>NC_051169.1:93345191-93867691 GCF_013339725.1 Rhipicephalus microplus
GATCAGGATCGATGGAGAGCTGGCCTTGCTGGTTGTGCCTGGTCGGCCGATGCAATGCTTGCGCTGCCAAGGCAAAGGGCACGTCCGCCGAGAGTGCAAGGTTCCCCGTTGCTCGCGGTGCAAACGCTTCGGACACGTCGAGGCGGATTGCGTTCGAACGTACGCCAGTGCAATGGGGCCAGCGAAGAACGAGGCGATGGCTGATCACGTCATGGACGCGGCCGAGGCAGAGGACGCCGCCAAAGGGGTCGGAAGCCCAGTGGTCCCTGTGACTACTGGAGGGGCGGCGCAGGCAGACACACCCAAGTTTCCGGAGACTCGCCAGCTTTCGACTACACCGGCCAGCGCCCCGTCAGCGGCCGAGCCTGAGCGGGTCGAGACGGACGTGGTTCCAGTGGGGACAGCTGATACAACGGAGGGTCAGGGAGAGACGGCGGCGGACAGCGACGACGAGATGTGCGTGACCAGCGCCACGCTAAAGCGTCCACTCGACGACTCGGTAGAGCAGGACGGGGCGTCGTCCACCAGCAGCCAGGAGCCGCCTGCGAAGGCGCCGCAAGGGAGGCGGCGTAGTCTCAAACCTAAGCCGAAAGTCCCTACCGACCGGAGACTGGAGGACAAGGCAAAAGAAAACAGCGCTGGGAAGCAGGATGGTCCTGGAGGCGGCTAGCCGAGGGCTGGTCGTGAAGGGTAAGCGCCATGCTCCGGGCCTACTCCTTTAGCGAACAAGTCACTATGGAATTAACTCCGCCATTCAGTATAGCTACGCTTAACGTCAGAGGGTTGGCGGCTAGGCGTAGGCAAAGTCAGCTCTATCGGTTGCTCACAGACCAAGACATAGACGTCCTAGCCGTCCAGGAAACTAAGGTAGACGGAGAGGAGGAGACCGGGAGCATGGTGCGCCGTTTCACTGACCGATATTACGCGGTCGTAAGCCACTCGATAGGAACGTCCGCGGGTTGTGTTCTTTTTGTAAAAAAATTGCAAAGCCTTCTTGTGCAAAGTGTTTTTTCATGTCAGTCGGGCAGAATTGTTTATTGTGACTTTGTTTATGGTGCCACTGAATTCAGAGTTATATGCGTATACGCACCGAATAGTGTAGAAGAGCGTGCTCAGTTTTTTTCTAACCTGTTTCAGTGGACAAAGTGTGATAAGAGGGTGGTTTTGTTAGGTGATTTTAACTGTGTTTTAAGGGCTCGCGATAGAGTCAATAGCACTGGCGTTCGTGACAAAAGCAGTGACGTGCTAGGCAAATTAATAACCGAAAATGACTTGGAAGACGTGTATGAATGTGTGGCAGCAAATCGCGAAGTGATCTACACGCGATTTCATGGCAATAGCCATGCACGTTTAGACCGCATATACCTATCCCTAGATGTATTGCCTATGTGTCACGATTTTTCGGTTGAGCCAGTGTCGTTTTCAGATCACTGTTTGGTTGTGTGTCGCATAGGCATGAAGAAACAGCGTAAGGTTTTCAACTGGGATTTATGGAAACTGAACGCATTGTTACTAAAAGATGAACCATTTTTAGAAGCAGTGCACGAGACCATTAATGAAGTGCTTATGGAAAAAACGGAAACAGTAGCAGAGAAATGGGAGTGTTTAAAGCAGAAGGTGAAAATGAAAGCGCTTGACAGATCGAGCACGCTAAAATTCGAAGCGCAAATAAAAGAAAGAAGTCTTAAGAAAACACTGCAGCAGCTGATAGCCCTAGAAAGTCGGGAGCCTGGGACTTGCAAAGACGAGGTGCGCAGTGTCAAGGAAAAATTAGAACTGCATGACAGAGAGCGTTATCGAGGCGCCTGGGTTCGCGCGCGCGCAAATGATCTTGCCGCGGGTGAGACGCCCACAAAAAGGGCGCTTGGTCTCGAAAAAGCGCAAGGACGCCGAAACCACATCGATAAGGTCTATTGCAACGGGACTCTCGCGAGCGACAATGAAAGCATCGAACGGGCCTTTGTTGCGTATTATCAGTCACTTTTTGCAATTCGAAAAGCGAATGTACATGGTTTTAAAGAAGAGTTTCTCAAGCGCTTGCCGCGGCTTAGTGACGACACAAAAAAGCTTTTAGAAGGCAGAATAACGGAAGGTGAAGTGGAACGCGCGATTGGTCATCTGAACCCCGGAAAGTCACCGGGACCCGATGGCCTAACCGCAGCATGGTATAAGACGTTTAGAATAGAACTGTCCCCGGGGTTAGCTGAGCTGTTCAATGAGGCGTACGAACGGAAAACTCTGCCGCCCTCCTTCAGCAAAGCGCATACGATATTAATTCCTAAAACGGACGAAGGGGAAAAACTTAAACTGGTGACATCGTATAGGCCCATATCGCTGACCAATGTCGACTACAAGATTTTTATGAAGGTTCTGGCAGCGCGACTTCAAGGTGTCATTAAAGAAATTGTTGGAGAGCACCAAACTTGTGGAATCAAAGGCAGAACCATTAGCTCAAACATTCACAAGATGCGGTGTGTGCTAGAGTGTTGTGACGAAGATTCACTTGGCGTTGCTGTGCTCCAGATAGACCTGGAGAAAGCTTTTGATTGTGTTGCGCATGATATTTTGTTTGTCATCTTAGATCATATTAATGTCGGTTCCATCATCAAGGAGGGAGTGGCCTTGGCGTACCAGAACTGCACAACACGTTTAATTGTTAACAAGTCTTTGGGGGCCCCCATTCACGTAATGCGTTCTGTGCGTCAGGGCTGCCCCCTCAGTCCACTTTTGTTTTGTATTTACATCGAAGCGATGTGCTTAGCGATAAATGAAAATGAAAAAATTCGTGGCTTCAGCTTGGCGGCAGTGGAAGTTAAGCTGCTGGCATATGCAGACGACATTGCGGTGTGTTGTACGAACAAAGAAAGTGTAGAGGAAACGATAAGTGTTGTGAAACATTTTTGTAGCGTCACAGGAAGCCGCGTAAACTGGGCGAAATCTCTTGGGCTTTGGCACGGAAGGTGGCCTTCAAAGCCGGACCTTTTTGCGAATGTGCACTGGACGGAAACACCGACAAGGTACCTCGGTGTTCCCCTGGAATGTTATAACGGCAGCGAGGAGTATTGGTCGCGTCAAACAAAAGAGACGAAGGAAAAAGCAGACAGGTGGAAAGGCATGAACCTGTCTGTTTTCGCTAGGGCTACTGTGTGCAACATGTTTTTTATCGCTAAACTGTGGTATGTGATGCAGGTGTTACATTGTTCAAGGATCAACGTGCAAAGGCTGCACAGAGTGTTCGCAGTTTTTATATGGGGCTCGAAATGGGAAAGGTGCAGACGGACCAACTTGTTCAGGCGCGTGAAGGACGGAGGTCTTGGTTTGGCGCACCTATTTGTGAGACAAGTAGTAAATAGATTTTTGTTTTTCCGTGACGTCAGGGATCCGTTTTTACGTACGGTATGCCAGCTCAGGTTAGGCAGTGCCTTACCAGATTTTGTTGTTACTACGGATAGCCGGCCCGTGACGTTGCGTGGGTATCTCAAGGAAGTGGTAGACAGTGTACGTTTTTTATCTGTACGCTTTTCGATAGATTATCTAGCAAGTGTTAGAAGAAAAGAATTGTACAGAGATGTATGTGCTATGGTTTTGCCAGTACCATTGTACAGGGCCATATACAGTGGAAGACCGGGACAAAACGTACTGAAGCGGGTGAGAAACATGCAGGTACCTACAGGGGTGAAAACTTTTTTCTTCAAGTTACACACAGGAACACTATCAGTAAAGACTTTCACAGAGGAACGGGGTTTTTTTACACTATGGGGGTCACACTGCTTGATATGTAAGAAACCAGAAACAATAGACCATGTTTTTTTGCATTGTTGGGAAGGGGTACATTTTTGGGACATATTACAGAGGACAATAAAGAAGGATTTTCCACTAGACCCACACGGAATAAGGTACCTCGCAGTAACAAATGATGATGGGGTCCCATTCGATGTAGTGATGTTGACCGGTCTCCACTGTATATGGCGTGCACGAATGGCCGGATACCATTTCGACCCGGACGCAAACCAGCAGTAATTTATTTCAGGCAAAGCATGTCTGCATTCATTGAGTGTAGCAAAATAGAGGATATCGAGCCAGAATGGTTGTCAAGGGTTGAACCCCTGGCAAACCTTAAGTATTTTTAAGAGGACAACATCAGTACAAATGGGACTGATGGCAATGCTGTTTTTTTTTTTCTTTTCTTTGTATTGTAATATATGTGTGTGCAATGATTGCCCTGTACAATGTCCATGCCAGGCAATAAATAAAAAAAAAAAAAAGTAGCGTGGCCGAGTGGTCTAAGGCGCTGGTTTTAGGCACCAGTCTCTTCGGGGGCGTGGGTTCGAATCCCACCGCTGTCACACTTTTGCCTTTACAAATTGCGTTCCTTGAAAAAGGCTATGATTAACCGGAGCATGCGTTAGTTAAACTGTCGGTAGCGTGGCCGAGTGGTCTAAGGCGCTGGTTTTAGGCACCAGTCTCTTCGGGGCGTGGGTTCGAATCCCACCGCTGCCACACTTTTGCCTTTACAAAATGCGTTCCTTGAAAAAGGCTATGATTAACCGGAGCATGCGTTAGTTAAACTGTCGGTAGCGTGGCCGAGTGGTCTAAGGCGCTGGTTTTAGGCACCAGTCTCTTCGGGGGCGTGGGTTCGAATCCCACCACTGCCACACTTTTGCCTTTACAAAATGCGTTCCTTGAAAAAGGCTATGATTAACCGGAGCATGCGTTAGTTAAACTGTCGGTAGCGTGGCCGAGTGGTCTAAGGCGCTGGTTTTAGGCACCAGTCTCTTCGGGGCGTGGGTTCGAATCCCACCGCTGCCACACTTTTGCCTTTACAAAATGCGTTCCTTGAAAAAGGCTATGATTAACTGGAGCATGCGTTAGTTAAACTGTCGGTAGCGTGGCCGAGTGGTCTAAGGCGCTGGTTTTAGGCACCAGTCTCTTCGGGGGCGTGGGTTCGAATCCCACCGCTGCCACACTTTTGCCTTTACAAAATGCGTTCCTTGAAAAGGCTATGATTAACCGGAGCATGCGTTAGTTAAACTGTCGGTAGCGTGGCCGAGTGGTCTAAGGCGCTGGTTTTAGGCACCAGTCTCTTCGGGGGCGTGGGTTCGAATCCCACCGCTGCCACACTTTTGCCTTTACAAAATGCGTTCCTTGAAAAAGGCTATGATTAACCGGAGCATGCGTTAGTTAAACTGTCGGTAGCGTGGCCGAGTGGTCTAAGGCGCTGGTTTTAGGCACCAGTCTCTTCGGGGGCGTGGGTTCGAATCCCACCGCTGCCACACTTTTGCCTTTACAAAATGCGTTCCTTGAAAAAGGCTATGATTAACCGGAGCACAGCGTTAGTTAAACTGTCGGTAGCGTGGCCGAGTGGTCTAAGGCGCTGGTTTTAGGCACCAGTCTCTTCGGGGGCGTGGGTTCGAATCCCACCGCTGCCACACTTTTGCCTTTACAAAATGCGTTCCTTGAAAAAGGCTATGATTAACCGGAGCATGCGTTAGTTAAACTGTCGGTAGCGTGGCCGAGTGGTCTAAGGCGCTGGTTTTAGGCACCAGTCTCTTCGGGGCGTGGGTTCGAATCCCACCGCTGCCACACTTTTGCCTTTACAAAATGCGTTCCTTGAAAAAGGCTATGATTAACCGGAGCATGCGTTAGTTAAACTGTCGGTAGCGTGGCCGAGTGGTCTAAGGCGCTGGTTTTAGGCACCAGTCTCTTCGGGGGCGTGGGTTCGAATCCCACCGCTGCCACACTTTTGCCTTTACAAAATGCGTTCCTTGAAAAAGGCTATGATTAACCGGAGCATGCGTTAGTTAAACTGTCGGTAGCGTGGCCGAGTGGTCTAAGGCGCTGGTTTTAGGCACCAGTCTCTTCGGGGGCGTGGGTTCGAATCCCACCGCTGCCACACTTTTGCCTTTACAAAATGCGTTCCTTGAAAAAGGCTATGATTAACGGAGCATGCGTTAGTTAAACTGTCGGTAGCGTGGCCGAGTGGTCTAAGGCGCTGGTTTTAGGCACCAGTCTCTTCGGGGGCGTGGGTTCGAATCCCACCGCTGCCACACTTTTGCCTTTACAAAATGCGTTCCTTGAAAAAGGCTATGATTAACCGGAGCATGCGTTAGTTAAACTGTCGGTAGCGTGGCCGAGTGGTCTAAGGCGCTGGTTTTAGGCACCAGTCTCTTCGGGGGCGTGGGTTCGAATCCCACCGCTGCCACACTTTTGCCTTTACAAAATGCGTTCCTTGAAAAAGGCTATGATTAACCGGAGCATGCGTTAGTTAAACTGTCGGTAGCGTGGCCGAGTGGTCTAAGGCGCTGGTTTTAGGCACCAGTCTCTTCGGGGGCGTGGGTTCGAATCCCACCGCTGCCACACTTTTGCCTTTACAAAATGCGTTCCTTGAAAAAGGCTATGATTAACCGGAGCATGCGTTAGTTAAACTGTCGGTAGCGTGGCCGAGTGGTCTAAGGCGCTGGTTTTAGGCACCAGTCTCTTCGGGGGCGTGGGTTCGAATCCCACCGCTGCCACACTTTTGCCTTTACAAAATGCGTTCCTTGAAAAAGGCTATGATTAACCGGAGCATGCGTTAGTTAAACTGTCGGTAGCGTGGCCGAGTGGTCTAAGGCGCTGGTTTTAGGCACCAGTCTCTTCGGGGGCGTGGGTTCGAATCCCACCGCTGCCACACTTTTGCCTTTACAAAATGCGTTCCTTGAAAAAGGCTATGATTAACCGGAGCATGCGTTAGTTAAACTGTCGGTAGCGTGGCCGAGTGGTCTAAGGCGCTGGTTTAGGCACCAGTCTCTTCGGGGGCGTGGGTTCGAATCCCACCGCTGCCACACTTTTGCCTTTACAAAATGCGTTCCTTGAAAAAGGCTATGATTAACCGGAGCATGCGTTAGTTAAACTGTCGGTAGCGTGGCCGAGTGGTCTAAGGCGCTGGTTTTAGGCACCAGTCTCTTCGGGGGCGTGGGTTCGAATCCCACCGCTGCCACACTTTTGCCTTTACAAAATGCGTTCCTTGAAAAAGGCTATGATTAACCGGAGCATGCGTTAGTTAAACTGTCGGTAGCGTGGCCGAGTGGTCTAAGGCGCTGGTTTTAGGCACCAGTCTCTTCGGGGCGTGGGTTCGAATCCCACCGCTGCCACACTTTTGCCTTTACAAAATGCGTTCCTTGAAAAAGGCTATGATTAACCGGAGCATGCGTTAGTTAAACTGTCGGTAGCGTGGCCGAGTGGTCTAAGGCGCTGGTTTTAGGCACCAGTCTCTTCGGGGGCGTGGGTTCGAATCCCACCGCTGCCACACTTTTGCCTTTACAAAATGCGTTCCTTGAAAAAGGCTATGATTAACCGGAGCATGCGTTAGTTAAACTGTCGGTAGCGTGGCCGAGTGGTCTAAGGCGCTGGTTTTAGGCACCAGTCTCTTCGGGGGCGTGGGTTCGAATCCCACCGCTGCCACACTTTTGCCTTTACAAAATGCGTTCCTTGAAAAAGGCTATGATTAACCGGAGCATGCGTTAGTTAAACTGTCGGTAGCGTGGCCGAGTGGTCTAAGGCGCTGGTTTAGGCACCAGTCTCTTCGGGGGCGTGGGTTCGAATCCCACCGCTGCCACACTTTTGCCTTTACAAAATGCGTTCCTTGAAAAAGGCTATGATTAACCGGAGCATGCGTTAGTTAAACTGTCGGTAGCGTGGCCGAGTGGTCTAAGGCGCTGGTTTTAGGCACCAGTCTCTTCGGGGGCGTGGGTTCGAATCCCACCGCTGCCACACTTTTGCCTTTACAAAATGCGTTCCTTGAAAAAGGCTATGATTAACCGGAGCATGCGTTAGTTAAACTGTCGGTAGCGTGGCCGAGTGGTCTAAGGCGCTGGTTTTAGGCACCAGTCTCTTCGGGGGCGTGGGTTCGAATCCCACCGCTGCCACACTTTTGCCTTTACAAAATGCGTTCCTTGAAAAAGGCTATGATTAACCGGAGCATGCGTTAGTTAAACTGTCGGTAGCGTGGCCGAGTGGTCTAAGGCGCTGGTTTAGGCACCAGTCTCTTCGGGGGCGTGGGTTCGAATCCCACCGCTGCCACACTTTTGCCTTTACAAAATGCGTTCCTTGAAAAAGGCTATGATTAACCGGAGCATGCGTTAGTTAAACTGTCGGTAGCGTGGCCGAGTGGTCTAAGGCGCTGGTTTTAGGCACCAGTCTCTTCGGGGGCGTGGGTTCGAATCCCACCGCTGCCACACTTTTGCCTTTACAAAATGCGTTCCTTGAAAAAGGCTATGATTAACCGGAGCATGCGTTAGTTAAACTGTCGGTAGCGTGGCCGAGTGGTCTAAGGCGCTGGTTTTAGGCACCAGTCTCTTCGGGGGCGTGGGTTCGAATCCCACCGCTGCCACACTTTTGCCTTTACAAAATGCGTTCCTTGAAAAAGGCTATGATTAACCGGAGCATGCGTTAGTTAAACTGTCGGTAGCGTGGCCGAGTGGTCTAAGGCGCTGGTTTTAGGCACCAGTCTCTTCGGGGCGTGGGTTCGAATCCCACCGCTGCCACACTTTTGCCTTTACAAAATGCGTTCCTTGAAAAAGGCTATGATTAACCGGAGCATGCGTTAGTTAAACTGTCGGTAGCGTGGCCGAGTGGTCTAAGGCGCTGGTTTTAGGCACCAGTCTCTTCGGGGGCGTGGGTTCGAATCCCACCGCTGCCACACTTTTGCCTTTACAAAATGCGTTCCTTGAAAAAGGCTATGATTACCGGAGCATGCGTTAGTTAAACTGTCGGTAGCGTGGCCGAGTGGTCTAAGGCGCTGGTTTTAGGCACCAGTCTCTTCGGGGGCGTGGGTTCGAATCCCACCGCTGCACACTTTTGCCTTTACAAAATGCGTTCCTTGAAAAAGGCTATGATTAACCGGAGCATGCGTTAGTTAAACTGTCGGTAGCGTGGCCGAGCTGGTTGTAGAGGATACCAGTACTTCAGGTTTGAATCCCACCACTGCCTATATTATTTGTAGATGTCATGAAAAGGCTTATAGGGCTCGCCCGGTAGCGGGCGTGGTCTAGGCGCGGTTTAGGTATAGTCTCTTATGGAACGAATCGCCTGTTACCATTACTTTGAATGCGTTCCTTGGAAAAGGCTATATTACCCAGAGCATGGCCAAAACTGTCGGTAGCGTGACCGAGTGGTCTAAGGCGCTGGTTTTAGGCACCAGTCTCTATGGGGGTGTTTAGAAAATGTTGTTAACAATTTAGAGTACCATGTACTATACTATGGGAGAGCAGAAAGCCGTCCGTGTTGTACAGATTTCAAATAACGTGGAAGTGTGTTTAGAGAAATTGTTTAACGATTTCGAGTATTCGTACTCAACTAAGGACTTTTTCAGGACTTAGCCGTCCTGCTAAAAGCCCTATAGTGCCTCGCCTGCAGGTTGGTGTGTTTAGAAAAATTGTTAACGATTTAGAGTATGATGTACTATACTATGGGAGAGCAGATAGCCGTCCCGTGTTGTACAGATTTCAAATAACATAAATGTGTGTTTAGAAAAAAATGATTAACGATTTCGAGTACTTCGTACTCAACTATGAGAGAGCACTGAGCCGTCTCACTAAGAGCTCTATAGCGCCTCGCCTGCAGGTTGATGTGTTTAGACAAAGTTGTTAACGATTTAGAGTACGATGTACTCTACTATGGGAGAGCAGAAAGCCATCCTGTGTTGTACAGATTTCAAATAACAGGGAGGTGTGTTTAGAAAAAATGTTTAACGATTTCGAGTACTTCGTACTCAACTATGGGAGAGCACTGAGCCGTCCCGCTAAGAGCTCTATATTGCCTTCTCCTGCAGGTTGGTGTGTTTAGAAAAGTTGTTAATGATTTAGAGTACGATGTACTATACTATGGGAGAGCAGAAAGCCGTCCCGTGTTGTACAGATTTTAAATAACATGGAGGTGTGTTTAGAAAAAATGTTTAACGATTTCGAGTACTTCGTACTCAACTATGGGAGAGCACAAAGCCGTCCCGCTAAAACCCTCTACAAGCGGTGACGATCGCCTTTTAAAGAGAAGTGCTAAACAAGTTTTGACTCATAATTTAGCAGTACTACACGAACTTCACAATGACTGTTTATTACCATGATAGTGCAGCAAGTTTTGCTTGACAATGTAACAACCTTTGCTCCATGGTGATTGAGTTTTCGTGTGCAGCTTATTAGTCTCCATCTCTATATATAAATAAAGTCAGATATTTTACCTCCAACAGTACGGTGTAACACTACGATGTCATGTATTTCAAACTGTACCGGTCGTATTTGGCTGCTCTGGCTCAGTCGACGTTCTTAAAATTCGCAATCTTAAGACTTAATGGACTATATGCAGAAACAATGTAGTGGCAGAAAATTAACTATGTGCTAGCGAAGACACCGTCAACTACATTATGTCAACTCGAAATGACTGGTGCCAGTGGGGATCTTCGCTGTCTCCGTTGCGCCTCTTTTTCAACAAGTTCATGAAGCTTCCTTCCTCGACGGAGGTCGCTTTCTTTTGTTTAATTGCAGAGGGGTAATTTACTATACCGGGAAGAATAATTTCTCTTTTCATCGGCCGCGCAATCGCAGTTTTGTTAAGTGAGTACCAGTCTAAGCTTTCCTCTCTATTTGTTTTCCTTGATTCTCTTGAGTTGTTCATCTGGTGGCCATGCAGCATACCTAATGCGTAAATCTAAACTGATCGTCTCGGCTTAAAGTAAACCTCCGGCATGGGCTCGCTGAGTGCCGCCGATGTTCTCTGTAATGATCAAGCTGACATGCTATTTATGTAAAAAAGTCGGCTATTGAGTGCGCCAAAATAGAAGTTGAAAGTCATGATAAACTAGAAATGACACCAAGCTGAAATTTTTCTCGCCACACTGGGTCGTAAAGTGGTCACTAAAGGCAAGCCTGGTGCACTGTGACAAATGGAAATAGTAATTTTTCACTATTGCTGGAATATAACACCGAAGACACTCTTTCAGCTAGCAGTGCGCCAAAGGCAGTAAACACAGGAAATACACCAGCGCTCATGATTGCCGATGGGTGAGTATTGCCACTACTAGACATCTACGTCAAGGAGCATACAAAGGATCACCGTTAATCACCTTGTTTTTTTTTTCACTGATACATTTCCACTCAGGCGGCTCTGGTTCCGGCAAAGGCACGATGTGTGAGAAGATCGAGAAGTACGGATTCAGCCACATCTCCTCTGGGGAATCGCTGAGAGCGGAGGTGAAGTCTGGCAGCGATCGGGGCAAGAGATGAACGAAATCATGAAGAAAGGAAAGCTCATTCCACTGGTAAGCATTGTTATTGCTTCTACACACACAATACATTTCACAAGTTTCAAAGGAACGTGGCCATTTGACACGGAAGGTAAATCGTCCTGGTGTTAGAAAAGTCACAGCTTTGCCGCAAACGCTAAGCAATGAACGCGATAGCGACTAATTGGAAGAGCACGCTCAGAACGACAAGCATATTGAAACGTGCCCCGTGTTCCTCACGAACAAATGAAGCACGAAACGTACTCACAGGTACGAATGAACGCGAATAAGCATCTCAGTTGTTACTTAGATGCGTCTTAAAAGCGCACCGTTTTCGCACACGGAGAACCTGCAATGATTGCAGCGACCTTTGTGTGCCCGGTAACTACAACAGAATTGTTCTGGTGAAAGCCCAAGGGCAGCCAAGACGTACGAATGTCCGATAAGCACACGCGTGAGCAACTACCCTGCCCCCTCTCCACGTGACAAAGTACGCGTGGGAGATGAGTGCGCACGCAGTGGCGCTGTGACGATGTGGCAACGCGTGCTCATTGTGCCTACTTGGTAATGATGAAAGCAGGATAGTTCCCCTCGATATGCCAGTCACCAGTGGTATGTTGTAGATATAAATAGGTTGCCGTTTGAACCTCCAAGGAGGTGTTTCTTCGTGGCTCGGTGGCTAACGCTTCGCACTCACATTTTACAGGTGCCACGTTCGATCCCGGGCGCCGGAGTCTTTTTCTGGATTATTTTTCTTTCTTACGCTTTTATATGCATAGATACGTATACATGAACGGTGAGTGATGGTGATGCCGACGCCGGCGGCAAAATCGAGCCGAGAGTGTCCACATGTTTGCTATCGCAATAAAATGCTGCCGTCAATTCATGGGATGTCCGTTAAGCGAAGTAAACCATGCAGGCGTTCTGAGAAATGGGTTCAAAAGTCCTCAAGAGTGAGCAAAATGGGATATTTGCTTGCCGCCTTTCTAATCATTTTTTCTCTGTGGAGGGGGAAGGACAAACTCGCAATATAGCAGCAGTATATACAGCATTTGACAGGATCGACTGATTAGTTTTTCATCCGCCTCAGTGGAACAGTGGTTACGGTGTTCGGCTGCCCAGCCGAAGGACGCGAATTCAATCCCGGCCATGGCAGTCCCGTTTCGGTGGAGGTGGACTGGTGGAGGCCGAAGCACTGTGCAATGGCAGTGCACTGTAAAGAAAACCAGATAGTAAATATTTCCGGAGCCCTCCACTACAGCGTATGTGATAATTATATTGTGGTTTAGAGTCGCAAAACTTGATATATTGTTAGATATAATTATTTTTCACTACAGTTTGCAGCAGATGCATAAAAGTGTCCATTACTGCCGGTGTAGAATGAAACTGCTAGCCTTCGCATCAGCATTGATGTATGTACACCGTGGATAAACTGCGTAAAATATTATTTCACCCACCGTGGTTGTAGTGACCGTTAGAAGTTTCTGATGCTTCACTAATGATGCCACGTGGTTGTGACGGTGTAGAACGCTGCACCAAGACTGCATGGTAAATACGGAACTCTTTATAGGGCCGAAAGTTTTGCAGAAAAACTAAGTCAAGGTAAAAGCAATTCGTGCAACACACTGATAGCGGCGAAAGTGGTTGTTGGCTGTCGAGTATTAAGATCGTATGTGTGAATGCGTCAGGCTTTTTTTTTTTTACATCGAAAGCTGGTATGATATCACAACTTGGGTCACGCGCATTTATCCACCGCCATCGCCACCGCCACTGGTGGCCGAAACCACATTACGCGAAATTAGCAAAAAAAACCTAGCAATAATAACACAGTGGTGCTCGAACCCGGGCCCGCCCAGTATTCTACCACTGAGTTATGCCAGTGCTTGTGACTTGTTGGCAAACTTTCCTTAGGCAGGCTTGACGACTAATAAAGCGTGTTAAAACAGCGAAAAAACAACCAGTCGTCGCACAATTCAAATAGCGTAACGAGTGGGCCGTCCAATGCCCCAACCCATTACAAAAGCTTGTTCTTGTTCCATAACAACTGTGGGGCATTCCTACTTCAGCCATAATTTCTCATCATCGTCAGCCACCGCATCAACAATTGGCACAAAATTCTTGCAAGTGTTTAGCAGATACCATGCTTCTTAGAAGAATGACGAAAAATAGCATAGCTTATGCCAGCCTAGTACACAAAAAGTGTATTATTGATGCTCTAGTGGGTGTCAGGCAAGTCTGCTTGCAGTAGTTACCCAATGAGTGTTTCGAAAAAGCTCTGAAAGGGCGGTCTTCTAGCCTTCGCTGTGACTGTGCTGTGCCTTCCACGCAGGCCTGGTGTTATCCTAACCTTATCGCTGCTGCTTGTTTAAGAGCTCTCATAAGCTTTACTATTCGTGTCCTTAATTCGCGTGATCATAACGAAAATCTCAAAAATTCCGACGATTCCCAAAAACATTGTGGCCCGATCTGCTCAAACTTTTTGTACTGTTTTTGTGGCTTAAACTTGAAAACATCAATATGAAGCACAAACATTACGTCATTTCCCGTGAAAGGAAACAATGTGCAGATACGGCGCAGCGGGCGCTAAAGCTTAGGCCGCGTTCACACTGAGCATTCCAGCCGCCGAAAGTGCTCCGAATCTGGTTCGGCGGCGGTGAGATCCGCCGAAAGGGCCCTCTCCGCGCCGATCGCTCTCAGACCGATTTTTGCGGCGTCTGCCGCCGAATCGGTCACCGCGGACCAATAGGAGCGCTAGTCAAAGAATTTGGAGAAATGGTGGCCAAGCCCTACTCACTTGTTATGCCGCAGTTCACGTAACTGAATGTTGAAACCAACGGGAGTTTAACCTACTCTGTGCCTACTTCACCTCCGTATTTCGTCAAAGAGGTGACCGAGCTTGCTGTTGGCGTGACCGAGCTTGTTGCGGTCTTGCAAAGCAAAACAAACCCACCAACGCCGCTGGCGTCGGTGGTTTTTCTGCTCTTGGTGCATTACAAGACAGCCACTTGCCAGCAAAGTAAGCAGTACTGTCTTTTCTTGCTTCTTGCGTAGGAGAATTGTCGAAGTATACACCACTGGATAGCGTAGTAGCGTTTGCGAGCCGCGACAACAACTGGGTGACAGCGCATCCATCCCGCGTTCGTACCGTAGTAGATGGCATATTCGGCGGCGCGGGGTGCGTCCAGTGTGAACGATGCTGTGTTTCGGCGGCAGGGGAATTTCGGTCGCTGTAGAAAGCGGGTGTTTCAGTGTGAACAAGGCATTACGCTGGTGGCTGCGTTGACGCTGGCACTCATCGCGGCGTTGCGCAGGAGAGAAACCTAGGAAGGCGCAAAGCACGCAGGAATGAACTGGTCTTTCCTACTGCAACATGCCAATCGCTTCCCATCAGCAATGAGAAGCAGACGACTTCTATTGGACCCAAAGACCAGCAGTTTGCTTTTAGTTTTTAAGTTTCATTTTTGTTGTTCAACAGCGCACAGGAGAAAGCTTCCACCGGCACTACTTTGGAGGTTAAGATCCAATGCCTACATATACGAGTGGCCAGTGAACGGTTGTGCAGCGCGAGCAGTCAGTTATTCCAATCGAGGAACTCGCTAGCAGATCCTGCTTGCGTCGGAGTTGTGAGGTGACAAAGTGGGAGAGTAGGAGATGAGAGGGGTTGGAGACGTGCATGCGCAGTATTGTAGGTCACGCCGCACACCGGACTGAGCTAGATCGTAAGGCGCTTGGTAGAGGTGCCTCCTAATTAGACATCCAAACATGATAATGATGACATGCGTGTCATGTAAACAACATGACTACAAGCCACACTCTGATGCTCTCGCGGCCGTTTCGCTAGCTTCACATACGCCAAGTTTGGTTTTACGTGACGTCAATGGATGAAGAAGGTATGTGACTGGGGCAAACATAATAATCATAAGATGCATGTCATTTGATAACATGACTATATGCCACAGTCAAAGCGCAAATACATCTCAACGTGACGCGGTGCGCGTACTCGCCGGCGTTCATGTAGTCGCGTCACGCCGGCGTTGCCACGCCAAGCGCCGGTCTTGCCATATACTCGCAGGCGCGCGACGTGTTGCGTTGTTTGACGCATGCGCGTTTCAGCGCGCCCGGCATCCCTCCATCACGAAAAGAGGGAGACGCCGTGTTGTCTGGGTAACGCATCGGCGCGAAATGCAGCACGTCACATTACGCACCGGTTGCCGTCTAGCTGCACCGACGGACGAAGATCGCGTCGGTCACGTGTGGCGTCGCACTGTGGGGTGCTCGCGTTTGGCTAACGCAGCGTCGCTGTGCCCAGTGTGCGCGCGCGTAAATGCGACATTGGAGTATATTCAGCCCTTCATGATGCACTGGCGGCTGTTTTACTAGCTCCACATTTACCAACTTTGTCGTTACGTGACGTCAATGAATGACAAAAGTATATGACTGGTGCAAACATGATAATCCTGACACGCGTGTCATGTAAGAACATGACAACATACCACGCTTGCTTCCCTTATACTACCACGCTGGCTCTACTTCGCTGGCTCCACTTATACTGAATTTGGTATCACGTGACGTGAATAGATGACAAAATTAAACGACACATTCAAACATGATAATCATGACACGGAAGTCATGTACGGCATGATTTACCTCCATCGCGTAACGTTCTGCCGACTTTAAAGTCACATTTAAATCTCTCTCGTTCGTTCTTCGCATATCATTGATTCCTACTGTAGGTGGAGTCTGCCAATTTTTTGTCTCTTGCAAAGGCTAACGCAATGGAATTATAATTATGGTAACGAGTACCGCATTCCGAGGGCAACATCAGAATGAATGAAATGAACTTTATTTGGACCAGGCTCTTTGTGCTTCAGCCCTAAAGTGGGTGGCGTCTTCAGTGCAGGTAGCCATGGCTCGCAGCAGCCTCCCAAGCCCGGTTCACCTATCACAGCTGGTTTTCAGGGTCTTGTGTCCCCAGCAAAGCCTCCCACTGGTCTTCGAATACTTACCCGGGATCCGTTTCTTTCTCGTCGTTTGCACTTAACCTTGACGACGGAGAGAGAGAGAAAAATTTTTATTGAACACAATGGACCGGGAATTCACATTGTGCTTATAAGAGGGAAAAGAAGAGAAAAGTGAGCCCCGTAACTGTCTGCATCAGCGTGCGGCACTTCAACAGTAGCTCACAAGGAATGGGGGTGAGGAGAGATTAAAAAGACAGGATTAAACGTATAGAGAGAAAGAGAGATGTGCTAGGACAGCGAGCGACGACATATGATGGATATGAGATACAGCAAAGATGGAAACATGGTCACAGGAGTCCGAGGGCGGGGCACCACTTGCGAGAGCTCATGTCGGCGACAGAAGATGGCGTAGGGCTAATCCAGTCAGCCAGAGCTGCGCAGACGTCGTCGTAGAGGACCGGTGGCAAGAGGTGGCGTAGGACCAACCCAGTCAGCCAGAGCAGCGCTGTCGTTGGAGATAGCAAGGGTACAACCGGTCGGCACGGAATCCAGCGAGCGAGTGCCGGGAATTTGGTCTCGGTGGCATTAGGTGGCAGCTCGTAGTCCCTGGACTCGGGCGGCATCGTCTGCCTGCCGGACGGCCCAGAGCTGGTCGTTCAGCTATGGGCTTTGGACAGCTGCCTCCCAGCGGCGGCGATGCCGACAAATAATGTGCTGCGCAGCTCCCGCCACCGGGGCGGTGGCAGGAACGATTGAGCTCGAGGCTCCCTGTGATTTGGTATTGACGGCTGCTATATTCGCATCACGATTCGCGGCGTTTTCATGACTGCTGTCACCGGCACATTCCCAGAAAATGTGGCTCATCGTTGCTCTGTGCCCGCATGCTTCACGCATATCGGTGAGGTATAGGTTCGGTTAGAAGTGGCGTAGAACAACCGGGATAGGAAAGGAGTGGGTTGAGATGAAGCGGAAGCTTACGGCATCGCGCCTGTTTAATTTCTCGTGCGGTGGCGGGAACCTACGCCTTTCGAGCTTATAGTGTTGAGTGGCGTCACGGAACGTTGTAAGAGGATCACCCCATAACTAATCTGATTCTTGTTGATGCGTGCCTATCAAAGTGTCTTCATCCAGCAGATGCATCGCCCCATTCTCGGAGTCAAAGGCGGCGGCCACGTAGTGGGTCGCCGCTCGGCGAGTGAGACATCAAGCCGCGGCGTGGGCTGCCTCGTTCCCCGTGAGCGTAATGCTGGTGTGTGCCGAGATCCATCGGAGGAAATCCGTTGGAATTCGGTATTGGGAGCGCGACTTAGAGTTACTATCTCCGCACATTCCAACTAGGCGTGCCACTTCCCGCGAGGCACGGCCGCGTGCAAAACTGCGGGCTGCCGCCTGCGAGTCGCTCATCACGATCTCTGCATGCGGCGCAGCGGCGAGTGCTAAGGCTATCGCGGCTTCTTTGGCTACTTCCGTGTGTCCCGTCGTGACCGTGGCACTCGCGAGGCATTTATCCTGATGGTAAACGACCACAATTGCGCGTGTTCTCCTCCCTTCTTCATATCTTGCGGCACCTACGTATACCACGTCCGTACTGTTACCAAACTTTTTTGAAGCTGTCTAGCACGCTCGTTACGCCGTCCGATGTTGTGCATCGGATGCATATTCCTTGGAATCGGCGGAACGATCAAGCGGTCACGGACTGAGGCAGGTACCTCCACCTTTTCTCCTTGCTGAGTATGATATCTGATGCCCTGCGACTCAAGTACGGGTCGACCCGTCTTTGATTTTGTTAAGCTTTCATATCGCACAACATCAGTGGGCCTCAATTAACTCGTCGAGAGAGTTGTGAAGTCCTAGCTTTAGAAATATTTCGGTGCTCGCGTTGATCAGGAGGCCAAGTCGCTCTCTTAAAAGCATTTCGTATCCTGCAGTTGATTTGTTTTTTTTTTTTTCTGAGCCTATCCACTTGAGGTAAAGGGAATCGTATTTTATTCGGCTGCATGAAGCGGATCGCGTAGTGTTCGTGCAGACCAGTTACATCTACTCGTGTTACGACGCAAGAGTCTGATCACGTCATCTACTGAACGACTGGAGTCGACGCACAGTCTCACCATTATGGCCGTTTGCCTGTATGTGTAAACCCAAAACTCGAAATCTGTCTAGGTGTAGGTAAGCGAGTGCCGTCTGTCGAACAGAACGCGTATCAAATGCGAAGCATTTCTTAGCGAACTTCGGCGACTTTGCGCGTATCTATCTATCTATCTATCTATCTATCTATCTACCTATCTATCTATCTATCTATGTAGCCACCTACCACTTTTGCCTCTCCTGGCCGTTTCGATAATGGTATCGATACCAAACATGGTGTGGCATAAAATGACTGTATGAAAAACATAGTTGACTACTAATAACATGAAAATTGTGATATGAATGTCACGAATGTCCTGATTTACATTTCATGGTCCGGCAGCTCTTGCGTTGGTTTCATTCCCATGACATGTTGCAAAACTGGTACGATGCAGCATGATTTCATGGCGACCACAAGCGACAGACCCACCATGAAAATAATGACTTGCGTGTCATGTAACATCAAGACTACATGCCAAGCTCATGATGAATTCGCGGGCGTTTCGCTAGCGTCACATATACCAAATTTGGTATTATGGTACGTGAATGGATGACGAAGGTACGTGACTGGTGCAAACATGATAATCATGAGATGCGTTTCATGTAACAACATGACTACATGCCATGCTCATGATGCACTGGCGGCCGTTTCGCCAGCTTCACTTATATCAAATTTGGTATAACGGGATGTGAATGAATGATGAAGGTAAGATACTGGTGCAAACATCATGAACATGAGGATGCGTGTCATGTAACAAAAAGACTATATGATGCACTCACGGCCGTTTCAATAGCTTCACATGTACAAAGCTCAGTATTGCCATACGCTAACGCACGACATAGGTAAATGACACATACAAACATAATAATCATGACATGCATGTCATGTAACAACAAGACTTCATGCCACACTCATGGTGCGCTCGCGGTAGTTTCGTTAGCTTTAGATGTGCCAAATTTGGTATTACGTGACTTCAATGGATGACGAAGGTATGTGACTGGTGCAAATATGATAATCATGAGATGCATGTCATGCGAGAACATGACTACATGCCACAGTCAAGGCGCCAATACATTTCGACATGACGCGGTGCGCGTGCTCATTGGCGTTCATTTCGTCGGGTCACGCCGGCGTTGCCACGCCAGGCGCCGGTCCTGCCATAAGCTCGCAGGCGCGTGCCGTGCTGCGTTGCTTTGATGCATGCGCGGTTCAGTGCGTCCGGCGTCCCTCCGTCACGAAAAGAGGAATACACAGTGTCATCTGAATAAAGCATCAGCACGAAACGGAGCATGTCGCATTTTGCGCCGGTTGCCGTCGGGCCGCGCCGACCGACGCTGGTCGCGCTGGTCGCGCCGGTCACGCCGGTCGTGCCTGGCGTCATATAGTGTTCGCGTTTTGCTTACGTAGCGTCGCTGTTCCCAGCATGCACTAGCGTCAACGCTACATTGGAGTATATTGGTCCCTTCATGGTGCACTCGAAGCCGTTTTGTTAGCTCCACATATACCAAATTTGGTGTTACGTGATGTCAATGGATGACGAAAGTATATGACTCGTGCAAACATGACAATACTGACACGCGTTTCATGTAAGAACATGACAACATACCATGCTCATAGCGGGCTCGCGATTGTTTCGCTAGCTCCACTTACACTAAATTTAGTATCACTTGTCGTGAATAGATAACGAAGCTAAATGGCACATCCAAACATGATAATCATGACACGGAAGTCTTGTACGGCATCATTTATTTCCACCTAGCAAGATTGTGCTGGTTTTAAAGTGGAATATCAACCCTTTTTCAAAAAATTCGTGCTTTGCATATCATTGATTGGCACTGTACGCGGTATCTGCCAATTTTTTAAAGGGTTAACTTTCCTCGCCATGTGGCGTTTCGCAGCCTCTACTTGTGGGATTTTAGATTAAGAATTTGGACTCAGTTGCTGAGCACTCGAGGTCCGTTCCTAGCAAGCACTCTTGAACTTTGTCTACTCCCGCCTGTAGCGTTCTTTCGACGTGACCATCGCAACCTCTTCCGGGAACCCAAAAGGTGATGTCGTCCACGTATCTACTGTGATGCAACTCGGGTATTTCTATTACTCTCTCTCTGGTAGCCCCGATGGCACTAAATAAAAATTAATGGTGATATTACGGAGCCTTGTGGCGTGTCCGTCGAGCCCACATCAAAATGTTGTGATTCTTGGTGGGCAATAAGGACACTTGCGCGCCTGCTAGCAAGAAAATTACGAATTTAATTGTACTATTTTAGACGTAGAGGTAACGCCTCAACTTGTTTTAGTATGTATTTGTGTTTACGGTAACAATGGGTTTTTAGTTAAAAAAAGGTCAAGAAATGCTTTGGTGGAGCTGGTAGTGTGGTCAACAACGTGGTGCTTTAGCTGAAGTAATGCATCGCGTATGGAGAGATTTCGGTGGAATCCCAGCATGGTGTGCGGGAATGCATCATCTTCGAGAACGGCGGTTACTCTATTGAGAACTGCGTGCTCCACGACTCCTCCTACACAGGACGTAAGCAAAATCGTCCATAGATTATCAAGCGCAATTTGCTTGCCTGGTTTAGGTATCATGATAGCTTGAGCTCTTTTCCACGTTTCGGGAAGGGAGCCGTCTCTCTAGCGCTCGTTGACGTAAGTCACCAATCGGGAGATTGACTCATCGTCTATGTTACGGAAAGCCTTGTTGGTAACCCTGTCTGGTACTTGCGCCGACCGGGAGTTAGGTTTGAAAAGGACTTCCTGAATTTCTACCTCGCTGTGTAATTTATTATTAGTGACTTCATCGTAATCGGGGTGATGGACGCTGTCTGCCGCCTTAAAGTAACGGTCTCATACTGGGGTGAACATTTTCGCACTTTTATAATCTTTCGCAAGTCTCCAAATTTCATGAAAGTGAACACCCAATGCTGCTAGGAGAGTGCAATGCGGCGAGCGCGCGTTGCGATATATACATGCGCACAGCTGTGGCGGAGAGATAAACGGGAGAGGAGACACGAAGCGAGGCAGCACTGTGTACCTCCTCCACCCGACCCCGCGCTTACGGGTGGAGAGGGGCAGAGTTGGCTCATGCGCAGTGGGGAATTCGACGGTCGCCGAAGAACGGACACAGTGTTCAGAATAAGCTGCTTCGCATGTAAAAACTGCATTTGCAACCGGGAATCGAAACATACTCTGTACCAGGTATCTCTGGTACAATACCAGAGAAATCATGTTTGTATAAAAATGAATTATGTCCAAATGTACCTATTTTTTAAATGCAAGGTGCTAGAAATGACGCACCAAGTATCTATACATTTTCGTAAAGAGGCTTACTTCTGGGATACTTTGCGAAGAATTATCATGAATGAATCGCCACGGATCCCGTACGACATGCAGTTCCTTAGTGTGCATACGCAGATAGGCTACCATTACTCGCAATCATGATCATGGGCCTCCAATCTTCATGTTAATCGATAACGACAAAGTACACCAGTTTTCATATGAATGCGTGGTTCACGCGAGCCTTCTTAAGAGGTAACATTCATTGGTTTCTGGAGATAGAAACAACGGCAGAAGAAACACTTGAATGGCTTTGAAGAGTACAGCCACGCACTGCAGACATTGTGAAAATTTCAAACTGGCGAGACTAGTGCTATGCTGGTTTATAGCTGTCGCCACATGTATGGTCTGTATTGGGTGTTTCATAACCAGTTTTGTTTGTGTTATGTGTTTTGTGCCAAAGCTATGTTATAAAGAAAAAATTGGCATGACCAACCGAGTGATCTCAGGCACTAGTTTAAGGCACCAGTACCTTCGGAGGCATGGGCTCGAATCGCATCGCTGCCACAATTATTTCTCTTAAATCGTGCTTTAAAAAATTTCATTCGCCCTATAAGTAAGGAATCTGTTAAACCACAGCATGACTGCCTCCATGGGTAGCGTTGCTGAGTAGTCTATGGCGGTAGTTCAAGTCCTTTCGGAGGCGTGGGTTCAAATTCTACTGCTGTCACGTTTTTTTTATGAAAATCACGTTTAATTAAAGATTCGTTTCGCCTTATTTGCAAGGAACTACTGCAAGTGTCGGTAGCGTGGCCGAGTAGTCTGAGGCACTGGTTTGAAGCACCAGCCTCTTCGGAAGCGTGGGTTCGAATCCCACCTCTGCCACAATTCGATTTCGGTGATCTCAATCTTTTTAGTTTGGCTCGCCCCACTAGCAAAGGCGTTATCAAACCATAGCACGGGGGTCAGCGTAGGCAGCGTTGCCGAGAGTTCCAAGGCGCTTATATTAAGTATCAATGCCATGGGAGGTCTTACCGGCGGATATAGGAATAGTGATAACGAATATCAGTTTATTTGACGCAACTGTCAAAAGGACGACTTGTTATTAACACCGTTTTTTACAAAGGGAAATACGGTCTATTTCACACGTACAGGGGAAATCTCGGAACGCATGGCATCACGCTGCCATCGCGCATCATCAGCAGCTCACGCATGCGCAGAGTTTTAAGAAACGTGCTATTGAACCACATCATCTGCGACGGCTGTGCGCGCTGTCCACGTTGTCAGACATCCTGCTGCGTTCACCGTTGCTGCGCTAACGAGGTCAATATTCTGCACTAAACGTTGCCCAACTACTTGTTTGCGGTGACATTCAATGACGTGGTTCCCACGAAACTTGTGCTCACCTTGACGGAGCTCGAGGTGAAAGAGCGGCAATGCGCTAGCGTAATTGATTTATTGATATGTGGAGCTTAACGTCCCAAAACCACCTTATGATTAGGAGAGACGCCGTAGCTGAGGACTCTGCGCCAGCGTAGACCGACAGGACCAGCATGTACGGCTTCTAATACACTGGCTGACGCATGGGGTAAGTGACAAAGTTGTACTACGGACGGTGCTTGCGGCTTTCAACAAGGTGGTGTAAGTGAGTGGTGGCGTGTCCAGGGCATGTCCGACAATCGCTCAACCAGCAGGACAGATCTCCAGAAGCTAAATAACGGCGTCAAAGTTGAAGACCTTTCGCATGAGATCAGCATAAATGAAGAACTGGCCCTGCTGGTTGTACCTGGTCAGCCGATGTAGTGCTTGCGCGGCCAAGGCACAGGTCACGTACGCCGAGAGTGCAAGTTCCCCGTTGCTCACGCTGCAAACGCTGACTGCGTTAGGAAGTACGCCATTTGAACGGGTCCACTGTTGAATCAGGTGATGGCTGAGCACGACATGGACGTGGTCGAAGGGGAGGACACCACCTAAAGTGTTTTTAAGCCCAGTGGTTCTTGTGACGACAGGAGGGAAGGCGTCGGCAGATACATTCAAGGTTTTGGAGGATCTTCATCATTTGACTGTACTGGTCGTCGCCCCGTCAGCAGCCGAGCCTGAGCGGGTCGAGTTGGAAGTGGCTTCAGTGGGGACAGTCGACACAACAGAGGGCTAACTAGAGACAGCGACTGGCAGTGAGGACGAGATGTGTGCGACCAGCGTCACGGCAAAGCGTTCTCTCGACGACAGGGGGGATCTAGATCAAGGCGTAACCCCATAACAGCCAGGAGCCACCTGTAAAGAATCCTCAAGAGAGGTGTCTGCAAAGACGCTCCTCTTTGAGACTCGGCTTAGTCTCAAAGACTAAGCCGAGTCTCAAATCTTTGAGACTAAGCCACCTCGGCTTAGTCTCAAACCTTAGCCGAAAATATCTACCGAATAGGGACCAGTGGACAAGGTAAATAAAAATAGTGCCGGGAAGCAGAATGGTTTTGGAGACGGCTCGCCGAGCACTGATCATGCAAGGTAAGCACCGTTCACCGGGCCTACTCCTTTTAGCCAATAATCCCCGAATGCAGAGATGTTACTTGGCTCGCGACTTCAACTTAACTTGAGCAAGTCAGCGTGAAGCAAGCAGCGGACTTCAAAATGCCCAAGTCAGCCTTCGCATTTCATAGATGCTCAGGGTGTCTTGCTTGGTCAAGTCAAGAACGAGCTTCAAAGCAGAAACACGCTGCTCGCCTGCTAACGAGGGTAATAATGAAGTTGTTCACGTAAGGCACGCATTACACCAAAAAAAAGACCATACGTTTCAAAATAACTATAAAAACGAAGGGCCACAAGCATATTCTTGCCATTTTACGGCTAACGAGCGGCACGTGGTGCCTGGAACCACAGTGATGCGCAGTGTTGCTTCTGTAAAGCGTTCGTTGCTCGCTGGTTTTAGTGGCCTCCCAAGTGCGGCGCGTTTCTCCACGGTTGCTTGTTTGGAGGCGAAACAAGCATCGCGTTGGGTTCTTTCGTCGTTTTTTTTCCTCAATCGAACGCCATGGCATGTATTTGTGCTGACCTGGCTCACGAGGTGACATGATTTTCACGGTATTTGCCTTTCTGTTCGCCTGTGTGCATGCCTGTAATGGGCTAGGTCGCAGTTATTATGAAAAAAAAAACAAGCTCTGGGAACAAATGTGATTTGTATCCTTTTGTTGAGCTTGGTAAACAAGAGAAAAAGCGGGGGTCAGGACATTGCCCTCAGCAGAATTCTGTCTCGTGGGGTGCAGCAATGTATCGCTGCATGATGGTGACGCGGATAAAAAAACCCGTGATAGGGGCACCTCTTTTTTATGTGTGTGTAATTTTACGTAGCGTTGTGCTACAAGCGATGCCTTTCTGAGCGAGGAACAGCGCCCTAGACGAGACGAAAGGATAGACGAGGCACACGGACACAGCACCGAGTCATTTTTTTTTACCTAAAGAGACTGAAAATGTCGTCGTGTTATAGAAAAACAGAAATAGCCTATGCGGTTACGGAACACTTCGGCGTTGTCGACACCGGGGCTATTAATACGCACCTGTGTGTAGTCGACACAACCTGTAACGTAAGGGAACTCAGCCACTTCATAACAGTCCGCCGGCTGCGGAAAGCGCACCAGCATCGCGTACAGGTGCTTTGCGATGAGTAGCGTAACTTTTCCGACTGCACGGCACACTGTCGACTACGGAATGCGGACGAAATTTCCGGTGACTGGTTGGTATGTGCCAGCGCTGTAAAACCTGAGAGCCATCAGTAGCTGTAACACTGGATGCACGGGCTGTCTTCGGTTGTCCCCACTTTCACGGAGCGGCAACATAACGAGCAGCTGCCCCACGGCGTTCTTCATGAATCTGTACCTAGCGTGGAATTGTTGCTCATCGTATAACTCCATCAGATTTCCTTGGTCACGTAAAGCGGTTCCAAGAATCTTCGGCAGGCAGTGCGCCTCAAAAAATGCTACGCTTATGGCGAGGCAAGCAAACTCAAAAGCGGCCACCTTTCACGCGACGTCCATTCGAGAGGTGGCCATGTTGGAATGACGCACGAAGTCGCTTTCAAGCTAGCCCCCCAGCTGTCTTGAAACTTGTCCTGACTTCGACCGAGCCAAGTCGCCTTCAAGTGATCCGCAAATTTGAGAACGATTTATGGTGACCGGCAAGACTGTCTTGAGTCAAGAACGAGTCAAGTACGAGTCAAGTAACATCTCTGCATTCGGGGGTAAGTCACCATGTCACAGACTCCACCATTCAGCATAGAGCTAGGCTTAACTTCAGAGGGTTGGCGGCTGCACGTAGGCGAAGTCATCTCTTGCGATTGCTCATGTAGACGTCTACAGCAGTCCAGGAAACTATGGTACATGGAGAGGAAGTGGTCCATCTATTCACTGATAGTTATTACGCGGTCGTAAGCCATGTGATAGGAACGCCCACGGGATGTGTTTGTTTTGTGAAAAAAAAACTGCAAGGCCTTCTTGTTCAGTGTATTACCATGCCAGACAGGTAGAATTGTTTATTACGACTTGGTTTTTTTTGCAATTGCATTGAGAGTAATATTCATATACGCACCGAATTGTGTAGAATGGGGTCTATAGTCTTCTTCTAACCTCTATGTGCAGTCTACTTGTGATAAGAGGGTTTTCTTATAGGAAAATGTCAACTGTGTTTAAATGCTCGCGATAGAGTCCGTAGCAGTGGTGTTCATAAGAAGAGCAGTGACGTTTTACTGTGTTTAAATGCTCACGATAGAGTCGATAGCACGGGTGTTTGTAAGAATAACAGTGACGCTCTAGCCAAGGTAATAAATGAAAGTGTCTCGAATGAAGAGTACAAATGTGTCGAAACAAATCACGAAGTGATGTACACGCGATTTCAAGGCATTAGGCATGCGCGGTTAGCCCACTTGTAGGGGGGGGGGCAAAGTTCCCAGGCTACGCTTCTATAGAAATACATAGGATACTGGACTGCGAACTTTTTACTTTTGACCTGCTCTATACCTATATCTCTAGTTATTTTGCCAAATGCGACGATTTGTCGGTGGCGCCAGTGTCGTTTTCAAATCACTGTTTGGTTGTGTGATGTATAAGCAAGAAGAAAGAGCATAGGACTTTTAACTGAGGTTTATGAAAACTGAACCCGTGTCAAAGCAGGTCTGCATGTTTGTAAGGCCGCACATGCTCCTGTTCACGCGACATCACAACCCGCAACGGCTGAAAGGTATCGCGCCGCAGAGGAACGCCGGCTGCTCGCTCGCTAAGCATTGACGTGGCCCCATCGTTTAAAAGAAGTTTCTTCAGACTTCAGTGACGTCACAAAATCTTCTAGAAGGGAAGATGACGCAACACGAAGTGGAACGTGCGTTCGGTCATTTGAACCCCGGAAAGTCTCCGGGACCCGAGGGCCCAAGCGCTGCGTGGTACAACACGCTTAAAAGAGAACTGTCCTCGTTATTAGAATGACCAGATACAACTGTGTACCGGATGCCAAGCCAGTGATAATTTATTTCAGGCACAGCATGTCTGCATTTGTTGAGTGTGCTAAAATACAAGAGATCATGCCAGAATGGCGGCCAAGGTTAGAACCTCTGGTAACACTTAAGCATTTTTAAGGTTACAACACCAGTTCAAACGGGATTGATTGCATTGTTTGTTCATTTTTGTGATTGTATTTGTTATGTGAGTGTGCAATGATTGCTTTCTACATTGTCGAAGCCAGGCAACAAAAAGGAAAGGTAGCGTGGCCTAACATTCGGTGCTGGTTCAAGGCACTAGTCTCCAAAGAGGCATGGGTTCAAATCCCACCAGTGCCACATTTCTTTCTTGAAAATGGCGTTTATCTAACAATTTGTTTTAACTTCTTATGATGGGGGCAGAGAACTTGTTAAGCTGCAGCTCAGAAGGATTGTCAGTAACATGTCATGATATTACAACTTGCTCGGCCACTGCTACTGACAGGTAATTAATTTTTAACCTTGTAGTAAACAGGAGTGGTCTCAGCGGTGTCACCATCAGCATGCGCTCGTGCTTGCTGCGCTTGACCCAGCGCTGCTGACCGCTGCCCGTTCTTCAGCATTCTTTGCGAATTCTCCCGCATTCTCTCAGCAACGTATTTATCTTACCTTCGGGGTACATTACAGAAGGAAACGGATATCCGTAGAGCAATAAAACAGCAAGGAAAACAAGGCACATTTCATACGAATATATCAAATGATAGAGGCGCAACGATTACTAATTTATCACATAGGAGGTTATTAAATAGCACGTGAAAGAGAAAGCATAAAAGACGTACATAATCATGCATAAAAACGTATATACACACCAATACTACAAAAAGTTCGCTCAACTATAGTTCCAAGTAATAGACATACTTATTGTGTACATACAAAATACTACTGGAAATTCACTGAATTCGATCTGAAAGTAACACACGTATGTTATATATTCAACGAAAATAACAACAAGAATGGCACGCACATATTTCGTACCTTATTCGAAGGCCTGAACACTACGTCCGTATATTTTGTGGCAATTCATTCGGTAATGTTCAATATGTGTATCCTAGCATTTGCTTCCCTAGGTCATGCGGCATTTTCTAACTTTTCATATCTTAAGATGGCGTGTTCGGTATATGTTGGGACATTTTTGGTTGATTTCGCCGATGTCTTCAGCGGGGAGTTTCTTCTTTCGAACTTGTCGAAGTAATATGAAGTTGCACATGTACGTTTACAATTCTAAGCTTTTGTAACACTCTGTCTGTGCGAATAAGGTAAAGAGCTTCAAAAATGTGCGTATTGTAGACTTTTAAGTAAGAGAAGGTTTTTGTACATTTTCGTTGTTGTCCAGTACATGTGTCTTGTACTTATCGTCGTCTAAATGTCAAGTAGGGTGCAAGGATGGCTACCCCATCTTTCAGGTTTACTTTCTTTAGGCCAGTCTCACAGTTCCGGAATATCGCCCCAATAGTTGATAATGTTTTCGTTAGAAAATAAATTTTACGATTATCTTACAGTGGCAAATCGTGCACGGTTCAGGTGTTGAGAAGATTAAAGCCTATTTTACGGAGCTCTTCAAGTGCCGCAATGCTGTTGTTAACGTTTATGTTTTGCATCTTTAATGCACCGTGTAACCTTAGACTCATACACATGAAAACGTCTGGTTGGTGCATATAATGATTCACGGCCTTGTTTATTCACATCTAAATATTCAAAACAAGAAAACATCAATTTAGCAGCCCAAGATAGCGGTGCCTATATGTCTTTGTAAAAATAGCCTACACCGCAGCGTGGCTTTCGCCTCGTCGTGAAGTAGGACACACACGATTGATTCACGCAAAGGTACACACGATCTCAGGATAAGCTACACACATTTTCTTGATTTTGAACCGAAAGTATACTGCATTTTCGTTACAGTTTATGTGCGACAATCTACGTGCTATGCGACTCGTGAACTAAGCAGCGAATACTAGAAAGTGCGGTTGTAGGTTGACAAAGGTACAGAAAAAGGATCACACTAAAGAATAGGAACGTTCCGCTTTTATATATACACGTTCCGTCAATGCTACGTGCATCCCCTTCTACTCATAAAAAAAGGGAGCCACACAAATCCTAAAGGGTTGATTAATCAATTTTTATGCTGTCTATTCCTTTTTTTTTCATTACGGCCGAAAGCCTACCGGTTAGCGAGCCTAGTCATAGAATTCTAAAGCAGCAAACGCTGTGAAACATTTGTAATCGCATTTTTTTTACCTGCAGGGAATACAAAGTGGCAAGCAATGAGTGCAGGAGCGGTTCGTGTTTGATCGTTGAGGTTCACTGTGCATGCATCCACTCCACGCACATGCGCCGCGGCTTGATTTGGTTCACTGGCGGCCTTGGCGCTATAGGGCCGCTTTTGACCATGCAACTCCTGTCACGTCGTAAGCAGCACACAATTGAGTGAGGCAGGATAATAATATACATACTCTAATTTTAGTACTGGGCGCGGCTGATAAGCAGCGGCACGCGATAAGTAAGTAGTGCATTCTAGGGGAAAAAAGTTTTTAGACCCTAATTTGTGAGGTAAGGCATGCCCCCATATGCGACCAAAGGCACGTGAACATATTTTGGAGATAAATGCATTTTTTAAGAAGAGTCATGGGACTCACAAGAAAGTTTGCGTGCCTCTTTGAAAAAACTGCCGCCATATCCACGAAGTGAATGATGATGAGTGGGCGAAGCTCCGGAGGTAAACCTGGTAAACCATGAATCCTCCGTACATTTTGCCCACTCGATTTTATTGCAACGCTCCCCCTAGCGTACGTCGCCGCACTATATCGAACGATGACACGCGCCATATGTGGCATCATTCCTATTTTATAACACCTCGCATCTTTCATAATCAACTACACGTACCGCCGTCTAGTTTATAACATCTTGCATCTTTTGGACGGACGGACGGACGGATGAACGGACGGACGGACGGATGGATGAACGGACGGACGGACGGACGGACGGACGGACGGACGGAAGGATGGACGGACGGATGGATGGACGGACGGACGGATGGACGGACGGATGGACGGATGGATGGATGGACGGACGAACGGACGGACGGACGGACGGACGGATGGATGGATGGATGGATGAATGGATGGATGGATGGATGGATGGATGGACGGACGGACGGATGGACGGATGGACGGATGGATATGGCTGTACCCTTTAGATCGGGCGGTGGCTAGCGTAATACTTAGAACTGAACGAGAGGTGGCTACATACAGGGGACGCACAGCCCACGCCTTAAGGAGCTTCGCTCCTAAAAAAAAGCTATATTCGAAATAACTCGGCTATCACTGGAAGTGGTGCGACAGCTCAGTAAATTGTAAAAGTTATGCTCCCCTGATTTATTTTGTTATGATTCTTGTCCCTGTCTTTGGCCATTCGTCCAGGATGTGTGTTTAGAAAACGTGGGTGTAACAATTTAGAGTATTAGGTACTCTACTATGTTAATACTGGGAAAACTCGCGGTATGTGGAAATAATCAAACGGTCAACCTTGAGTGCTGCTCCGAGTTCAGTGCTCTCGAACATTCAATAATGGCTAGATATGCGTCGGACTTTTACGTACACTCACACGACATCAAAGCTCCAGGTTTTTGTGTTTACCCCAACACAATCACAAGAGTGGTGATTACTGCGACCTTGCTGACGACAAGGATCATAGATCGTCTTTGCCGTGGCAGACATAGTGTTTAACTCTATAACTCTAATACAAAATATGGTGGATGTTTTTATGGGAGCTTATGGGGTCTCTAAATGAGAACTCCGCTCTCAGAACGCACAGACAGAGTGAACGCATCGGGCCAAACCAAACAACGCATTTATTTAACTGCTTTTGTATTGTCAACCGAATCCATACACATCAGTCGTAATCAACGCGCTAGAACAATTTTACACAGGATTCCACCACACTCAGAAACAAAACAAACGAAAGGCGGCCTCGCCAACGCTAGACTCGCCGCAAGAGCCTATGGCAGACGACCCGTGGTGCCGTCCACCATGGACCCACCACAAGAGGCAGCTGTTCGCGAGAACCGCCAAGTGTCAAAGAGGCCCGCTCATCTCTCATGTGCCGCCCCCGAGGCTTGTCACCAGGCGTAACTGCCGGTGCTACCACGCTAACCATGATAATTATGGTGTTTTATGAGAGCACAAAACCGCATAACGTTTCAAAGTTGCTAACCATGCGCGAAACACGTGTGCATCACGAGGGGCAAAGGACTTTACAGGGGGTGTTAGCACCCACACAAGCTTCAGACATTGCGCTTCAACGAGAATAGAAATAGACATAAATTTCCCAAAGCTTGGTTCTATCGGCTCCATGTAATTCTGTGGGGCCTGCAGCAGCTTTGGTGCAAGATATATTTTAGCAAAAGTTCAGCAGACCCACTTCACCTCGACTCATTTAGGCTGACCAATTCAAATCATTGACGAGGTTTGCGATGAGCATATCTTTTATCTGAAACAAGACCCAAAACGCAACCATAAACAAAATCATGGGGGCGTTCGAAGCCACATGCTCGAGGACTTGATTATCTACTACCCCTCAATTCTATGGTTGCTAAAAGAACATGGCGCCACAGTTTCTTCTAGCAAATGTTATAGGGAGCTCTATATCTAAGGCACCCAAATCGAAGTACGTACCACCAGGCACTGGCAGACCGTGATCATATTGCCACGTTCCATTTCACAAGTTTTTGTTATCGTTCCGAAACACCACACGATTCTCGGCGAAAACCGCGCCTGCAGGTTTCGAGAAGGTTCCGGACTGTAGTAGATCATTTCGATAATATCACGCCCACTGTGCGAACGGTACAGATTGTTTGGAACCTACGCCACCGCCAGCGATAACGCTAGAACATTCGACGGCAAGGGTATAAATGCCGACGCGCTTCGCCGCTTCTGAGTTGTTGATCGAAGGCCGACACTGCGTTCGCCGCTATCAGTCCGAGACTGCTATCTGTGCAACACTGCTGCTGTAATTAGACTTTCCCTTTACCGGGCACAGGTTCGCCCAAATGAACAGTTAAACCCCAACACGAAGTTTCCTGTCTTTCGCCACGTCACGACCCCGTGACATCTGGTGGAGGTGCTGCTTCGTTCATGTACCGGACGCCCCCGCCAAGCCGTGAACCCAGCCCCCGTCGTGGAGAAGACACCGACGCCAACCAAGAGCAGCGAACGAGCCGCCGACAGCAAGGTCTCCCACCGGAGTACGGCCTTCTACAAGACAAGGCGCGGAAGACCAAGACCATGACCTCGACTGCAGCGACAATGACAACCGGAGCGTCCCAGCCCGCGATCGTCATTCATCAACCCAGGGAACCACCAACGTTCCATGGCTCATCGTTTGAAGACCCGGAAACCTGGCTAGAAACATACGACCGTGTGGCCGCCCTCAACCACTGGGACAACGAAGAAAAGCTCCGTCGTGTGTACTTCTACCTGGAAAACACCGCAAGGACCTGGCTTGAGAATCGGGAGTCCACGCTCCGAACGTGGGATGTCTTCTGCGGCGCATTTCTGCAAACGTTCGCAAGCGTCGCTCGCAAAGAGAGGGCCGCTGCTCTACTCGAGACCCGGGTTCAGCTACCAAATGAAAAGGTTGGAATTTTCACAGAGGAGATGACCCGCCTATTCCGTCACGCTGACCCAAACATGCCTGAGGAAAAGAAAGTTCGTTTCCTCATGCGAGGGGTCAAACAGGAGCTCTTCGCGGGACTAATGAGGAATCCACCGAACACCGTCCAAGAACTTGTATCCGAGGCGACCACCATCGAAAAAACGCTGGACATGCGCACCAGACAGTATAATCGTCGCCTGACTCCAGAATGCGCTGCTGCTCACGCCAGTGACTCCGACGACCTGCGTGAAACGATCCGAGCGATCGTGCGGGAAGAGCTGCGCAAACTGTTGCCTTCGGCGCAGCCTCAAGTGGATTCAATCGCCGACATTGTGCGAGAAGAAGTCCGGCAATCGCTTCGAATTCCCAAAACACCGCCGCCCGAGCCAGAAACTATGAGCTACGCCGCTGCAGTGCGCCACAACGCTCCTCCCCGTCCACGCCAAAACGCCGCCCCGTCACACTACCGTCGCCAGACGCCACCGCCGCCACCTCCCCAACTGACGTCCTACCGTTCCCCAGCGGGCCAGTGCAGTGCACCGAGGAAAACGGACGTTCGGCGTGCACCTGACAACCGCCCGCTCTGCTACCACTGCTGCGAGGCCGGGCACACATACCGCCGTTGCAAGTACCGACAGATGGGATTGCGTGGCTTCGCCGTCAATGCACCGCGTCCGCAGCCAGGAGATCGGCCACGTGACATCGCCCACTACCTGGCAGGAACTCAATGGACACCACGAAGTCCTTCTCGTTCGCCGTCGCCCAGCCGCCGCATGTCACCGCACCCCCGGCAGTACTCTGGCCCTACGTGGGGCCGGTCCCTAGCCCATATCCGGGAAACTAAGGGCAGCAACCGATGGAGGTGCGGTTGCTGTGCGACGAACTACCGAAGATCCTCCGACGACGACGCCGACGCGACGGAGCTTTTGAACACAACACCAACCAGGCAAAGCCCTGAAGGCAAAAGCTCACTTACCGAAGGTGGCCGGACGACGCAACATGGAAGCAGCGGAACAAGCCGACGCAGCCGTGACCCGACGCCACGCCCTAACTGTAATGCGAGACGGCGAACTAGCGACCTCGACGTTCTTATCAACGGCCACAGTGTGACTGCTCTCGTCGATACTGGAGCCGACTATTCTGTCATCAGTGGGTCGTTCGCCGCGAAGTTAAAGAAAATTAGGACAGCTTGGAAAGGCCCTGAAATCTGCACAGCCGGAGGTCATCTCGTAACGCCTGCAGGAATCTGCACAGCGAGAGTCACCATTAACGGCCGTATTTATCCTACAGACTTCGTAGTCCTACAGCGTTGCTCGAGAGATGTCATCCTTGGCATGGACTTCTTATGCCTCCATGGCGCGTCATCAACCTAAAAACAAGGTCGATAACGTTATCCACAGAAGAAGCACTACCGCCGCGCACGCCGTCAGGACACCATGTCTTGAATGTGCTGGAAGAACAAGTCACCATTCCGCCTCGCTCAAGCGTCATTATTTCAGTCGGTGCTCCTAAATCACCTGACTTGGAAGGCGTCGTTGAAGGCAGTCAGCATCTGTTGGTCACCCGAAATATTTGCGTCGCAAGAGGAATTTCAGAGCTGCGAGGAGGCAAAGCAACGGTTATGCTCACGAATTTCAGCAATGAGTACAAACATGTGAACAAAGGAACAACGGTCGCATACATCGAAGAAATTGTCGAAGCCACCAGTGCTTTCGCCCTCGCCGATTCTGCGGAACCTGCTCAGAGGAACCAAGCCCCTCCCATAGCTTTCGACGTCAATCCCAGACTTCCGAAAGATAAGCAAGAACAGCTCAAGGCCCTGCTCCTGCAATACGAAGATTGCTTTTCGTCATCGAAAATTCGGCAGACCCCAATCACGAAACATCGAATCATAACCGAAGAAAATGCCAGACCACTTCGTCAGAGTCCGTACAGGGTTTTGACGCGAGAACGTGAGGCAATGAAGGGACAAGTTGATGAAATGCTGCGAGATGACATTATCCAGCCGTTCAAGAGTCCGTGGGCATCCCCCATGGTGTTAGTGAAGAAAAAGGATGGGACCTTACGTTTCTGCGTCGATTATTGCCGCCTGAACAAAATCACAAGAAAGGACGTGTATCCTCTCCCACAAATAGACGACGCACTTCATCGGCTCCATAACGCCAAATACTTCTCGTCAATAGACCTCAAGACTGGCTATTGGCAAATCGAAGTCGACGAAAGAGACCAAGAGAAGACTGCGTTTATAACACCGGACGGCCTCTTCGAGTTTAAGGTGTCCCTTCGGCCTTTGCTCAGCGCCTGCAACTTTTCAACGCGTTATTGATACAGTACTGGCAGGATTGAAGTGGCAGACTTGCCTTGTGTACTTGGACGACGTCGTCGTGTTTTCCTCGAGTTTCGACAAGCATCTTCGGCGCCTTGAAGCTGTACTTCAAGCCATCAAGACGTCCGGACTCACACTGAAGCCAGAAAAGTGCAGATTTGCGTATGAGGAGCTCTTGTTTCTGGCACGTTATCAGCAAGTCTGGAGTTCGTCCCAATCCACGGAAAACAGCCGCCATCGCCGACTTCCCGACGCCCACTGACAAGAAGGCCGTGCGTCGATTTCTGGGCCTGTGCGCCTATTATAGGCGGTTCGTGAAAAACTTCGCCCGCATCGCCAATCCTCTCACTAACCTTACCAAGGCCGACTCGAAGTTCAAGTGGGAAACGCCACAGGAACACGCTTTCCAGGAGCTTAAACATCGCCTCCAGACGCCTCCGTTACTTGCCCATTTCGACTAATCCGCCGAGACAGAAATACATACTGACGCAAGCAGCGTAGGTCTTGGCGCCGTTCTTGTGCAGAGGGCTGACGGACTTGAAAGGGTTATTAGTTACGCCAGCCGATCGCTATCCAAAGCAGAATCCAATTATTCCACAACAGAAAACGAGTGCCTCGCCATCATCTGGGCTACGTCGAAATTTCGCCCCTACCTCTACGGCAGGCCCTTCAAAGTTGTGAGCCACCACCACGCCTTGTGTTGGCTAGCGACCTTGAAGGACCCTTCAGGTTGCCTTGCACGATGGAGCCTGAGACTTCAAGAATGTGACATTACTGTCATTTACAAGTCCGGCAAAAAACACTCCGACGCTGACTGTCTCTCTCGTGCGCCTGTCGACCAACCGCTACCCGACGACTCGGATGACGACTACTTCTTGGGAACGATAACTACCGACGACTTCGCTGAACGACAGCGGGCCGACTGGGAACTTAAAGCCCTAATAGAATACCTCGAAGGCAGGACCGCAGAAGTCCCGAAGGTATTCAAGCGCGCACTTGCGTCGTTCTTTCTACGAAACGGTCTTCTACCAAAGAAAAACTTTTCACCGCTTCGAGCTAAGTACCTCCTTGTGGTTCCTTCAGCTCTGCGACCAGAACTTCTGCAGGCCCTGCACGACGATCCGACGGCAGGGCACCTCGGTGTTTCCCGCACGCTCGCGAGGATACAAGAAAGGTACTACTGGCCACGTCTTACCACCGACGTCACTCGTTATGTGAGTACATTCCGGGACTGTCAGCGACGCAAGACACCGCCGACAAGGCCAGCGGGACGTCTGCAGCCAATTGATCCACCTTGCCGACCTTTCCAGCAGATTGGTATGGACCTACTGGGGCCGTTCCCTACGTCGGCTTTCGGAAACAAGTGGATCGTGGTAGCTACCCCGACTACCTCACCCGCTACGCCGAGACAAAAGCCCTGCCAAAAGGCAGTGCATCCGAGGTAGCTAAGTTCTTCGTCGAAAATATCGTCCTACGTCACGGCACCCTGGAGGTCCTTATCACCGACAGAGGAACGGCATTCACTGCCGACTTAACTCAAGCGATCTTGGCATACAGCCAAACAAACCACCGCCGGACGACAGCGTACCACCCACAGACCAACGGCTTCACCAAGCGGCTTAACAAGACGATCGCCGACATGCTGTCAATGTACGTCGATGTCGAACACAAGACGTGGGACGCCATTCTTCCGTATGGGACCTTCGCATACAACACGGCGGTGCAGGAGACGACGCAGATATCTCCATACAAATTGGTCTACGGAAGGAGCGCGGCAACGACGCTCGATGCCATGTTACCCAACGTCACCGACGAAGAAAACCTCGATGTGAGCGAGTACCTTCAACGCGCCGAAGAAGCCCGACAACTTGCGCGTCTCCGTATCAAGAATCAACAGACGACCGACAGCCACCGTTACAACCTTCGACGACGCTTCGTGGAATACCAGCCCGGTGAACGTGTTTGGGTGTGGACGCCGATACGCCGTCGTGGACTAAGTGAAAAGCTTCTGCGACGGTACTTCGGACCATGCAAGGTGGTTCGACGTCTCGGCCCACTTGATTACGAGGTTGTCCCCGATGGCATCACGAACTCTCAACGACACCGATCGTGACCTGAAGTCGTCCATGTCGCGCACATCAAGCCGTTTCATGCACGTTAACAAACTGAAACAGTGTTTTTTGTATTATTGTTGTATTGTAATTTATTCAATGTACTTTCTTGCATTATTATTGTACCTTCATCTTTAGTTAAAGCATGGGGACGATGCCTTTTTTTAGACGGTGGCAATGCCACGTTCCATTTCACAAGTTTTTGTTATTGTTCCGAAACACCACACGATTCTCGGCGCAAACCGCGCCTGCAGGTTTCGAGAAGGTTCCGGACTGTAGTAGATCATTTCGATAAGATCACGCCCACTGTGCGAACGGTACAGATTGTTCTGGAACCTACGCCACCGCCAGCGATAACGCTAGAACATTCGACGGCAAGGGTATAAATGCCGACGCGCTTCGCCGCTTGTGAGTTGTTCATCGAAGGCCGATGCTGCGTTCGCCGCTATCAGTCCGAGACTGCTATCTGTGCAAGACTGCTGCTGTAATTAGACTTTCCCTTTACCGGGCACAGGTTCGCCCAAATAAACAGTTAAATCCCAACACGAAGTTTCCTGTCTTTGGCCACGTCACGACCTCGTGACAATATCATGTGGGGCTGTCGCATGGTGCTGCCGCCGGCGTGTATCACGCATGATGGTTATCTCGGGCAATGAAATTCTATGTTGAGTTCGGGCGTATTCGCCCAGATAAAGCTCGTGGAGTGAACCACTCAGGTCACCATCAACAATGGTTTGATTTGCATGTACATAGAATTTTCCAAACCTGCTCTTTGACGAAATAGCTTTTTTATTCAATTCATTCATCGCTTTTGGTGCGCACCTGACCTGGCTTTTTTTTTTGGGCATAGCTTGTGAATAATACAGTGCATGAATGTAGAAGTACCATCATTGGGGATGCAACCTGCGTAGTAGATAAATCTAAACATTACAGACTGTTACTCATTGCCGATGTTATTAAGCAAACGCTAACTTACGCATTACATTTAGTTGTATAGCAATCAATACGTCGCTAAACTTTTATTAGATATAGGCTCGAACATTTGTGTTTTCATTCGCGTTGCCCTTCGATTGCTAAAAGTGTACGTCTATTGTACCTACTGTATCAAATTATTGCGCTATTATGCGGTCAACAGAGGAAAATAGTGTAAGCTTCTGGTGTGTGTCTCTGTGGTCATCTATATAGTTTTCCGAACCTACACGGACGATGGTTGATTAAAAGTTGGATTGTGCTTGACTTGCTTACTGACAGAATCAGGTTAGAGACAAACTGCCTGTACGCATCAGTGCGTGTACAGTCCCAATTGAATATTCCCAGGCCACGCTTTCATAGAAATATCTGAAATAGTGGCCTGAAAAATTTTCACCTACCCCCTTCTACGTACCCCCTTGTAATTAAAAAAATATCAAGCGAGTGCTAACCCTGGTGACAGAACACTAGAAATGTAGAGTAAACCACACAAACAATAATATAAGTTTAGCATGACGACAAAATACAGATCAGCAATTTAAGTAAATTAGCATTAGGTGTCTCTCTTGCGCACAGCTGGCCTTTTTTACGCAGGTAACAGCCACACTCATTAATTTATGCTAATCATTCACTATGTATACTGTTGCGCAATGTTGCCTAATGTAGACTACGAGCTATCCACGCTTCCAACGATTTAAATAAATTACACATATGCACTATATAGGTGGTACTTTACATAGCCTCATTAAGCTCTTGAAATAGTATACCTAAGCAGCCGCTAGAGGTCGCTCTGACATCAGTTTCACTGCAGGACATTTCGTCGAAAATGTTTTCTTCTTCTCGGCTCGTCAAAATTTGTTAGTTGCATGCAAAGCTTTGAGGAAGTGGATGTTCCGCCTGGTGCACATACGAGCCAGCTGGAGGTGAGGTCGCGTCACCATTCTGTGAAAGCAGAGCTCCAGGAGGAACGCAATGATGGCCAGCGCCACCATGATGGCCCAGAGAGCAAATATGGCCGCTATGTCGTCGTAGTGGAGCACCTTGAAAGAGAACTCGCCGCCGTGGGAGCCGCTGCCTTTTTGTGTGCCCTGACAACGGTGCCACTCTTGCACGCCATCATTGTACCACTTGACGTGAAGCCCAGACTCCATGATGGCTCTCATTCTGTCGAAAGAGCAAGGTCGGGGATGGCGCGAGAAGCGTCAGTGTAAAATGAAGAAAAATAAAACCACTGGGGAGGGATGAAGTTTTTAGAGAAGGCTGTTCGAGCTCCACCACAGTAAAACAAGAGGGAGGGCATTCTATGCAGTGTTTTGAGAGTGATTTTCCTTGATGGAGCACTAAGTGGCGCCATCAGAGAATAAGCACGAGGAAGACAGAAAGAAATACACAGAGAAAGACCGAAAAAATAGAAAGAAAAATAGACCTTCATATAAATGATTCAGAAAAAAGCAGAAAATACTGGAAAACAAAACAAGCAAGAAGGAGTGAAGGAAAGAAAAAGAAAACCAGATAGAAAGAAGGTTGCCCAGCTGTCACTCCGTTTATGCTTGGCACGACTAGGGTGGAGGTGCCTTAATTTTTTTTAATTCGCTCTTCTCCAAATAATAAAGGCTTCCTGTGCAAATGGCGGCAAGGGCGCGTACATACTTTTTGTGAATCCTGCCTTCTAGGACCTTGGGTAGCCTTCTTGAGATTATCACGGTCATGAAGTGCGTGAAGAGTTCCTCGGGCGCCACGTACAGACGTCCACCAGTGAGCCTGCACTGCTTGGCGAGCATGTGCATGCTCACGTCACGGTCACTGATTATGACGACGCGTCCGCTATACAGCTCCTTCATGGCGTCGTCAGAGTACATGTTCGTGATGGCCACGAACCCGCCGTGATGATGAACTAGGCGTGTCAGGGCTCGCAGGTCTGGCCGAGAGGACGTCTGCGTCAAAAAGAGGCATGATGGAAGGGCTTAAATAAAGCTGCATCTACTATTATATTTAATATTAATGAAAAAGCCTGAAATTTGCTCATCAAACTCGAAAGCTTAGCGTCGGCGTCAGCAGTGTCAACACGACTACACTCTTTAAAGAATTGGCAGATCCTATGTACAGTGGGAATCGATGATATGCGCCCCGCCATGGTGGTCTAGTGGCTAAGATAATAAACTGCAGGCCCGCAGGTCACGGGATCGAATCTCGGCGGCGGCGGATGCATTTCCGAAGGAGGCGGAAATGTTGTAAGCCTGTGTGCTCACATTTGGGTGCACGTTAAAAAACCCCAAGTGGTCAAAATTTCCGGAGCCCTCCACTACGGCGTTTCTCATAATCACATTGTGGTTTTGGGATGTTACACCCCACAAATCAATCAATCAATCAAATCCATGATTTGCGAAGCATGAAAGAAGAAGGTTGATAAGTCACTTTAAAATCACCGCAACATTAGGAGGTGGAGGTAAATCATGCCATACTTGACTTCTGTGTCATGATTATCATGTTTGGATGTGTCGTTTACCTTCGTCATCTATTCACGTCACGCGATGCCAAATGTTGTACGAGGAGCTAGCGAAACGGCCACCAGCACGCTATCAACGCGTTATGTGTTCATGTTCTTATATGACATGCCTGTCATGATTATCATGTTTCGACCTGACATATGCCTTCGTCATCCATTCACGTTACTTAAGGGCGACTTTATCATCGAGGAGATCAGAAGAGCCTTGCATGATCTCAACGTCAGGTCGGCCCCTGGACAGGATGGTATATCAAACAAGGCCCTGCGTAACCTTGATGACGATTCAATTGAAACCCTGAGGGATATGATCAATTCAGCATGGAAAGAAGGCAGGGTGCCAGAGCAGTGGAAGCTGGCCAGCACGATCCTTATTCCTAAGCCAGGAAAGCCCCCTAACTTTGACAACATGAGGCCAATATCCTTGACATCATGTATGGCAAGGTCGCAGAACATGCCATACTGCACAGGATAAACAAGTACTTGGAAGATAACGACATATATACACACAATATGGTTGGATTCAGGGCAGGGCTATCCACACAAGATGCATTGAAGCTTATCAAACACCAGGTCATTGACAATGAAACCAGAGACGTGAGAGCCATTCTGTCCCTAGATCTAGAAAAAGCGTTTGACAACATCCACCACTCATTCATACTCGAAGCAATTTCCAAGCTTGGTCTAGGGAAAGCCTTCTATGACTGCGTATGGTCCTTTCATACAGATCGGAAAGCTGTGATGAAGATTGGAGATATCAAGACCGCAGAAATCAAACTAGAAGCAAAGGGCACGCCGCAAGGGGCAGTGATTTCACCAATGCTGTTCAACATTGCCATGATTGGACTGTCAAAGAAACTATCGAGCATTGAAGGACTGAAGTACAGCATCTACGCAGATGACATTACCATCTGGTGCACAGGTGGAAGCGAGGGGCAGATTGAGAGCGCCCTGCAAGAGGCGATTGACACCATAGAAGAGTACCTTCGTCCTTCTGGGCTCAAGTGCTCCTCGAGTAAGTCAGAACTTTTACTGTATCGGACTGCATGCCAGGGACCGAAGCCCAGGGAATGGAATCCGTTAAACCAGATTGACATCCATCTCCGTACAAATCAAGGGGATGCCATCCAGAGGGTCGACTCCATCAAAGTCCTGGGCATGCTGATAGAGTCTACCGGCGCCAACAGCAAGTCTATAGCCAAGTTATCTTGGAAAACAGACAGTGCGGTGCACCTCATACGCAGAGTGCCAACTAAAGAAATGGGATCAAGGAAGACCACCTCATCAGGTTGATGCATGCGTTTGTTCTAAGCCACTTCACATACGAGGCAGCAATGCACAACTGGTCAAGAGCAGATTCCGAGACACTGAATGTGCTCTTCAGGAAAGTAATCAAGAAGGTCCTGGGTCTACCCATGCATACCAGCACCGAGCGTCTACTTGATCTTGTCATTCACAACACGCTTGAAGAAATAGCAGAAGCCCAAGAAAGAGCACAGTTTGCAAGGTTATCTACAACAAGGTCGGGGAGAATGATCCTGCAGGAGCTGGGCCAGCATCCAATGGCAATCAGACGAAATTACAATGATATCCCCGAGAAAATCAGGGAGAATATTACGGTATCTTTTATACCAAGAAACATGCATTCAGAACACAACATCGGAAGAAGAGTAGTGAGGGCCAGGACTACATTTCATCAAGTCTCAAACGAAGAACGAGGGGTCGTATTTGTTGACACGGCTTCCTAAGCCAATGGGCAAGCGTTTGTGGCAGTGGTGGTCGATAGGGCTGGCCGTGTCGTCAACTCAGCGATGGTCAGGACGAAAGACCCAATAATTGCGGAACAGGTGGCCTTCGCCTTAGCACTCAAGATGGATAACATTGAAGTCGTCTACAGTGATTTCATGGCAGCACGACAGGCGTTCGCCAAGGGGATGGTCTCTGAACAAGCGCTGAGAATACTGCAAGGCAAAAACATAACGCATCATTTTCTGAGTTGGTTCCCAGCTCACCTTGGACAAATGAACGATTCCCCTCACATGCTGAAAGAAGCAGCACACGAGGTGGCGCGAGACCTCTCCAACCGCGCATCCCGGGGATGCGTTCTACCGGTGAAGGGGATAACCGGGAAATTCTTACAACATATATCGAGCTCACTAAACATTTCTACCTGTCTAGAAGGATTTTCCCTCCACCTCACAAAAATCTAACTCAGCCTTAAGCACTTACTTTGAGGCTTTTGCAAACGCGGATGTACCCTACTTTGAAAATGTTACACATGTACCCTGACCTATACCCAAGTAATCTTTGTCCAGATTGTGGGGAAATAGCTTCATTAGAACACATGCTCTGGAAGTGCACCAAATTCGCTCATATATCGAACATCACATCTGCCAGCTGGGAGGCGGCAATCCGCAGCTCGTCCTTGGCAGATCAGCTCTGGGCTGTCCCCAGAGCTGATCTGTGTTTTGGAGGACCAAATAAACGTTTATCCAATCCAATCCAGTACACTCTAACGCAGGCTGTGCGTCGCATTGACGCTGATGCGCGTTTCTTGCAGCGCACACAGACACTTCTTGCGTTCCTGTACGACGCGGACCGCATTGGGAGGGCACGCCGATGAGTCTCTTGCAGGCCGGATCCATGCATTGCCAATCATAACAAGGCAAACTGCTTGTCCAACTTGTTTTAGGGTTCAAATATCACTCATTGTGCAGCCGGAGCATCTCAGAAAACTTATCAAACAGTACTAGGAGCTCGTTCAAGTTAGAAAGCGGTGCGATTGCAGCGGATGATATTGAGAACTAGCCACGAACACAAATGTCACAGCACTCACGCGTTTGACGGCGAACTTTCCCTGCCGTCATGATGGCGCTAGCTATCCCACACTTCTTTGCGAAGCCAAACTGAGGAAAATGTCACGGTCAGGTGCCATAATTTCTAAAGTGTCTGTTCGGACTGTCATGGTGAATGGACGTGTTTTTTGAGCGCTCCCGATCGACAGCGCAAATAAGTGGTTTTGCATGTTTTGAGCTTGTCTTTATAATAATTAAGGCAGCGGTTAAAATCCTTGTAGCGCTTATTACAATGTACGGCTTTTTCGGGGGTCAGTCACCAGGTATTTATTAGTTTGTGCGCGTGTGTGTGTGTGTTTTTTTGTTTTTTTTTTCTTGCCACCTTGTGGGGGAGGTGAAGACGCAAGTTTTTGAACTTGCACATTGAACATTGAACACGCAAGTTTTTGTAGTAGAGCTTAGACTTTCCCTTTTTCGTAGGGCAGGGTGCGAGTTTTGTAATTATCGAGTGAGACAAGTCGTAGGGACAATTGGTGTCAGAAAGACATGGTTAAAAGACTGTAAAGTGTTCAAGATGCAGGGTGTGTTTGATAATGAACCCTAGTGTAGAAGCGGATGGAGAACAGGCTGACGCGAAGTGTAGGCAATGTGACGTCGAGGAAAAAATTGAGAAAATGATGGTTGTCCAGAGGGAACTGCTGAGGAGAATCACCGAGCTGGAGACTGCGTTGGTGACAGAGCAAGAAAAAACGAGAGCAATGGAAAAAGGCTGAAGTCCACCGAGGAAGCACTAGCGAAGCTGAACAAAGGAGCGGCCTACGGAGAGAACAGTAGACAACCGGCAACCAGAACGGCGGAGAAGAAAGAGCAAGCAAGTTTGAAAAAAAGAACAGGTTCAACCGATTCAATTGTCGCAAGGCCCAGCTTCAACGAAGTAGTGGTGGAACTGGGAGGGGACAAAGCAGCCGGCGTCACAGTTGCAAGTGAACCCCAGGTGCAGGACGCTCCATCTGAAAAGTCACAGCATGTGATAATCGCCGGGGACTCAAATTTAAATCGATGCACAGAAGCAATCAAAAAGAGGGTAAGAGGTGACAAAATGGTTGTAGTAGGGGCGTTCCCAGGACGCAAGTTGGAAACAGTTATGAGGCAAACGAGCACACACCTCCAACCTACAGCTGATAGACGAAACCTCGTGATAATTTCAGGCGGTTTAAACGATGTCGTAAATGGAGATACAGCAGGACTAGCAACCACTTTGGCGAAAGGGGTCAATAACATGCGCGCCACTTCTCCTCAGATACAGGTAGTAATATGCACAATAACGGAGGTACCGGTGCGTGACAGCAACCTGCAAACAGCGGTCAACAGAAACCAAGAAATATGGCGGATGAGTCGAAAGAAAGGCTTTGAGGTGGTGGAAATAAACATAGAGGTGCATAGGTAGGGTGGTTTTCAACGAGACAGAATTCACTCCGATGGGCGGCTAGGTCATGAGGTGGGTCGGCGACTAGCAGGACGCGGAGTAGCTTTTTGAGAGGGGGGGGGGGGTCACGCGGGCCCTTCGGGGTGCAGGATAGCTAGTAACAAGGAAAACAACCAGGAAGACTCTTTGACACGTGATATGGACAGCTCCGATTTCGATGTGGCACCAGTAGCTAAGATAGGTAGAGTCCGGGGCAGAATTAGACGTAGCCATGAGCGCCGAGCTAATTCAGACAAAGGGTATATTAACATGCAGCGTGGCAGGAACAGGCTGAAGTGGGAGGAGGTAAAAGAAAAGCTAAGAGAGTAGAGGTCGATGGTATACGGTTTTGTAGTAACACATCTTAGAGACATGGAACAACCTCCTAATAATCCGGAATATGCGTGGCAATAACAAAAGGCAGCAGAAAAGGGGGTATTATTGGGGCATTTATTCATAAAAGTACAGACTGGCGAAGGGTCAAGCAGGAGTGCTAAGAACATTTATTGATAACAGGGAAAGTGGCAGGGCAAATGACACTCCTTGGTTTCGTGTACTTGTGGACGGGAGCAAAGGCCAGAGAGGAAAACTAGGCGATGGTAGAGTGTATATCAAAGGACATTCAGGAGTTAAAAAGAGAGTGCAAGATAATTATACTAGGAGATATGAATGCACACATAGAAGATATAGATGGGTATACCGACCCGACAGGCTAAAATGATCATGGATATGTGTGAAAGGCTTGATTCGATCCTTTGCAACAGTACCGAGAGGTGTGAAGGGGAAAATAACATGGGAGGTAGGAAGGCTGCAGTCGACGATAGATTACGCACTGACGTCACGTAGAATGTATGATAAGCCCAAGGGAATGCACATAGATGAAGGTGGCTCCAGAAGTCTGGGTAGTGATCACAAACGTATCAACCTAATTTTCGGAAGAGCAGTAAAAATGGGAAGGAGACAAGATGAGCAACTGAAGAAAAATTTTTATTCAGAAAGGCAAATAGAAATAGCTACTAAACAAATTGAGAAAGTAATCTCTGAGGATAATAAAACAGTGTGGACATACACAAATCTAATTAGACTCTTTGAGCTAGAGCTTGATAAGGCACGTGACAGGCCACCCCAGAAAAGAAGACACAAACCCAAAAGTTGGTGGAATGAGGAAGTTAAGAGAGCCATAGAAAAACGTCAGGAAGCCTCTAGGTAACACAGATATGCTAAGCAGCGGGGTGAACCGACAGATGATATTAAAGAAAATGTAAAAACTTCCTAATCTGTAGAAGGGATGCATCCCTTCTGATCAATGAAAAGATTAGAAGAAAGGGAGCTCTGGGCTGACAGAAGTACATAAACAAGACAGAAAGGCAACTGCGAAATTTTGGAACCATCTAAACTCTCTAAGAAATGAGACGAGCCTAGAGCAGAGCTTTATAACTAGTGCTCAAGGTGCTAGGCTAGAAAGGGACGAAGCTATTGAATATATAAGAACAAGAGTGACAGAAAAATTTCAACGAAGAAGTGCTTTATGCACCACAATAGACAAGGATGAATCAAGTGGCGCAATGGCTCCATTTTCACAACGAGAGTGGGAAAGGGTTGAAAAGAGGCTTCCTAGTAGTACATCAATAAACCCAGATGGCATTCCAATTATGCTGATAAAGACATTAGGTCCGAAGTCGCAGCAGGCTCTGAGAGAGGCAGTGAGCAAAATAATAATCGATTGTGAAGTCCCCGATGAATGGAAACATAGCCGGATGAACATGATCTATAAATTAAAGGGGGACAAACCTGGCATAAACAACTACCATCCTATAAAAGTGACATATGTGGTCTACAATATGGCGATGCAGACTATAAAGGAAAGACTGCAGGCACGGATAGAGAATTAGGGGTTGCTGGGGTAACTGCAGAATGGGTTTCGGAAACACAGGAGATCGGAAGACAATCTGTTCTCACTGACGCAGTGCATCGAAATAGCAGAAAAAGAACACAAACCCCTGTGGCTAGCATTTTTGGATATCAAGGGAGTATACGATAGCATGGTTCAAGAGGAATTGTGGGATATACCGGACACACTAGGCGTGGAAGATGAAGTCACTAATCTTTTAAACAGTATATATAAAGGTAACAAGCTAGATATAATGTGGGAAAAACAGGTATCCGAGCCTGCAGGGGTGAAACGGAGGCTTAGGCAGGGGTGTCCTATGTCACCCTTATTATTCATGATGTACCTACAATGAGTAGACGCCAATTAGAGGGAAGCGGGCTGGGCTTCAACCTCTCGTTCGTCAAACAAGGAAAACTCATTGAACAGGCACTACCAGCATTGATGTACGCAGATGATATAGTGCTATTGGCCGCCTACAAGAAACTTTTGCAGAGATTGATGGACATCTGCGGTATTGAGGGAGATAGGTTAGATTTCAGATTCAGTAAGGAAAAATCAGCAGTCATAATTTTTAATGACAATGAAGGTAGTGAGCTTAGAATACAGGAGGTTACGCTAGAGATAACAGATAAATACAAATATCTGGGCGTATGCATAAGCAGTGGGGCCGAGTACATAAGGCAACACGAAATATACGTGACGACTAAATGTAACAGGAAAGCAACGGTGATGAAAAACAGGGCACTGTGGTATTACAATAGGTTTGATGTGAGGGGTATATGGAAAGGGGTAATGGTTCCTGGTCTGACGTTCGGATATGCGGTCTTGCGCACAAGATCAGACGTTCAAGCAACATTAGAAATTAAGAAACGTGGAATAGGTAGGCTTGCCTTGGGAGCTCATGGGAATACACCAAATCAGGGAGTACAAGGTCATATGGGATGGACATCATTTAAAGGCAGGGAAGCTAGCAGCAAGATAAAATTTGAGAAGCAATTGAGAGAAATGGGGGAGGAGTGTTGGATTAGGAAGGTACTCAGCTACCTGTACATGAAGAATGTCGATACAAAATGGAGGAAGCGAACCAGAAAATTGACCGGTAAATACTTAGAAAACAGCAGGGGGCCAATCCAAAAAAAAATATCGGTTAAGAAGAAGAGAAGAAAGCTGAGACCGATATGTGGAGAATCGGCATGATTAAGAAGTCCGCGCTAGAAATCTATCGAGCTTTTAAGTAGGAAATTACCAAGCAAAGGATTTATGTTAATACTCGGGGTAGTTCTGTACTGTTTGAGGCCAGGATGGAAGTATTGCGAACCAAGACATATCAGGCCAAATACGAATGGGTTGACATGGTATGCAGTGCGTATGGAGAGGAAAAGGAAAGTGCCGAACACTTCATAATGTTCTGTAAAGGGCTTCACCCAATAGTTCACGATGATGGCGCATAGTTTTTCAAAGCACTGGAGTTTGGGAATAGGGAGGACGAAATAGACTTTAAGCGGGTACAATCAACTTTAAGGAGGTTATCTGATTTATGGCTAAAGTTACGGCACGAGTGAAAATCAAGCCCTTTACTGCGAAGTACGAATCCTCAACCTCACTATTTAAAAAAAAATAAATCTAGTTTTTGGTTCATTAATAATTGCGGCTTGTTGGCACTAGCCACAACCCGATCTAAAGGGTACAGCCATAGCCATCCATCCATCCATCTAGAGTATATGATGGTACAATCATTATACCTTTATGGGTATAATGGTAGACAACACAACAGACGCAATGAAATGAAGTACCACTCAGTCATCTCGACTGTCTACGGAGCCCAATTAGCGAGGACATGCCTAACTTAAGTCATTCTGGAAAAACCGCCATGATGAATATGGTTGCATTTCGAAGTACTTCTGCCCATTTGAACAGCGTTAATATAGTATACAGAACCAAATGTGCCAAAAAAAAAGAACTTCAGTTTTCATTTTAACCTTTACTAAAACGTTTCGAAGGCAACAGAGATGCGTGAAATGGTTCTGTTAAATATCAGTTACACTCCACAAAAAAAAATTGGCAGCAAATCCACGGAGTGAATGATGGAGAGTGGGGCGAAGCATTCGTCCATCCATTCGTTCTTGCTTCCGTCCGTCGATGCGTCCATCCGCCCGTCCGTGCGTGCGTCTGTTCGTGCGTCCGTCCCTGCGTTCATCCATGCATCCGCCCCTGCGTCCGTTCATGCGCCCGTTCATGCGCCCATCCATGCTTCTGTCTGTGTGTACGCTCGTCCATCTATTCAACACTACAAGTACCACCACCTCGCATTTTTTCATCATATGTTCCCCATATAGAAACACCGCCATCCAGTGGACATTCGAAGGACTAAATGAGAGGTGGCACATGCACACTTTCTTACGGATTGCGCTACGGGTCTACTTCCCACTTTTAACCACCTCTAGTTCATGGTACATACTAGTTCACTGTACTCATGGCACTGCGGCCCAACGCTCGCTAAACCTTTCTAAAACTTAGGAGGTTACACACAGCGAGTATAACGTAGCAACCCTTTATTGTCAGATAGTGCTCAATGTACATGTCAATGGCTGCTAATGGGAATCGCAGCATGCGCGTTAACTAAAAGCCGAATGCTCCTGTCTCTCATTCTCCGTTAGGAGCTATTAGCATGCACATTGAGCACAATTTTTTATTGTTCATTAACGCACAGAACAAATCTCTCTCCGGCACCACCTTGGAGGTCAAAATGTTATACTTGTTACAAACTACAACGGCTACGAGTGACGAACAGGTTCCGCTATAAGAAGTTTCGCTTATAAAAAGGCAGGCTATACCGAAAGCTTTTAAAAGCATAGCAAAAGCCCTTTCAAATTTTCTACACCAAATCTTCGCCCCACTAACCCGGAAGACACCAACTCATGTCCGTGACGCCAGCCACCTCGTGCAGCTAGCGTCAAATATGAGCATCGGCGATGACGAGAGCATGGTCTCATTTGACGTCGTTTTATTGTTCACCAACGTGCCCGTTCCCCTAGCCGTCTCCGCTGCCCGTGCTGTACTTGAAGAGGACGCAAGCCTGAGTGAAAGGACTCCTTTGGTGGTTTACGAGCTATGTCGTCTACTGGAGCTCTGCCTCTCCAGTACGTATTTCTCCTAAAAAGGAACTATTTTCAGGCAGAACAGTGGAACCGCGATGGGAGCTTCCATCTCCGTCACGATGGCAAACCTGAATATGGAGTACATAGAAGAGAAAGCACTCAGCTCCTTCTCGCCATGACCCAAGCTATTTCTGCGTTATATGGACGATTGCTTTTGCGTCATTAAGACGACTGAAGTTGAAAACTTCAGACAACACCTAAATTCTGTGCACCCAGCCATACAATTCACGACCGAGTGTGAAAGCGACCACTGCCTGCCTTTTCTCGACGTCCAGGTGGCAAGAAAGCGTGATGGCTTGGAGTTCTCCGTTCATAGGAAGTCAACGCACACTGGCCGATACCTTCAGTTTGATTTCTCCCACTCCGCCTGCCACAAGGCCTCAGTTGTCACCACGCTACTCGAGAGAGCTAGGAACCGATGATTTAACGACACCGAGCGAAAGGAAGAGGAGGCCCGTGTAATTGCGGACCTCAGAAAAAACGGATACCCAAAAAACTTCATTCGAGCCGTCACCCGCAGCGCAGAGCAGCAGAGGATACGAAAACACCAATCAACCTCAATTGGCAGCCCTCCGAAACACGTACCGGTTCCATACAGTCACGGAACCAGCGAGATGTTGGCACGGATCTTCAGGAAGGAAGGGGTTCGCATCACCCACGTGCCATCGTGTACGCTGGGCCGCCTCCTCCCCCGCCCGAAAGACCGGCCAACAATGGACAAGCGTCCCGGTGTCATTTACAAAATCCCGTGTGCCGAGTGCCCCTCGTCGTATATCGGCGAGACGAAAAACCTACTGGAACGACTAAAGCAATACTCCAACGGTGTGGGGAAGTTCTACAAAGAGCGCCGTGCAGTCGACGAAGATGCTCGCTTGCTGGATTCCGTTCCGACCTGTTGTGCCCTCGTGATCTCCGGCGTCAGCGTAGCTCTGGCCGACTGGGCTCGCTCTACGTCACCTCCTGACGCCAACGACCTTCGACGACAGTGTAGCTCTGACTGACTGGACTTGCTCAACGCCATCTACTGACGCCGACAAGAGCTCTCACAGGTGGTGCCCCGTGCTTGGACTCCTGTGACCGTGTTTCCATCTTTCCTATCTCTCCTATCCCCTCGATTTGTTGTCGCTCTCTCTGGCTTACCACCTCACGTCTCTTCCTCTTTTCTACACCTTTACTCCTACCCTTTTGATCCCTTCTCACCCCCATCCCTTGTGAGCTACTGTTGAGGTGTCGCTCACTGAAGCGTACAGTTACGGGGCTCACTTTTCTCTTCCTTTCTCTCTTAAGAATCAACAACAACGAAGATGCTGAGACGTTGGATCACAAAATAAATTTTGAAGCGACGGCCATCCTTGAAAGCGAGCCGAACTGGAAGAGAACGTTATTACTCTAGTCGTGGCACATACAGAGGACAGCCCATAATATCAACCGCTCCCTCGGAACCCTTCCTCCAGTGTATTCACACGGACTGCGCTCCACGGCAAAACGATAGAGAGAGAGGGGGGGGTCATGAGCCCCCCGCGAATGCTTTGAAGACGACGCTGCTACGTAGCCTCCACAGTCACCCCTGATGAAGGAACCAAGCCGGTTCCGAAACGTCGGGTTTCTTCAAAACTTTCGGTTGGAGTCTAAATCATCTCCCCGCCAAGTTTGGTTTTACGGCACATGAATGGATGACGAAGGTATGAGACTGTTGCAAGCAGGATAATCATGATGTGCTTGTCATGTAAACACTTCACTAATTGCGACCCTCAAGGTGCAAATACGCTTCGAAGTGACCCGGCGCGCGTACGCACTTGCATTCGTTTGGTCGCGTCACGCCGGCGATGCCATGCCAGGAGCCGATCTGCCTGCCATATAGTCGCAGGCGCGCGCTGCTGCACTGCGTTGCTTTTTCGCATGCGCGTTTGAGCGCGTACGGGATCCCTCCGTCACGAAGAGAGACAAATGCGGTGCTGTCTGGATAACCTCGTCGGCGCGAAATGCAGCATGTCGGATTTCGCGACGTTTGCTGCTGGGGTGCGCCAACGTACCCTGGTCGCGCTGGTCGCGCCTGGCGTCAGATAATTGGCCTCGAGGACATACCGTGGCGGCACGTGATGACGTCACTCACAGGATGCCGGGTTGACTTTGTCTGCTAGGTCACCGCATTTCCTGCGCTTTTGCTGTGGACACCGTGCGTGCTTCTCTTCGTTTTGAAGCTCAGTGCTTAAAGAAGCGGTAAGACATGATATATACGGGCAAGCAAACTACGAATCGGTACCTCCTGTGGCACTCTCGTGTCCAATTTGCATCGTAAAATCGCGTCTGAAACTGGTGCTGCCGCGGGGGACGATGCAAGTAGTGTCGTGTTATGACTAACAGGCCCACAGCAACACAAAGCAGCAGCAAAACGCGAGGCCAAAGTTTTTGTGTCAGTACCCTTTAAGTGCACTACCCTAGACGATTACTTCTTCGTTTCTCGATGTGACCAGACCCATCGAGCTCTACGGACTTGTATGGACCGAAATGACCTAGTCACTCATTTTTATAGCCGTTTATTTATTTCCAGAATAAGAACGCTTGTCTGAGTCTTCATCTTTTTTATTTACTTCCCTCTTTTTCTGTCATCCTGTCTTCCTTTCCTCAGTCTCTTACATTTGGGTGCACGTTAAAGAACCCCAGGTGATCAAAATTTCCGGAGCTCTCCACTACAGCGTCTCTCATAATGATATCGTGGTTTTGGGACGTTACATCCTACGAATCATCATCATCCTTCATCTCTTCCCTCTTCCCAAAAAAGCGAGCAGGCGTGGTGCCCTCCATGTAGCAGTTGCCAGCTTGCTCTCTCCCTTTTTTCTCTGTGTCCTTCCGTATCGGTGTATGCAAATCAAATAAATTCCTAATATCTAAATTTGCAGAAATCTGTACTTGCGACAAAGTTGCTCGAGGCTACGCGAAGCCAAAAGGAGCCGAAAGCACGAAGATTAGACAAATTCGTCTACTACCCATTGTTCCCGTGCTGGCTGCAATTCGATGCGCGGCAGCTCCCATAGACACCAGTGCCAGAGTTCTCTCTATTGTAATTATAAAAACTCTTCAGTCTCGACCTCCCGTAGTTGTTAAATGCACAACTCACAATCACGTGCAGCTCGAACATCGTGTCCTTCCACATCAGTGGTCGTATGGTGGTCTGGTAGACGATCTCTATTGCAGAGTGAAATCTGGGAGGCTCTGTCATGATGGCCATGCTGGCCTTCAGCTGCCCAGCAAAGCCGTTCGTAAGCACCAACACTGTGAGCCACCAGATAGAGAAGAGTAATCGACCAGCGTGACTTTTGGTCTCTGTAGTGTGTCCTGCAGGAACAAAGGATTCCAATGAACCCTCTTTAATGAAATCTGTCAAGAGAGTGAATCGAGGATTCAATTACTCACGCAGGTTGATTGGCATGAACCACAACCCACACAATGGCGTCCTTGTTTTGATTTTTTAGTTTACTTTGAGTAGATACTGAAACTACCTAGAGACAAACTTTAAAGAAAGTGGGCTCAACTTCACAGGGTTCTTGTATGCTAAATATACTTCGCCTGAATATGAACGCTAAATATATGTGGTCCTATATGCGAAAGATGGATAGCAAACGATGCACCTATTACTAAGAGAATTACTTTATTAAAGCACTGCTTTTAATCCGTCGCTTCTATCACAGAGTTGAACAAGACTTGGACGTTTTGACGATAGCAGGTATGAAATCTGATCATTTTTGGATGTTCAAGTTGATCTCTGCTGAATATATCGAAATATAGGTGAAAGCCAAAGTTTATTGTTGAACGCACACTGAAACCATAGTATGATTCTAAAAAAGCAATCATAATCACTCGTACTGTCTTGTAAGCGCTGTATATAGCCGTCCATATGTACCTTCATAAGAAAACGAGCGCAGGATGTCCCAGACGTTTTCATATGTTTCCCAGAGAAAGTTGCCTTTGGTCCGAGCTCTCCGATGTTCGACGAAAGTGATCACAGCAGCCACCACTGGAATGCAAACAGCAAGCACTGCCCATACCTGCGTCACCATTACATTCACACTAAATGAGAACGAATAAAAAACACTTCCACACTGAAACTGCAAAAAATTTCGGCGTTAGTAAAGAACTTCAGACATATTCATGAAACGTGACTGGTCTAGTAGCCGTTTGCGAAGCACAATTTGTTTTAAAGAATATTCATATATACTGGCATGAAGCCTTTTCAAGATACGGAATAACAGTTCAACCAGCTTGTTAACTAGGAAGCTAATTATTGAATCAACTAAAGCGAGAAATGTCGTTTAAAAGTACTTTTTGCTGGTCGAGTTGGTACATCATAATGAGAGAAAATTCTAGACGTCTTAAACACCACAACGAAGAAGCAATCTTTTTAGTTGTGCTACGTTCTTATTGTCGTGTTTTAGGCGTCTAGAACTTTCCTTCATCAAGAAATGTCACTTTCCATATCACTGCAGATGAAGACAGGAAGTCCTTAGTAGGATCGGATTTGTGACCTTTCCATTCCGTGCGGGTACTTGTATTTGACATTCAAGGTGGATGATACTACTTACAGGACTGAACTTCCTAGAGTGCGGCTTATGAAATGAACATCAACATCTGTGGCGTTACAGCGATCGCAGTCAGGGAGCTTGCTTGCTTGCTTGATGATTGATTGATTGATTGATTGATTGATTGATTGATTGATTGATTGATTGATTGATTGATTGATTGATTGATTGATATGTGGGGTTTAACGTGCCAAAACCACCATATGATTATGAGAGACGCCGTAGTGGCGGGCTCCGGAAATTTTGATCACCTAGAGTTCTTTAACGTGCACCCAGATCTGAGCACACGGGCCTACAAAATTTCCGCCTCCATCGAAAATGCAGCTTCCGCAGCCAGGATTCGATCCCGCGACCTGCGGGTCATTACTCTGTCTCTGGTAACGCGTAGTTTCTGTATTGTTGTTCTCAAGTGACTTTGATTCCAGTTTGCGGTATTTCTAAACAGCCGCGCGAAATCCGCCATCCTAGTTTTTGAGAAAAGTAGTAATATGCGCTCCCTTACACTGAGCGGCGAACGTGAAGCATGCAGCTACGATTATTGCACTACTGCGACAATGTTAAATCATATAATTCCTGTCAATCGCACTTGCTTTGCTACGTTTTCTGCCTACGTAAGCTTTCTGCGTAGAATAATAAATGTGCTCATTTATTATACAAGGATTAAACATCAGTTTTACGAGTTATCAAGCAAAATAGAAGATTCCTCATTTTAGAGCGGGGTATAGCAAAATTTCTTTTTCCATCAGTTCAGATGTCCTACGGCACTCGGTCAACTTAGTGCAAACGATGCTAAGGCTCTAATTAGGAGAACTTCACCGTGCATTACGGGACTTTGGCGTCGTTTCGAGAAAACTTCTAGGTTAGCATCACCGTAACTTTGCATTTACAAAGTGCAGGTTTACAGAGATTAATTCAACTCGAATTCTTCCATTCTTTCTGTTGCACCCTTTGAAGAACTACCATAATCGAACCCTGGTTCGAATAGGACACCTAAGCACGAGTCTCTTCGCATGAACCAGAAGACGTACGTTTCCACCTGAGTGTTTGTCAACCAAGCGCCCCACCAAAATGGGGATGATGAACATAACGTAAACCTAAGGTCGACTCCAAAGGTCACTATGTTCTACATCGTTCTGCATAAACAAGATCATTACTGCAGTACTATTGCCTACACCACCATTCGTCTACTTTTACGTAACGGGACTGTTACCAGAGGAGCATGCTAACGTGTGGCTGCGGTTACAGTGAAATACTTTCCGACTTTGGCATCGCACCATGCTAATTATTCTACTCGGTACAATAGCGCATTTCCCTGCAGGTAATGCCAATACGTTTACTGCTCCACTTGGGCAAACCCGAATGCAACAGCCACCTGACTTATCGTAATTGAGTGAAATCAGCTCCTGTATTTTTCGAACAAATTTCACATGTGAAGCCCTGATAGCAATTACTTCCCTGGATTTTTGTGTAATCCCTTTGCCCCAGCTGAATGTAGCAAATCCATGACCGCTTCTTGTTCACCTCACCGCGTTTCCTTCTTTGCTTCCACCTCTCCTTCCTGCTTCGACACTCTCCTCCGCTTTTGTCATCCCTTCGATAGGCAGACGAAATGGCGACAGTTAGCCACGCATTTTTTTTAAACGAAGCCTGTGCATTTAAGCATTGCGCATCACATCGCACTTCCATGGACTTTTGTGGATATAGGTTGTTGACTTGCCCGCCAGTCAAAAACGAACAGGTAGCTGAACGCGTTGACGAAAGGCTCCCCAGCGACGGCGATGAGCGCACATTGGCCAGTGTACATTGTAGGAGTGTATGTGACCACTTGGGCGCGATCGTAGGACAGTATCACCGGTGAAGCGGCCAGGTCTGCTCCCTGCGTTTTGTGAGGAAAGGTCATGAGACGTCGCATTTCTCGCTCGGTTTTTTTTTTCGACGTAGCTGCTCTTCGTGCATGTACTAGCCACTAGTTTTAGTTATTCCGCGCATATTCAACAAAAAAGTATTTGTTACAGATCACTGGTTTTTGTTATTGATATGATATATAAGGAGATGTTGGCACACCATTATGGCGCTGGCTACTCCTTAGCCGTTGATTGAAACTTTAACACGTATCTTGAAGCAAAACATACAAAGCAGTGCATGGAAAATAGAAAACTCGGGCGCAGATATGCAAAGACACTCTTATACGCACATATCACAATGGCAAGTAAATGTTCGAAAGTCAATGTAAGAAGTCTCTGGAAATGTCCCTCGTTAATATTCGGTCCACCAGCACAAAACATCAAAGCACACGTCTGGTCCCTATAGGATGCATTCGCTCGTATTTACATAATAGTCGACACGTCATTCATTTCACAACACACACGTGATGGGTGTCACATGATTCTGTACATAATAAGTACATGTGTTACAAATGAAAGTTTGTTCTTTGTTAATACTTATCAGCAATCCCGCTGTCTTGTAAAAAACGTGAGCTATTCGTCTGCGTGTAGTGAATGACACACCAACATAGAAACGTAGAGAAAAAGCTATATATATGCACATATAGGTTGAGAAAAGCCAATGGGCGCTTGCGTGCCGGGATCGAGGGGCCATAATCAATTTTCCTGCAGCAAAGTGGTTTTATTGCAAGCTAAGGATGATGTTCTGAAACTAAGTCACTAGGACAAAATTATGCTGCTGTACTTAATCTCGATGAAAGATTCAAGAACGTTCTCGTTTAAAGAAATAATATATCACTGAATAAATTATTTTAGGTAAATCACATTGAGTTAGATATTTTTGGTACTTGAACTTATTTGTTATTGCTATCATAACTAGCATTGCAAAAGGCATTCAGCGTGCCGTCTTATTCCATAAATAAAAAAAGAACCTCATGGAATGGTGTAAAGCCATGCGCTATCCCTGATTTCTAACGTATTCATAATACGCACCAATGTAAGCGCAATATATGCGTGCCCATACATGTCTTTATAATTTTTATAGCCTTTGGAATTTATAACGTCAGGAAGGGTTCTCAGCGGTTTTGTGAATCTCACCCCTTTCAACCCCCCTTTTTCCTTTATATGGTCGGAAATCACACCTACAACCTGGTTTTTAGACAAACACATTGAGATGGTGTTTCTCTTTGACAGCCGAAAAGAAAGCTTCATTTGATAAAACAGTGGAAAAATATATAGTTGGGAATATTATCTTAGATTTTTTTTTTAATATGGATAATCTGGAAATATATGCGAGGAATGAAAGCGATAACTAGAGTTTCTTTTTACAGCTGCAATGAGAGTTGACATAGCCTACATATAATAAAATTTGACTATTACATTAGGGATGCGCACTATGTTGATGGGGCCACATCACCTCAACAGAACTAATCACCCACCTATGCAAGCCGTGGTACCATATAACATTTGAACTTGCAAACCCGTACAACCAATACGCCAACTAAGCTCGCAATTGGTGCTTAATAAAAAAAACATTTTTTTTGCTGCTGTAAGCACTGCGTTTCATCACTGCCAATGTCTTTATAATTTAGGTATGAAAATCTACTGAATGTGACACATAACTTTTTATACGTTGGATCGTGAGCACCAAGTTGAAATACTGTCATACCGTCAAGTTCAGCGTACTAGAAACATGCTCACATATATGCACTTATGTTTACTTAACTTGCAGGTCCTTTCGTGACAGGTATGCATGATTTGCTCCTATTACTAGATCAATAGTGAGACAACGGGTGAGAAAAATGGTTAAAATCTAAGAATATAGAAGTCGCTACAATGCAAAAAGTAAATGTAATGTACGGACGGCGACACAGTTCGTTGACTACGTCGCTGTCGCTATTTAAGACAACCATTACCCCGAATTAAAACTGTTAAGCAGTCAGTTCAGTTTTCACAAGATAAGGAGTAGATAACCCAATGGGCACAGGATCACTCACCCCACTCTGCAGAAGTCCGACAATGCCGCTGAAAGACCCGTTGGGTAGACGAATGCCATACGATAGCTTGGTATTATTGACGATATTGTAACTAGTGTTGAGAGAAAAAGCAGAGGATAAAAAGGAGCAAAGTGATATTATGAAGTATTGGAGTAGTACTTATAGCATGCGACTCCGTTTCAGGATATCATTTAAAGGCTTGACCACTCTAATAACGGCAAATATTCAATGATCAATTGCAAAGTGTGCCGCCTCATTCCCAAAGTAAAGGTGAAGGAAAATTAAACAAGAAATTTTACTCAGGAGCAATTATTCCCATTAACGTGCCCCCCCGTAGTAAACATCAAACAACAAGCGTGCTTAGTAGTGTTACAATAGCAACAATCGTTACACACCTTCACCATCATCTTTGATCGCCGTCTGTTGCGGTAGTAACACTCCAAACTCTACTCAATGATCATTTCATTCATTTCCTATAGCGCTAGCTCACCTGAAGGGAACGAAGTCGGCCAGTGCTTGCAAAATGTGACCATATATGCCGTCCACGTAAAGGTTCCCGTCTCTGTAGCCGGGCTGAACCCATGGTGGAGCCTACAGTGCAAGGTCACAGATCCCGTATACACACTCCTTTGATATATATGTTGTACGGCAAACTATTACTTGCCCAGGCTCGAAACTTGCTGTGAACTAAAAATTACTTCAACATCTTAAGCCTTTCGGCCTTGGTGTCATATACAAAGAACACGGAGAAATTTCGCTGCCAACTGTATCAGAATTAACTCAGAAATTCAAAGAGGTGTCTCGGGGTATCCTTAATACATCTGCGAAAACATAGGCAGTGTTTTAATACAAAAGTATCCTGTGCCAGGGTCCACGACAGCTCCGCTGACGCATTTCCGTCATAGGATATGACGTTCCAAAGTATATGCTAATAGATTTCAAAGAAAACAAATTGATAGATGTCACGTACCTGGGAATCTACGTTATGCGAAGCATGCGGAGGGACGGTGACTGCTGTTGTAATTTTAACCAGATAGCGCTAGAGACATCGTGTCACAGAAAACCCGCCGCCGGCGTCGACCCCATTGATTGTGAGTGAAAAACGGTTCTGTGCGTCTGTGACCAAATATCAAGTTACCGAGATAGCCGTGGGAAGGCCGCTACTTGTCCACGTGTGCGCGCGCGATCACACTAAAAAAGCCGCACGTTCGAAGAAAAAAAAGTGCTCAAGGTCACTGAGGCGCGTAAGTCTCTTAGCACTGCCACCCCTCCCTGCTTAGGTTTCCAGAGCTTCCGTCGAGACAAGTGAAGAGATAATGCAATTGCACCATGCGACAAACCTTTGTAACTCCACTCGCACTGGATGGATTCCTGAACATTTTGCAGCGATGAATTAGTGAGGAAATAAGCTCTCCTAGTGAATTCATTTCATTGTTACTTGAAAAGTGTTTCAAGGCACCATTTAACGCATTTTGTTCGACAAGTGTCACGACGAAAACGAGCCTATTCAGGTGATAATATCGTGCGCTGGTCCAATCTACTGTGTGCGTGTTTGTGTGCGTGTGTGTCAAGGCTCAATGGTCCCCTATTTTTTTATTGAGCTGACACGTCATGAAATGGCGCTTAATATAAGTACAAATGTTGCACGCGCAAAGCATATGGTGAAGAGTTGCAGATGTTTATATGACCAGTTGTTTGCACTTGCGTATTCGATGCCAACTGAACCATGCGTATTAGCAACACCAGAAGCTATGAAGCGCTGATGCTCACGATGATGATGGCCTTGCACACTGCTACATAACTGAACTTCAGCGCACGAAAACTGACCACATTTGACGTTAACCCCACGTGGCGGCTGCATCAAAGGAGTACATATGAAATGTTCATAAAATTGCGTAAGCAGCACTGCAACAACTATTCACTTTGCACGAAGATTACCGTTTATTTGAAAAGTAGTTACGAGACCTGGCGTAGCTCTGTGTAGAATGCTTCATTGCCACGCAAAATTCTTTGGTTAGATTCCAGCTGGAACCCTGAAATTTATTATATGCCTTCTTTGGGTCGCCGCTACCGATGTCAGGTACTGCTTAACCATCATGTGCTAAAACTTCTCATGTGTGTTATCATCGTTCTTGGGTAGATAGTAAGTGTCAATCATCTATAGCACATATCCGCATACAAGCGGCACATACCCGCCCGTGGGTAAATGTCATGGTCTGGCGGGAAGAGTTTGACCACGTGAGCGACAGAATTAGGACAATATTCATGTCTTGACCAGCGCTTCATATTCGTCAAATCATCTTACCCTCCAAGGCTACTTATGGCTCACACCCAGTTAGGGGTGACCTCGATTGCTCCCAAACATAAACGGTTAGATAGATATATAGATAAATAGATACGCTCAAAATCGTCGAATATCGCTAAGAAATGCTTCGTATTTAAAAAATGAGAAGGAAAAGCTCTGTTGCGGAGCGTCGAACTAGTAACCTCTTGATATCCAGTGTGTGGAGCTAGCCACAACACCATGTAGCATACGCTGTCAAGAGTGCTAACGGCAGTCTATTTATATACACCATATACCGTTTGGCGGGCCCGTGTGGTCTTCGGAGCCCCGAAACGTCCGTGCGTTTTCATCCTCCGTAGCCAGATGGCGCGTCGAGCTCGTGTTGGGTAGCGTTCGGTGCAGTCAAAAAGTGGTCGCTTTTTGGTGTTTTGGGGAGCACCGCCTCCACGGAGCATGGTTTCTCCTGCGCGCACGCTTATCAGACGCTTGATTCGGCAGAGCATGAAGGTCACTTCGCTCATTCTCACGACCGCATTTATTAAAAGAGCACGTTGCCCACACACGATAGAAGAATTCTTAAAGTTGTTCGCGCTTCTGCTGTGTATGTTTGTGCCTTCGTTTTGTGCGTCTTTTATTTCAACAACGCGTTTTAAGTGTCGAGCTGTGACACTTGTTATTTGGCGTTCATCCTGTATATGACATATTGGCACATTATAAGCGACAACGAGAAAAATATCCGCCACCACACAAACAGCTAGACAGATCTCAAGAAACATATTGGCGAAGATTGCAAGCCAGAACCTTTTCAAATCCAGTACACCTGAACAGAGTAAATTCCAGACAATATCCACAAACAAGCTGTACCCTCTGTAAGCACGAACACGCAGATATGGCACATATTCTATGGCAATGCACACAGGTCACAGTAATACAACAAGAAAACAATATAAAACCGGACCTTCTCGAAGAGCGTTGGCTAAGTGCGCTGACTAGCTCAGATCTGCACGACCAACAGTCGGCAATCCAGCGGGCCCGGACAGCGGGGGAAAGACTACGCCTCACAGCACAAAACGTCCGGGTGGCCTGAACCCGGGCCGGTAACCCTGCAGGGTTTCTTTTTTTCAATAAAGTTTTTCCGTCCGTGTGTGTGTGTTCAGTTTGTAAGTGCTTTTTGCTTGAGGAGCGCGCAGTAAGTTTCGAGCTGCTATCTATTCTTAGCAACACATTGTCATTTGTTGCAATGGTATTCATTCATTCGTCTTTGTGGCGAAACAATGCACAATAAACGCTCAACTACTTTTGTGAAGATGCATCAGTGAAGTTTTTCTGGTGCATTTTCTGTGACATTGCCAGACCAGCAAAAAAAAAACCTAAACAAAAAAGAACGCTTTCTATCAAGTGTCCCGCGCTATTACCTGTGTGTCACAGTCTAAGGCTTGTTAGTTCTTCAAATGTGCGAGTGGTTATCGTAAATTGAGCACTTCACTAAGTAGTGGACTGATCTTACTGCTTTTCGAATGAAAACTTTAGGGCAAATGAGGACCGAAGGCAAACAAGAAATGAGAAAACAACCAGCGCTGGGAATCTCTTCTTGATATACGTCTATCTTAGCTTGTGCTGAAGTTTTCACTTTTAAGCAGCCCTGCAGAACTTTCGAGATAAGCGTTGAATGGCTATTTAGGAGAGCTTACTTCCTCACGAATCGACTGCCGCCAGAGTTTTTTTTTAATCCATCACGCTCAAGCAGATTTACAGAAATTTCGTTCACTGTTTATTGTACACTGAGGTATCAGAGCATGTACAATGCCTTCTGGTGTTTGGAAGCTATGGCGCGGTTGTGCGTGGATGAATCACCGTTGACGTCTGATGACACATCTCCATTTCGACGTCTAATTTCTGCGATTTTGAATTCCCCGTTGTGGTAGCTTAAGTAGTTAACATACACAATGATACAACGTAAGGGGGATCCACCGCAAAGATGACGTCATCAAGTATGCAATGAACTCTGGTATTCGGTGTGCACTGTCTCAAAGCACCATTTTCTGACGAGATGAACACCGAGGTAAGCACTCGCCAGTAATAAGATAACTTAAGCCTGTGGTTATGCATGTGCTACACAGCGCTCCAGAAACGTGAGAGTGCTCGTAGCTAGAGTCGTTAACGTGGCAAGGCCTTCACCACTGGCGTCCCTCTTGCCGTATAAAATCATTTTTTTTTTTGCGCGATAAACGCCCTTCTACGTCATTGCTTTTCTCTGCCGCTTATTGACGCAAAATTCATTTATGCCGGAGTCGACTACGGCTCCGTTGACGTGGTTCCGTCACGGTTATCGCATTTTAAATTTAAAGTAACAGGCTGCAAAGAAAGAAAAAGCGGGGCGTTGAACAAGTGACCTCTCGCTCCACTACGCGCGACGCAAAACACTAGGCCACAAGGCATAAATGATTCAGCTTGTTAACGGCCAGCTCCTTATATACGCCATGTACCAATGGTAGCCCTCAAGGATAAGCAACTTCTGCGAGTTTTTGTCATCAGTAGCGAGATAGCACGAAGAGCGCGCGCTCTAAAGATCGTTGCTTCGCTTCACCACATGCGCTGCTATGCGCGCACCTCCCCATGGCGCGGTCAAGTTCTCTCGCGTAGTCAATCACTCGCGCACGCTCGTGCGCTTATCCCTGTATTTGGGCGCTTTCTACCTCTTGCTCTTTCACCGCAAGTTTCCTTTGAAGTTACAGTGGTTAAAAAGAGCACAAAGGTCACTTCTCTCGCTGTCGCTGCTGCGTTCCCGAAAGGAGCACACTGCTCACACACGAAGTGACAATTGTTGGAGTTATTCGCACTCTTGCTGTGTATTATTGTGCGTTAACTTCGTGCGTCTTTCTTTCTGTCTGGGTTCAACGCCCTTTAAGTGTCGAGCTGTGACAGTTGTTTGTCTGCGCTCATCCTGCGTGTGCTCATTTCATGCGTGTTTTTTGCTTGAGGTGCGCGCTGCAAGTGTCGAGCTGTCTGCCGTTCTTCGCATGATATTGCGATTTCGTGCTGTAGCATTCTTCCCTCACCCTCGTGGCAAAACAACACACACTAAATGCTCAACTACCTCTGTGAACACGCATTTCACTAATGTGTTAAGCCGATTCGTGAAGAGAGGGACGAGCCACGTTTTTTTTTTTTATTAGCCGCTGCTAGAGCATACTAAAGCCCGAAGCAGGAGGCGGCTGAGAGACGTATTTGGTGCATGTGAAAGCTGCCCAACTCTGCCGACGAATCGTTACACTAACACGACGTGAAAGGCTTCGTCGTCACGAAACCGGATAATTGCGTACAGTGCATTTCAATGACTTTGCGATTTCCTACAGCAACGCATTTGTTGCGTTGAAATTAACGAAGCATTCCCTTGCAGCAATAATTGGTGTCATAATCCAGGACTTAAACTTCACCACTTTTAGACGGCAACACTGCCCCCCCCCCTCGATGTAGATCATGGTGAATGGAAGGTGTGAGCGCTATTAGCGTTCTTGTAAGGCCTCCTGAATGTGCCTTGGGGGAGCAGTGGGTACAGCGCCGAGCACCTTTCATCGCTGGCCGAGAGGTTCTATTATCAGGTCATCCAAATCAACGAAACTTCTTATTTTTTTACTTATTTCAGTACATTTCATTGACGCCACTTACATCATAACAATGGTGTTAGTCTGTCTTGATGGACCCGGCATAAAACTTTTTGAGATAAAATGCAGATATAAGAGTAATGGGTGTTGCTTTAGAAAGCCTCAGAATTCACTCACAGGCGAAAACTATTATGACGCTGCAGCAGCTGCTTCACTTAGACACAAGTAAACGGATAACTCACCGAAGCAAATGTAACTCGAAGGTGCGTAGCGTTCGACGCCATGCTTGGCTGCAGGTGACACAATAAATGGCCCAACTGAGACGACAGCTCTCTTGATTTAAATGCCTGCAAGTAAATTACCCTCTGCATCGTTTATTGATTCTCGGTAGTGGTTCAAAGTAGATTTCAGAGAGAGAGATGATTGTTTACAGAAAGGCAGCTGATTTTTAGTCTTCCTGCAATCGAAGCGGACAGGACTATGAAACGATAATGCAATTCACTAATCGCCCCTAGCGCCAAATATGTCACTGGCAGAAGACAATTTTGTTTATGTGGTGTCGCGAAGGCAGATAATCAATATTCTTTGGTATTAATGATCACTAGAAATAAGCATTCAGGAGCTTAGTAATCAGACACTGAATGTACACGAGCACTCTTTTGTAAATGAATAATTAATGCACGAAAATTTACCCATGTTTCTACCTTGGGATGTGGTGATTACGGTAACATTGATTATACACAATTAAACGTAGCCTACATTCGCGTTAGAAGGCAGTGCCGTTATGTACGTGGGTGGCGGCCAAGTCAAAGTGGAAAACACTTTGATTCGCCCTTATCTAACATTTGTTTCCTTTCTAATTGATTAGCTGCTGAATTAATACTACAGCGGCTGATTACCCTATAAATAGCGTTCTTCTGTACAATCAAACTTACGAAAGTGTAAAGTAAAACAGCTTCCACAATTTATAATTAGAGAGTAATATCGACTTGACTGCCGACCTGAAGGTCACGGGATCGAATACTGGCGGCGGTGGCGGCCACCTTTTTGATGGAGGCGAAAAGGCTTAAGGAACCCCAGGGTGTCGTTATTTTTGAAGCTCTCCACTACGGCGTCCCTCACAATCGCATTTCGATTTCTGTACGGTAAGTACCAGTGATCACACTTTTATTATTATAATGCTATCTGGTATCATCAGTTATGTGGTCCTGCGGTAATTTAGGCAAGTAGATGTCGTGCAGAAATACTGCGGAATACAGTAAAATGCCTCCTAAACAAACGCCAACTAAAGTCGTTATTCAGCTGTACATTTTTTTAATTCTCCACTGTCTTTGAGCCTAATTCAAACGCGATTCAGTATAACGAAATTCAGTGAAGCGCCTATTTGACTTCTGCGAACAACGCACAAATTATTCAGCCACCTCGGGCTAAGTGAAAACTCAACTGTGGGGCCAACTATAAATTCGTCACAAAATAAGAAAAGAAACGAAGGCGTGAAATAAATAAGGTTGGTTTATAGGGTATGTTCTGACGACCATTGAGTTTACTAATATACACTAGAGCTGTTGTTGTTGTTTGTGGGGTTTAACGTCCCAAAACCACCATATGATTATGAGAGACGCCGTAGTGAAGGGCTCCGGAGATTTTGATCACCTGGAGTTCTTTAACGTGCACCCAAATCTGAGTACACGGGCCTACAACATTTCCGCCTCCATCAGAAATGCAGCCGCCACAGCCGTATACACTAGAGCGAACTCTGGCGCTAGTGTCTCTCGGAGTTGCAACGCACGGCGCTTCAGTAAGCATAGGAATGATGGATAGTGCACACATTTGTCTAACCTTCGTTCTTTTGGCCTGCTTATCGCTCCGTGTGTGTTAGAGTGGCTGAGAGCTGTTTTCTCAAGAAACAAAAATCGGCAAATGTTCAGGGATTGCGCTTCACCACCTTATATCTTTAGACTTGCCTTTCCAAATCGGGTCACATAGTTGAAAAGGGTTGAGTCTTTATTTTGTTAAGGGTAAAGAAGGAAGGTCGCAGATGATGGCATCACACCGCTGCCACCAGTTGTTAGGGTTAGAAGGAAGGTCGCTGATGATGGCGTCCCACCGCTGCCATCAGTTGTAGCGAATGGGGGACTACCCGGTCTCCTGTGGTAGCGTGGTGTAACCGGGTGGAGGAACTGAACGCTGACAAGAAGAGCATACGAAAACAAAACAGGTTTATAGCACTATTTACAATTATTTACAGCATGAGGTTAGGAGTTCACAAACCACGAGCGTGATGGTTGAACCGTTACATGGTTCAGAGCGACGTCCAGCACTCCGCGGCGTCGTTTTAAGCCCTGTTGGGCTCCTCCTCTCCGAGGGAAACACCAATCACACACACACAACAGGTGAGGGGGACGAGCATGCACGGTCCACGTGAAGGTCCAATATTGAGTTGTGAACACTGCACTGCAAGGTGGCGCCAGCAGGGCTCTTCCTCGTCGTGTGTGTGCCGCTAGTCGAGAGTTCCCACGGCGGAGGGGACCCCAGCAATGCGTGGGAAAGAGTGGCCATGCCCTCTTTGGGCTGGCTCCCGCGGGGTGCTTAACTATTGTGGCCCTTCTTCTAGCACACGTTCGACACTCTCGCCCACGCAAAGCCCGAAATCTCCACCGCACAATCCGTCGCGAGGAGGCACGCTGTAGACCACGATTTCGCCGCTTGTGCCTCACTGCACGACACAAAGACCTTGTTGTTGAACTGGCCGTTGACCTACCCTTGTCCCGTTCGCCCGGCCGATTGCCGCCATTTATATTCTTTAGTCACTTTGTCACTCGCGTACGCTTCTTCCTTTTTCGGCGGCGTTTGCGACCGACCTTTCCCTCATTGGTTTGAAATTGGTCGCGGGTTGAGTCATCGGCAGTAATAGAGTTCAAAGGCAACACATAAGACTTGCTATTTCCATGTGATTGCATTCCTGCTTCCTTTTTACTTTTCGTCCGGCGGCTCGGACGCCTGAAAACCGACTTTGAAGTCAGTACTGAACTCATAGGCTCGCTAGCTAGGCTCAAAGGTTTTGCGCCTTTTTTTACCCGCGTAGTGTCTTTTGTCTCGCTCGCGGCCTTCCGACGTCTCTTGGGTCAGTGCCGTTTCCTGCGACTCGTCTCTGAGCCTACCACTCGCAGCTCAAGGTCGCTAATACTCTCACTGCACTCGTCAGCTGTCGACACTGCGCCGTTTAAATGATTTTCGAAAAAAATCACCTATTTCGCACTCTAGACTGGAGGACAGCTTGACCCTCTTAAGAACAGTGCAGCTGCTTCCCTTCGAAAAACCTCGCTCGCCTTGCTGGGAGCTGCCTACAACCGCACTGTTCTTCTCACTCTCTGCTTTCGCTGCTGCTCCTGAGCTTTCTCCGGTTTCCTTGCCTAATACCTCATTTGCAAGATCCACCGTTGCGACAAACACAGTTGAGGTCTGTACCAGCTTTTCTACAGCTATCATAGCTGTTTCGCTAACAGCTAACTGGCACAGCACCTCGTCGCACTCGCTCTGGCCTTCGTCGGCCTCTCTACACAGCGCAGCCTCTTTAGCAGCACTCAAATTTGGATCTTTATCGAACCTGCTGCTGTTGTCCTTAAACGTGCTAGCCTTCCCTAAAGTTCTGGGCTGCCCCTCACTTATTTGATCATCGCACTTCTCGTGCACTACACTTACGAATGGCTGAATTTTACGTCTCATTGCCTCGATTTTCTGTTCCAATTGTTCGAGCACCAAGGCGCGTGCTCGATCACGCTCTTTTCTATCTCTTATTTCCTTCTCTTGTATTTCTCGTTACCGTGCCTCTCTTTCGCGTTCCTCTCGTTTTCGTTCCTCTCGTTCCCGTTCCTATTTTTCCCGTTCCCTTTCTCGTTTCTGATTTCGTTCCTCCAACTCCTGTTTTTCAAAAATCTCTATTGCGTTTTTAATGTCCTCCTCACTGGATTTTTGCGAGATCAGCCTCACAATCGATGTCCTGCCCAATCCTTCCGCTACTTCAATGCCTAGATGCTTACTCACAGCCAAAAGTTCATCTCTTAGCATTGCCTTCCACGCCATGAATGCCGTTGTACTTTGGGCCTGCATTTCACACATATTTATGGGATCCCTACAACTCAAAACTCACAAACGGTAATCTCCCTAATTCACACACAATCCAGCTTCTAATAAACTCACACAATTGAAGCCTGGAAAGTCAAAGCAATAACCAAGCACTCATCACAGCACAGCACCATGTCGCGAAGGTCATCCCACCGCTGCCACCAGTTGTTAAGGTTGAAGAAAGAAGGTCGCAGATGATGGCATCCCACCGCTGCCACCAGTTGTTAGGGTTGAAAGGAAGGTCGCTGATGATCGCATCCCACCGCTGCCATCAGTTGTTGCGAATGGGGGACTGCCCGGTCTCCTGTGGTAGCGTGGTGTAACCGGGTGAAGGAACTGAACGCTGACAAGAAGAGGATACGAAAACAAAAGAGGTTTATAGCACTATTTACAATTATTTACAGCATGAGGTTAGGAGTTCACTAACCACGAGCGTGATGGTTGAACCGTTACATGGTTCAGAGCGACGTCCAGCACTCTGCAGCGTCGTTTTAAGCGCTGTCGGGCTCCTCCTCTCCGAGTGGAACACCAATCACACACACACACAACAGGTGAGGGGGACGAGTGTGCACGGTCCACGTGAACGTCCAATATTGAGTTGTGAACACTGCACTGCAAGGTGGCGCCAGCAAGGCTCTTCCTCGTCGTGTGTGTGCCGCTAGTCGAGAGTTCCCACGATCCTGACAGCATACATCAAAGGGTCCGCCGATTTGTTCGCTTAATTAGCAGGGCGATTTGCGGCGGCCGGCATGGTCTCTTCCAGGGAAGATGCTGTCTTTGTTGTCCTCTCTGTAACTGTTTACGACGTCGTGGCGACACGACGTCTCATCTTCCGGCGAGCAGGGACAATGCCTGGCGGGCATAGGCAGTCGGCCGGTCGGCTACTTGATTGAGGATTAAAAGAGCGCCGCTCCCCCGTCAGCTCTGGCACCGGTCACACCAGCTTCCCCGTCGCCCGATGAGTCGCCGAGGGCATCAGTCACCGCTTCTGCTCGAAGAGACGACAAAAGGGTCCGTAGTGGAAAGTCAGGAACTCGCCTTCGCTTGTCACATGGTCTGGGTAATTACTCAAATCTTCGACAGCGTCTGGCGGACTGGGTGCCGAAGGGATTGAGAGCCTCTCCAGTGGACCAGCTTACGCACGATGGCGTCTGCCCAGATGAATTTCCAAGTCAAACTTTACAATTTCAAAAGGAAACCAAAACACAGCAATAAATGAAGCCGAAAGTAAAATTTGCCGCCCGCAAGTACGAAGAATAGGCAAATGTGTGTACTACCCATCATTCCCAGTGTCGCTGAACGATCGCAGTGACACAGTCCCCTCTAGTTAGTTTTGGAAACTCTGTTCTGTCAACGGTGTAAGAAAAATATATGATTTTCTTACAACGTAATTTTGTTGAGGTAGGCATCAGAATGTATGGAAAAATTTCTTTCGTTGCGGAGTTCTCTAAGCAGAGACGGGAATCGGAGTAAAGTCACAAGCATTCAAACGTAGTCTCACGTGCCAATTTTATTGAAGTGTGTGATTTCGTTGTAGGGGAGTGAAAGAATAGTTTGAGCTATGTTTGAACACTTGGCTTTCGTTTCACGTGTCAATCAGCAAAATCACACAGTTAAGCTGTCAGTTTATTGCTAATTGCTCATACCCAATTAATGGTTTTTTGCAAGCATTGCAAACGCTTACCGGTCGTCGACTTACGCATGCTGGTTGAGTAGTTTGCGCAGGTGTATTGCAAATATAGACCCAATAAAGTGTATTAGAGGATGACCACCACCGCTGAATTTGTTGCTGGTTCAGTCGACGCTGGCGGCGAGTTGTCTATTCGTACACTTTGCTTTATTGACAACCATATGCCAGTTACTAAAAGAATAATACGCCGTATAACTTCTTCGACTTGATTGTCAGACAGTTCTCATTAACTATATCACTACATTTCGCCTCATGACACCCATAAAGCCACCTTAGTTTAGGCCGCATGCTGACGCTGTTTCGCAAAAACGTTAGTTCAGTCGCATTCATCCGTACAAGCTCAGTTGCCGGCTTGGCATCACTAATGCCTCATCAAAGGAATCCCTTTCGAAACGCTGCATGCTTCGTCCCTCCCCAAATTTCTATAAGTTCATTTAGTAGCATTTATTTGAAGGTTTGTGGGCCGCAACATTCATGGTAACATTATTTTACACAGTGAAATATGAATAAGAGGACAAAGAACATTACGAAAACACGTTAATATTGAACCCTCTTGATCTTTCGCTTGTGTGGTCTCACTGCCCAATTGCATAAAAATTGCAGCTTCGCCATTGCCTTATTTTGAATTGTTGCCAATGTGAAGTCGCCTCCTGAGCACTGCGTACGAATGGTTTAACAGCGAAGCTGGAATAGGCGACCCCTGAATTTGTTAGGGATAATTCTGCCTGTTTGCTAGTTTTTTTGGTTTTGTTTATTGTCTGTTAAGTCCGTCTTGGAAATCTTAACTCGTATTAACAACTCGTGCGCTTTCTTCTTCACTATGAGTAGAACAGTGGTAAGTAGTGGGGCTTGCCTATTTTTGTGACACACAAACGACCTAGCAGTACTTGCACAAATATGACGGACAAATACAGGTTTCACCGAGCCCATTAGAGCTTCGCTATATTAATTTTCAAGTAGTAACTGAAAGCTCAGCGAAACCAATATTCATGGTCACTCCACTGCAGATATGCACTTAGCAGTGTAGTAACTTCTCGTTGTCGTCGTCAACATCACAATTATCATCACCGTCCCCGAAGTAGAACAGTCAGAAGCGAAGCCCAAATTGCGTTGGTGATTCGGCCCCTAATTTAGCTGCACGACGTGCCTCGAGTACGCGTCTTCAGACCTTCAGCCCTCACCCGCGTCAGCCAGTGAGTACACTGTCAAAACATGGATCCTTCGAGCTCCAAGCAGCCGTCACCCGACAAACCAAAGAAGCTCCAGCACGTCACCATAGCGGACCCACCCAAGCCAGAGACCAAGTCATCCGTAAGAATTCGGGGGTTCTCTGATCTAGCCCGCAGATTCAAGAACAGTGCGGATGAAGGCCAGGCATTCTACGCTGGTGGCTCAGAGAATAGCGGCCAGCAGATTATAGCGCCAGGAAAAAAAACCCGACAACAAGGAGGACTTCGTGGCCGAGATGTTCAGGGCAGCCAGGTTACATGGCGCTGCAACCATGGAACCGGGAGCGGATGACAAAACGGGCAAGGCTGCAGGTGCTGTTGGCAGCTCGTTCTCGGGTGCTGGTCGCAAGCTTGACGATGCAGCGAAGACTGGAGAGACAGTCGCGCCAGTCGACCGTACTGCACCTCAATGTTCCATTTCGAAGGTGCTCAAAATGTGGGAAAATGGTTTCAGCGTCGACGATGGGCCCCTGCGGGCGTATGACAGTCCAAGCAGCGAACAGTTTCTCCAGTCCATCCGCCAGGGAGAAGTCCCCGTGGAGATGCTGCAGGAGGCGGAAGGGGCCGAGGTGGACTTAATCATGGAAGACCATCGGCACGAGCAGTTCTTCGCACCGCAGCGTATAAAGGTGATGCCCTTCGAAGGCACGGGACACCGGCTCGGCGCCGTGACTCCAACGATGATCCGGCGAACAGTGACAATGCTACCGATCGAACTCGCTGAGGCCAACGCGAAGAAGGCGATAAACCTGAACGAGGCTTTGCCTACCACTAACATCCAGATTCGTCTCCACGATGGCTCGAGGTTGGTGGCACGCATGAACCAGACCAACACGGTAGCTGACATTCGCAAGTACATTGTGAACGCCCGGCCTGAGTACGAGGCAGCGACTTTCACGCTGCAGACTATGTTCCCGAGGAAGGAACTCACGAACGACCAGGCGACGCTGAAGGAGGCGAACCTGCTCAACGTGGTCATCGTTCAACGCCTGAAGTAAAGACTTGGACTAGTGTCACCGGAACAAACGTGTGCGTGGCAACGACTTCTCGCGATTCAGAAAGAACGAGAAATAAAGAAAACATCAATGGTCAATGTGGCGGCGAGGAGAAACTCGTGCCAGAGGCATGTTGAGCATGCCTCTCTTTCTTGCACCCCGCTGTTGGGGAAGTTCTAAATCCTGTGTTTAGTGCAGGTATACTACCAAGGAACATGATATCAAGTGCGTAGCACGCGAAACCCAGCAACGCCCTTGACCTTTCTTGCGCCGCGCAAAAAGGGGTGCTTGCCGAGGTTGTCGGACTTTCATATGCAGCGCGGGTATCACCGTGATGTGTCAGGAGCGTTTTTCGCGATTTCAGGTCTATTGTTGCAATACATTTTTGGTTGCCTCTATATGCAGTGCGGGCATCAGCGTCGTGTGTCAGAAGCGTTTTTCGCGATTTCAGGTCTATTGCTGCAATGCATTTTTGGTTGCCTCCATAGTTAAACCTTGTTCGATTATCTGGATCTGGTTTGGGAAAATGTAAGCCTTATTTTAGGCCTGTATTGATCCCTGCGTGACCATGAGACAAGCCGAGCTCAAAGGTACTGCACTCTTCAAAAGAGCATTAGGTTGGAGTACTAACGACTCAACCGCTGCCTTTATCCTGTTTAACAGATCGATTTTGTTCTCTCTCGCTGAAGTAACAGTATAAATCACAGAAACCTATTTCTGCACTGCCGGCTACTTTTTGCAATGCGAGCATGAACTCCGAGCGGGGGCCTCATCCCACGCAAGCGACTCTTTAAGGGGCGTGAATTCACTCTGGCGGTGTTTCTAAAGACGCCGCACAGAGCTTTTCGCCATCATGATCTGTTATTCCAGATCAGCCAGAAAACAAACCTTTGGCTTATTAGCGGGCATGACAATGGATTATATAGCGGCTTGCTTTCTGATGTTGCAACTGAACCTATACGGCATGTAGCCTTTCTAGCAATGTTACAAAGACATAATCAGCCGCATGCCACCAATAATATTTTTATTGCGATAGCAATATTGTGGACTCGCTCAAGATGTCAACGTTTCTCGCCGCCGTCAGGACCCACGTGTATGTATATATATATATATATATATATATATATATATATATATATATATATATATATATATATATATATATATATATATAATATATATATATATATATATATATTTATTTATTTATTTATCACGTCAACGTTTGTCGCCGCCGCCAGGACCCACGTGTATATATATATAATTTACTCGCGTAATTTTCGCACCCGCCCCTCCTTCGCCCAGCAAAAATACGGCGATTTTTTTTTCCTGGAGTAATAATCGCACCCCAGAAAATTGCCGCAATAATGTCGTCTGCTTGTTCCAGCTGTCGGATGGATGGATGGATGGATGGATGGATGGATGGATGGATGGATGGATGGATGGATGGATGGATGGATGGATGGATGGATGGATGGATGGATGGATGGATGGATGGATGGATGGATGGATGGGTGGATGGATGGATGGATGGATGGATGGATATGGCTGTACCCTTTAGATCGGGCGGTGACTAGCGCTACCAAGCCGTAATACTTAATGAACCAAAACTAGATTTATTTTTTTCCTTAAATAGTGAGGTTGAGGATTCGTACTTTGCAGCGAAGGTTAAATTTTCACTCGTGCCTTGACTTTAGCCACCAATCAGATAACCTTCTTCTAGTTAATTCTACCCGCTTAAGGTCTATTTTGCCCTCACTGTCCCTAAACCCCAGTGCTTTGAAAAACTCTGCGCCATCAACCGGAACTACAGGGTGAAGCCCTTTACACAACATTATCAAGTGTTCGGCAGTTTCTTCTTCCTCTCCACACGTACTGCGTACCGTGTCTTCCCCTTCGTATTTGGCCCGATATGTCTTTGTTCGCAATACTCCCGTCCTGGCCTCAAACAGTAGAGAACTACCCCGAGTATTATCATAGACCCTTTCATTGGCTATTTCCTGCTTAAAAGTTCGATAGATCTCTAGTGCGGACTTCTTAATCATGTCAATTCTCCACATATCGGTCTCAGCTTTCTTCACCTTCTTCTTAACCGATAACTCTTTTTGATGATGATGGCGCGCGCAGTCTGGCGCCATCTCTTAAGCATCGAGCGTACTATTATTGCACAGAAATTCGATCCAATCCAAGCCAAGTCAAAGCGGCAAGTGCGCGTTGCGGCGTGTTTTGTATGTTGTGTCGGTAATCTTGTCACGTTATGGGGCGATACTGAAGCTACACGGCTGCTTTCAAGCTGGAAGTGATTGATCATGCACTAAACAACGGCAACAGGGCCGCCGGTAGGCCCTTTGGAGTCGACGAGTTTTGTGTTCGCTACTTGTGATGGCAGCTGAAAGCCACCAAGACACCATCGGACTGCCGTGTGCCCGAGACTGGAATTGATGGTAAACATTACTTCTTTAGAAGGAAACTGTGGACGACTCTGGTAAATAGCCATCAGCCGAATACTGACATCCTATGCTTACCTTTGGAGTGCTCCTGTTGAGTGACAAACGCTACCGCTATACCCGCAACGCCCACAAGCGTTGCGTATGCATGGTATTCTAATTCTCGACTATATGCTTGCGCTTTTTGTGTCTCAAATAAATATTGTCTTGTGTTGAACCTCTGCTTTTATTTTCGAGGTAATTTTTGTTAGTACTTAGTTGCTGGTGTGAGAATTCCGATTTGCGGCCACTTCGTTTTCTTTTTTGCCCTGTATGTTTTCGTGCGAAGTTTTCCCCGCGTAATTCTCGCACCCCCTACTTTGCATCTGTTTTCCGCCGAAAAAAGAAGTGTGAAGGTGTTATGCGAGTGAATATATATATATATATATATATATATATATATATATATATATATATATATATATATATATATATATATATATATATATATATATATATATATATATATATATATATATATATATATATGGCTTGCGGATTGGCCATGAGCGTGTTTGCTGGGCGGCACTGGCTCTTACGTAGTGGCCGGCACAGGTTACGTCGTAGCGGTCGGTACTGGTCTCGGACGTGCTGTGGCCTGGCTTCAAATTCTGGCGACGACGATGGTTCTGGTTTGTCGCGCTGACTGTGTCATTGTGATTGCATGGTTGAGCTGACCCCATGCAATTTGTGGTCGCACGTGTTGCCTAGTTTGTGCTTCTCTTCCGTGTTTACGTCAGTAGACTAACGGAGGAATTAAAGATGCGAACGAGCTTCGACCGTTCTGCACGTACCGCCAAGATTGGCATGAGTATCCAAAGCTACGTCGGTTTCAGCGCTTCAACCTCCGAACTTGTCGACGCCCGGTCGTTCACCGATGGACGCCGTGCGAAAAAGTTCTGTGTTGTAGGCCACGCGGCTTCAAGGCAGCACAGTGAAAGTCAGAATGAAGTGGTGGTTCCGGGGAACAAGCTCACACGTCAGGAGCCAGGAACGGTGGATGTCGGCTTTTTTATGGCTAGGACTTGTGTCTGGCATTTTAGTCTGATGGTGCGGAAGTCATGGAATCTGAAAGGTGTGGCATAGAGCCCTGCTCAGAGCCGGTGTCGGTGTCGAGCGCTTCTCCTTCGCGTTCGCGATTTTGTCTGCGTAGCGGTGCTGGGTAACAGATGGGCAATCGAAGATCTTCCCTATACATCTCCGAAAGATGGTTGGTTGGAACACCGTATGGCTGCACAGGAAGGACGATGTCCTTCTTGAGCTAGGGTGCCAAGAGGTGCACTGTCGAGGTGGTGGGTCGCAGAGCTCCCATCCACGGTAGAGTCCAGGTCGACAGGGATAGGGTCAGAGTCAGAGGCATGAAAAAGTGACCGAAATAGATGCGTTAAGCTAGCACATCCTTCCGACCAAGATTGTTGCCTGAAGCCTTCATGATTGTGTAAAGCTTTGGCAGCATCGCGAGGGCTTTCAATGGATAACAGTCGTTTCTGATGCCCTAGCCAGGCATTGCGGGTGCCGAGAGCATTAACCGCTTTGATCCACAGTATGGCATTGTCCTGGAATCCACGAAACTCCGGTAGTTCCGATGCGGCCACTGACTGTATAGTGGAAATCAAGGATACGGAAGTTCGCAAGGAGAAACGATCTAGCTCCTGAGCAAGCAAGGACGTCGCCGACATTACGTCCGTGGGTATAGGTCGGGTGAGGAGCCTGAGGAAGCAGGGCCGACGGCTGCGGGGATAGCGGGCGTCCTGGTACTTCCGCTGGTGGTTGAATACCCACAGCTTAAAAGCGCCGATTTCTGAAGTTGTTGGCTCAAGCTTGCGGGATCACTGATGATTTTAGCAGCAGCGTCGTTTGAACTACCTGGAGAGCCCTTGCCGGCGGCTGCGGAATATGCTGTCGTCGCAGCAATCAGTGCGGTGATGTCACTATTCAGTGAAGTTTTGTGAAAGTACCATTGAGTTACCGAGGAGGCCTGGACGCTTTCCCTGGACTGTGCTTGTAGCACAGGCAGAAAAGCAGGTGACGAGGAGGCTTGAACGCATAGATCCCGTGACACAGTCACCACTGTTTGACAAAGACGGTTTCCAGGCCTCCTCGTCCCCCGGCCTACTCGTCACCCGTCAACCGTCCTACTATACAAAAGTTATAATAATGGCGTAGCGGGTGCCGAGCAAAAGTTCTTGTATCTGTTACCCAAAGAGTGTTTAGAAAAGGCTCGGAAAGGCCACTGTTTCAGCTTTCACTGTGCCTGTGTTGTGTATTCCGCGCAGACCTGACGTTTTTTTTAACACTCTATGGGTAGCTGTTGCAAGCACCCTTGCAGGCTAACCTATACGCCATTAATAATTGTGTAGTTGGCAGCCATTCACTGTGTCTTCCTACGTCACTTCGTAAAAGCGTGGTACCCCCTGCACACTTGCAAGCAACTTTTATTTTTTTCTGTGGCTGACGACGATGAAGAATTATGCCAGAACCTTTTGTAATCATTGCAATTCCCCACACTAGGTATGCGCCACTGTAATAGGTGAACAAGATCAAGCTTTTCTAAAGGGTTGGAGCCTTCGAGGATGCCTTCGTTGCGCAATTTTCGTTGTGTTACACTTGGTTGTTGCTATTCTAAAACAATGTATTAATCATAATTACGCGATTTTTTCCCGACATCAAGCCGGCCTGAGGCCGATTTGCAAAGGAGTTCCAAGCACTGGCGTGGCTCAGTAGTAGAATACTGAGCTGGTTTGCAGTGGACTCCGGTTAGTATACCTTTGTGTCTTAATGTGTTTTTTTTTATTTACGGAGTTCTTTTTTTCTGATTTTGTGAGAAGGACACAGGCGGCAGTAATAGTGGAGGACATCTACGGCGCGCCCGCGACCTGTGTTGTGATCTCATAACAGCTTTCCTTCTTAAAGAACACTTTTTTTAAGTGCAATGAGAGTCCGAAAAGGTGTGAACGTGGAGCATCTCGTCACAAAAGGGATGTGACAGCCAATGAATGGACACAACAAATAGGCGGGTGCTTGTTGTATGCTAAAAGCTAACGCCCACTCTTTAGGTGGTAAAGACAAAAACAAAATTTCGTATGAGGAGCAGGGTAATGTAAGTGATTCTTTGTATTACAACTTGAAATGGGGTACATTCGCAAATGATCGAGACGAGAAACTTGCGGTCGCAGAGTATTCCTACATCTAAACCACAACTGAAACACCACGCAAGCAACTAGGCTAAATAAAATCTTCAGAAATGTATACCTTATAAAGCTGTCATTCTTGATATGTTCTATTGTTATCAGCTTCTTGCGTGTATTTATTTATGTAACTCAAGTATGTGCTCAGTTTGCATGAAGTAATAAAGCACGGCTAGGTTTTAGCAAGAAAGCATATTACCTTTACCAGACTTTCCTTTTTTTCTAATATTTTTAGGAATATTTGTTCTAAAAGAGCAGCAGATTTTTTCAGTTTCACCGAAGGCGCTCTTTGGAGGTACCGTGCAAAATAGCCATAATGGCCATTGCAAGAGTCAGACGATGATTCAGTGCTTATAGACGAGAGCACACTTATCTCGCACCCAGGCGCCTTCGGTGGTATACCCTCACTCCTAGAGACGCCAGAATTTGTTTATAACTGCCAAGGCGTGCCTCGCTAGCATAGCAAGCAGTGGCTCTGGGACTTTAAAATGTGAGAAAAACGCCTGTTCACGCTGCACCGGTTTATAAGAAGTCATATGGGTACCACGCCACCTTCTTCGAGTGAATAAACAACACGCTCAACAGTAAGATGTTACTTAACGCTGTCTGTGAAGGTCCCAACACGATGCGGTAATCGTGCTGATGCGTTGTTTTTCAATTGCACAGATTTCCATCCGTCAGAAAAAACCCCGAGCTCCGCCGCAAGTGGATATAATTACATTTGGCAGGAAAGACTACGAGTCCAGCAAAAGTGTACGAGTAAATATAATTATTGCGTTTACTCAACCGCGACGTAAGCTGTTGCGCTTTACAGCAGCGATTTGCTTGTAGTCTGCCTGTATAGTTTGGGGCACCAAATCATTACCGTACTCTTTCACAGGCTGCATGCCAGTAATAGGATATATTACGACTCACGCGAGGATGCAAGCAGCGCGCACTTATTCGGTAATTACAGCGACGTAGGCGGTGCCATGTAGCCGTGCTCTGACGCTGTCACACAGTGATAATCTGCGACGCAGTCAGGGACGCAGTTTGGTCTCTAAGTATTCATGAACCGATGAACGCATCTTCATGCTCTGCGGCGCTGATGTGCACGCTCGCGGCATCCCCGTCTTGTCCACCGTATCGACGTACCGTTGCGCCGTCTATAGTCACTGGAATGGTCGAATACAACTGCAACGGCGTTCTATAGCGTTGCAACGTGAACGACGCGAAAAGCACAGCTTTCGACTCAGTTGAACATCGGCATGCTATGAAACGGCGTACTATAGCGTTGCAACGTGAACGACGCGAAAAGCACAGCTTTCGACTCAGTTAAACTTCGGCATACCTTGACTCACTATCGGCGAATCTGTGCTTTCAGTTGGCGTCACCTTGTTTTAAAATCTTGTTCTGCTTGGCACTTTCGCAACGCGTGTGTGTTCCGGGTGCCCGGCCGGAGGGGGAAAGATAAACACGTGCAGTGCATGAGCGCAAGTTGGAGCGAGATTCTAGCGCTACGTTGACGCCGACTTACGGCTCAAATTCTGCCTTGCCACAGCCAAGGCACGCCGCAGTGCGACTTAGTCGAAAGCAACGTTTTCCGCTGTTCACGGTTCGTACGTACCTGATGAAGTTGCTTCTGAAGTCTGCAATGCACGTGCTGTAGACATTCCGGACTTTCGAGGAATTTCTCCTCGACGTTTTACACAAAATCAGCACAAAATTTCAGGAGAGGAAGAGCGCGAAGCATTCTTATAGCCGGACTCGGAGTGTGCAGCCTCGCTTTTGATTTGCGGAGCGTCTGCTGGCGTGGCAGTGCACGGGTCTTGCTTCGCCGCGCTTGCAACCGATGGCGCAAAACGCTTTTGAATATAGCAGCACGCACTGAGGCCGCTGTGTGGAATGTGTCACTTAGTATACTAAGTGACACTAAGTGACACAAAATGACACTAAGTGATACATAGTGATACTAAGCGAAACCAAGTGTATACTAAGTGACACATTCCACACATTACTTGCGGGGCACTTACCAATAATAGGCAGGACAATCGAAGCAAGAAGGATGGTCGTTGGTGATGGTTGTAATGGGGAACCTTCAGCTCTCCTATATATACATATTCGGTTGTGAAACGAGAAACTATATGCGTCTTTTTGTTCGTTCAAAGTTTTTGGAAGAGATCAAATTACATTGGCGCACCCGTAAATCAAAAATTATGGTATATAACATTTCTTTGAGTTCGTGAGGGTCTCACCTTAACACCTTATCTATCTATCTATCTATCTATTTATCTATCTATCTATCTATCTATCTATCTATCTCTCTAGCCGCTTACGCTTGGGCACTCTCGTGGTAACCCCCTTCACTTAGAGTGAATCAAAATTAGCATGGTAGGGTAAGATAGTTTGATGAAGATGACGCGCTAGTCCAGACATGAATAATGTCACCATCCCGTCGCGTACGTCGCCAAACACTTCCCGCCAGACAGTGGCACATACTCACGGGCGGGTATGTGCCACTGGTGATTGGCACTTAGTATCTACCCAAGAACGACGAGAACACACATGGGCAATTTTAATGCGTGAGCGTTAAGCAATACGCTACATCGTTAGTGTTACTCCAACGAAGGCATAGAACAAATGTCAGTGTTAAGAAAAACCTGACATAGTCAGCGTTGGCCACCCGACGACTGCAAGTATTGAAGTTCAGGGTGCCAGCAAGAATCGACAACAAGCATTCTGCGTGGCAGTCGAAAATTCCACCTCAGAGCCACGCAAGGTCTCAGAACTACTTTTCAAATAGACGCTAATCTTCAAGAAACGTCAATAGTGGTTGCAGTGCTGCCCACACAGTTTTATAGACATTACATATCTACATCTTTTATACAGCCGTCACGTCTGGTTAACGCCAGTTGTGGTTAGTTGCAACGCGCTGAAGTTCATTTATATAGCAGTGTTTGGGGCCAGCATCTTCGCGAGCATCAGCGCTTCATATCAGCTTCTGGTGTTGCTAAAGCACATTTTCAGCTCAAATCGTTGTGCAAGTAAGAAACTGTTTATGTAAACGTCTGCAACTCTTCAACATATGTCTCTGCGTGCAACATTTGTACATATATTTACCGTCATTTTATGGTGTGTCGCTCAATAAAAAATGCAACACGGTCACCTTCCCTTCGAGTGCTTCGCATAAAGTTGATACCCAGGTACTGATCTTCCAAATTTTTTCTTTGTGAAGGTATCGTGATTTTTTACCGTCTTTTTTTATATGTGAATAAATATAAAAAAGTCGGACTGTTTCAGGCATCCGGCGTTGTCCGCGGCAGTGTCCGTGCGCCGGCAGGTGTTATCTATCCGCTTTCACTCCCTCTCCCATAGTAAAAACCGCAGGTGTGGTCGCTTATCCTCGCTCCTAGCAACTAGAGCATGTGGTGTGAGAGAGTGTAGGAGAGAGTAGGTGCATTGCATCACGACTCCTTTTCTCGCCGTTCACCCTCTCTCCTCCCTGCGCCCGCTCTCCCGTCCGCCTGGGCCTTACTATCGACCTTTCGCTGGCTGGGCGCCTCTCAAGAACGTCTGGAAATGATGCTTGAGACGGCGCTGTGAATGCCAATCGCTGAGCCGAGAACAAAGCCTTAGCCGAGAACGCTGGCACCCTATTCTCCCATCCGCTCGCTCTTTACTCTCGACCGTTCGCTGGCTGAGCGCCTCTCAAGGCAATATCAGAAGCCGGTGAAGGCGAATATCTGACAGCAATGATGCCCTCTCTCGGCACCAGGAATGCATTCGCATTTCCTCACGATTTCTTTCGGGAAGAGGGGGCCCGGCTGGGTGGCATTTTCTGCCGCATGAAGCAGGCACTACAGGCACCAGGCAAACTCAATGTTCAAACTATACATCAACGGCTATCATTGAAAAACTGAACGAAATCAGAGGCTTCAGCGTTTAAGGCCAAAACAGAGTGCGATGCTAAGCTTGTTGGTCGAGAGACATTCCGACAACAACAACTATGACAGTGATGGCAACTACAACAACGCGGAATCAGTAAACAATGAATGTACATAATCGCCATACTGTTCTAACTGGTCTTCACGCTTATTATTTTTTTTCGTTCTTTGTTTTCGTCTGAATGTTACTATGTAAATAGCAAGACAAGCAGTAATTAGTGCCCCCGCTATTGCAGAAGTATATGATTATCGTCATTGTGCATTTGACGGAAATGGCGAGAAAAAATTACCTTCTTGAAAAGGGAACCACCACTGCGACAATTAAATTCATTCACGTTCACGCATCTGCCAGCTGTGTGCAGTAGTCAGCAGGAAGGGTGTCAGCGCTGTATGTTTAATGCAGCAGGGGTAAGCGTGAGCATTTTGATGAAACACTCTTCTGTATACTGCCAGTAAGTTTTTTACTCTTAGCCCAAGAGTTCTTCTGATTTCTTGATTACCCCTATCTCATTGTATCTCAATCGAAAGTTCTCTTGTTTTCCAATGACTTCTAGAAAACAAACCCAGGCATGAAATTTCACACTGACGTTTTTATCGAAATGAACTTTGTTTGCCCCCACAAGAATTATGGTGCAGGATATTAAACCAGCTTTTTTCTTCGCATTTTTATTTTAGTAAAAGTGCAATAGATGTGTGAGACACGTTACCGGAATATACCTCTTAAAGTGATCGGCTGCCATATTTGCTGACTAGTTGATACAATTGAGATAAAAGAAAGAGAGAGAAAAGTAACGACAAAGCAAGCACTGGTGCATGGAAGACAACGAGATGAGCGTCGGGTGTGATACCCAGCAGCAAGTGTATTGGTGATTGTAAATGTCACGGTGTTTAAAGTAGCTGCACGAGAACACAGGCATGCGTTGGTTGAGGGACGGTGGCAGGGACGGTGCAAAGCCAGTCCTGCTAATCACCCTAAAAGAGAAGGAGGCGCAAATCGAGTCCCATACATTGGCATGATAGGAAAGGTAGAGGCTACGACTTCAGAAAGTTGGGTGAAAAGTGAGACCACTACATTAACATACGGGGAAAAGAGGACGCTGTGACTAACCTTTCCCGTCCACTGAAGGGAAACCCTACTCACTCCTCAACCCAAAATCACTCGACGGCTAAAGCAATCTTATTTCTCTCACACAATCCCTCCCCCGGAAACTTTTTCTTGCACCCAACGTAGTTCTGCATGGCTTGAGAGGCTGGAGACACCATAAACTTTGTGCCTCACGTACTTTTGCAGTGCTTTCATGATAACATTACATCACGTCAGGTTAGGTGAAGATGCCATAATTTGGTACCATTTGACTTCTAGATAACGTTATGATGTCATTGTGTAATTTTTCACATTACTTGTGCTCAGTACTTTCACATTGCTTACACCACTGACTTTTCAGATTTGATGGGGCATGTAAAATTTGATTTTAAAAATCGGCAAACACCACACTCGCACAGGGGTTCACAGCTAGATGTCAGAAACTATTAGGAAAGCCGTTCCTCGAAAGAGTCTCGAATAGTGTCATGCGTCATCGATGATTTATTTCCACGTACCAGAAATTTCGTTTCATTGACTGCTCGATGGCGCAATGAGCGCGCGGCGGCTCTCATCTCTCACGCATACTTTGGCCCGCGCAGAGGAGTGCAGTGGAGAATCACGTGCCTTTATTTCCGGTAAGGAGGATCATAAGTCTTAGCTGGCGTAGGCTTGCACTGGAACGTATTCTTTGTATACTCGGCGACAACTTATGTGGCAGCACAGCCAAGGCTAGCAAAGCCCAAGCACACCCTTCGTTACTACGCTTCTGCATCAAGTCCATGAACGCTGGCTTTCGTATGCTGCGTAGCATAATGGAAAATATAAATAAAAGACGTAAATATTATGTTCAGATTGTTCGCATTATTATTGAGAAGACTCACCCAGTGTAGATTTTTCGCTCTTTGCTGTTTTCAGTTTTCTGGTTTTCTGGGGCCATTCACGTTTTCCTGCCACGGTAAATAACGATGGCATCTCTCGCTTCCAGCTAACTTCACATCGAAGCTTATAAGCGAGTATGAGTGCGTGTTCGCCAGGTGATGTGCATTAATCGAGTAGGTAGAAACGAAGACAGTGGTGCGTCGTGAAACATTTTGTTTCCCACGCATGCAATCACCCGTGTATTTGTGTGCAAATGATATTATCAGCGGAAGTGGGACTCTAATCGCTATAGGCACCGTTCAGTCGAGTTTTCCAGTCTGGCTGTGGCATCAAAATACATAGCCTAGCGGATAAAAAAGCAACCTTGAGACGGCTTCAGTGCAAATGGAACGCGACGCGCGCGTCTCGCACCCTGCCTCTGCAACACCACCTAGACTATCGACAAGGTGGTGTTTGCCTCAGTCGGTGAATTGTAGCCGGGATGCATGGGAGACGCGCGCAGGTGTCTATTTTCACCGTCCCCTAATGGCGAATGTAGAAGACTTTGAGGCGGGGAAATGTGATCAACGCAGCTCATTCTGGTCAGTGTGAGGTGCCTATTCACCTTTTCATAAACGCCTCCCTGGGCGCCGCCATAGCCCTCCTTGGGCTGTGCAAATTGGCGCGTCCCCTCGAAAATGCACTGACAACGCTGCGCCCTTAGCGTTTGTACTCCCGCGCACAGCCCATCATGGCGGTGTTTTTTTTTTCCTTCCTGCAAAAAGGTGTACAGCCACCTTTAAAGTGACACCGGAGACCTGCCAGTCTTCAGCAAAACCAGTTGCTTGGAAGAAAGAGTGCGGTTGGAAACTCTACGTGAAACCAATGAACCTGTTTCTCAAATGCGTTGTATACGTAGTCGGTGTTTTAGCTGGCTAATATTGTTGATGCGATAACACTGAAAACTCCGTACCGTTACACCACTCCGGTCGGTGTCTACAGAGGCAGTCATTCTTTGCGCTTTGCCGGAGTAACAGACGCGCTGATGTATAGTACCGTGTTGAGTGTGAAAAAAAACAGCGTTCTTGTTCGAGTAAAAATTGCATTCCACCAACTTCAATTTACAAACGTCGGAAATGTTTGGGTCTCTAAAAGAAGAAAAACAATGATGCCGACCAAGTATCCACTGCAATTTGAGGAATGATTTCTTGTCTTGAGGAAGAAGAAGAAGCCGAAGTGTGCGAACGCTTCCACTACGGCTCCTGCTTTTTTCAACGTTTTTGTGACGCCACTTTGTGATTTTAACGTCATATTAGTGCAACGACTTCCAGAAGACACAAGGACTCTGCCGACACAATTTGGGCGCAGTGAGTGCTTGCTTCTTGCATTTTATTTCGCCTCCGCCATCGTCGCTCGCCCACCGACAGCTAGCCCTGACGAGTGTCTTCTTTGCTCTAACGTGGCGCGTGCTTGCTCGCGCGCCCCGTAGCCGCACTGTCTCGCTGAGCGATGGAGTACCAAGTGACACGGGAAGACATTGACCCTGAAGAAATCACGCCAGACCAAGGCTGGCAGACCGCCTCGTGTCGCCGAGCAATAAATGAAGGCTCCAAACCTGTGCCGTCATATAGCACTTTGAAACGCAACGAGTACAAGCCCCGCAACAAATAAAATCTGAAGAACAAGATATTTCGAGCAAGCCGAATGCCTCACCTACCAAAGAACGACATCCGCATTATCATTAGGCCCAGAGGGGGTCTTAACATCGCTAGGGGTGGCCCAACGACAATCGCTGAAGCCATTTTGACTTCGGCAGGTATTAGCTCATCGTAACAGCAAGCAGACACGCTCTGCCCCAACATTAAACAGAATATCTTAGTAGCAAGCACGCCGAAGAGAGAAAATGCTAATCGCCACGTGCGCGTTAAAGAAATCCGCATCGCAGACAAGACCTATGAAGTTAGTGCCTATGAAGCGGCACCACATTCTACATGCAAAGGTGTCATTCGAGGGATTCCCGTGCAAGACGGTTCGGCGGACATTGATGCGAAGATTGTCAACGACCGCAATCCACTAGTTTTGGCTGCTAAGCGCATCGGAAGTACCACTGCAGTGATCGTGGCCTTCGATGGACATCGTGTGCCCAATTTTTTGCGATACGGATCGGTGCTACTTCAATGTACACTATACCGTAGGCAGATAGATATTTGCTACGCCTGCGGTCGGCTCGGCCATCGAGCGGACGTGTGCCCGAACCCTGGAGACGTTATCTGCAGAGGCTGCAGCGTGCCGAACCAACACCGACTAAATTCCAAGGCCGAAGGCTGCCGCAGTGACGTCAGAGGGTGGAGGCCCAGTTACGCCGTGAACGCTGCGGAAAGCCGGTGTTTCGTTCGCGTTTTAGGAGAACAAACGCTCCCGCTCTCGCAGCTGCTGCGGCTTGATTGGGCCGAATAAAAGATGTGGAAAAAAAGTCTTACTGAGCATGCTCAGTTGGGTAACTGGGCCTCCACCCTCTGACGTCACTGCGGCAGCCTTTCGGCCTTGGAATTTAGGTTGGCCGAACCCCGAAAAAGAGCACCGCTGCACACCGACATGCAAGCTTTGCGGAGGAGCCCACCTCACTGCCGACAGGGAATGCAAAGAACGCTACCACATTCCGTACGTGGTGCGCCGACGACGATGGGAGCGAGCACACTCGCTCCCATCGTCGTTACGAAACAATGACACGAGTTACGAAACAATGAACGAGTTCAACGCAACCGCTGACGACGACCAGGCCTCGAAGCTTTCTACAGACGGTCGATCCGATGGCAGCCGATCCCGGTCCCGATCCCGGAGTCGTTCCAGGAACCGCACCATGCGTGTATCGAGGTCCCGGAGCCACCCTCGGACCCACTCCCGCAGTGCGCGAAGTGGAACCCCAACCAGATCTATATCGCGAGGCTACTCCAGGTCTCGTTGTGGTTCACGTCACGGTTCCCGTTCAGGTTCCCAGCCCGGGTCACGCTCCGGCTCCCACTCTGGTTCCGGACCTCATGCTGATTCCAGGCCTCACCCCAGTCTCACCGGGGTCTCGCGTCAACGATCGCCTAGCCCATCGGCACCACCATCGCCAGGCAACGCCAACAAGAATAAGCGGGGAACTCTCACTTGGGCGGACGCCGTCCGGAGAAAAGGAAACACTACATCACAGGTAGGGTCGGGTTCACTCCCAGAGCATAATACACACACCACATCTGAGATCGCGATCTTAAAGCACGAAAATCCGATGATGAAAGAAACAATACGCAAACTCACAGTCGCAATTGCCGAACTAAAAACTGACAGAAACGCACGCGCTGCTACGCCCACAACCGACAACGACGACAATGCAGTCACTCCGTTGCAGCCGCAACCCGTAGGCGCCGGTAACGACGACGGCGAGAGCGCACCCAAGAAACACGCGGTCGCCCACGACCAGCCAGCTTTAAAGGAAGAGTTAGACGACATTAAGAGCACGCTATCGGCGATTGAGGAAATCCTTCGCTTTCTTGGCGAAAGCATGGCTCTCGTGCAGTCTACTCTCGCCGTACACGGTAATCGTTTGGGCCAAGTGGAGCAATATCTTGATCACGTCGTCGCCCCTGCCGTTGCCGCGGGTAAGCCGTTGTCGCAACGTACAGCCGTGCCCAGTACACCGCATCACGCAGCCATTATGCACCCGCCGGGTGCTCAGACCGACTCCTAAATGCTTCAAGATGGCCAGGCCAATTGACGAGTTGCGAATCTGGCAATGGAACTGCAGAAGCTTCACCCACAAGAAAGCTTTCCTGCAGCAATACCTCCGTAGCCACGACGCCAAACCTCACATCATGCTATTACAAGAGACTGTAGTACCAACCGCCACGTTTTCCGGATACCAGTGGTTGCTCGGCCCCTCGGGAGGAATTGAGCACGTTATGGTCGAAATTCTCCCTGGCAACATATCACAACAAAGCGTATACATGCTCAATGTATACAGTAGTCCCAGCCACCATAGACAAAGATTCACACGCTTGTTCCAGAAAGCTGTCCGTCTCGCGGGGCCTAACCCGCTAGTGATGGCTGGTGATTTTAACGCTGCGCATAGCGCCTGGGGCTACACGTACGACACACCCAAAGGTAACGAGCTTTGGAAAAATGCGAATGACATGGGCCTTATTCTTATTACGGACAAGGCATTCCCCACTCGCACTGGTACGTCCACGCAAAGAGATACTATGCCGGATCTATGCTTCGTCAAGAATATCTCTGACGCCCGCTGGTCCAACGTCGCGGTAGATCTCGGTAGCGACCACTTCATATTGGCTGTACACCTCCCCACAGTAAGCAGGAAGACCAAGTCGTACACGTGGGTCGACTGGGACCTCCTTCATAAGACCCGCGCAGAACGACCTCCTCCCGATACCCCACCGAGCCTCGAGACGGGGACGGCCCAGCTCAAAGCTGATATAAACAAGGCAACCAAAACTATCAGCACAGACCTTCCAACCGAAAAGATGGACAGTCGTCTCGCACACCTACTAGAGGCTAAACAGTCTCTATTGGCCCGGTGGAAGGGCCAGCGCCTTAATCGGAGGTTACGCAAACGCATATCTCAGCTGAACAAGACCATGATGGATCACTGCCGCATCCTTTCAAAACAGCAGTGGGACGAAATTTGTAATTCGATTGATGGTCAAGTTCGAAATGGCAAAGCGTGGAACTTACTCAAACACCTCCTCAATGAAACCAACACCCGCACAAATCGGCGTCATTCGATCGTGAAGATACTTCATCAGGCTAAACGGACAGTTTCACCGGAAGATGTTGTCAAGAACCTCGTGGAAAAATATCTCCCACAGGCTTCCCACAGGCCCTGTGACCCCTCACCCTGATTACTCTGGCAGCGACAACACTAACTTAGACACCGACTTCTCTATTGAAGATGTGCGCCGAGCTCTCCATGAGCTCAATGGCCGCTCAGCCCCTGGTCCCGATGGCATCACCAACAAGCTTCTACGCAACCTGGACGATTCCTCCGTCACTTACCTCACTGACACTATCAACGAGATATGGAAAAAGGGTGAGATACCCGATGCTTGGAAACTGGCTCACACGGTTCTCATTCCCAAACCAGGAAAGGCACCGAGCCTAGATAACCTACGCCCCATATCTCTCACGTCGTGCGTGGGCAAAGTGGCTGAGCACGTCGTCTTCAACAGGGTTGGTCGATACCTCGAAGATAACGACTGCATCCCGCACCACATGATTGGCTTCCGACCAGGGTTATCCATTCAAGATGCCAGGTTACTCCTAAAGCATCAAATTTTAGATGGCGGAAACACTCGGGACACTCGCGCAATACTCGGTCTCGATTTAGAAAAGGCCTTCGATACAATAACGCACTCGTCAATCTTGAAAGCGATCGCAGCCCTCAGCCTAGGTCATTGATTTTACTACTTTATCCGCTCTTTTCTCACTCGACCCAGAGCCGTCCTCCGCGTAGGAGACCTCGTGTCGGAAGAAGTGGAGCTCGGACAGCGGGGCACTCCTCAGGGATCCGTCCTCTCACCCACGCTCTTCAACCTCGTGATGATCGGGCTATCCGAACGACTTTCAAAAATAGACGGGCTAAATCACACTATCTATGTGGATGATGTAACCATATGGTGTTCCACAGGGTCGGATGGCTTCATTGAGTCCGCCCTGCAAGAGGCTATCGACACCACCGAGTCTTACCTCGACCACACCGGTCTCAGGTTCTCACCTGTGAAGTCGGAGCTGTTGATATATTTGCACAAACACCGGGGTACCAAGCCCAAAGGGTGAAAACCTCCGGCGGAACGCAATATCAACCTCCACACCAGAGATGGTCGTACTGTACCCAGGGTAGACACCATCAAGGTCCTCGTCATAATCATCGAGTCCCGCGGAACCAACACCCAAACAGTACACAAGCTCAGGACTAAGACTGAGAATGCCATACGACTCGTACGTAGAGTAGCCAACAGGTACCATGGCCTCAAAGAAAACAACCTGCTCCGTCTCGTACACGCGTTTGTTTTGTGCCATTTTACCTACGTTGCCGCTATACACAAGTGGCTACGTGCTGAGCGCGATCAACTCAATGCGCTTATTCGCAAGGTGGTCAAACGAGCCCTTGGCCTCCCTATCACCACTCCAACAAACAAACTCCTTGAGCTTGGCGTACATAACACGCTAGAAGAGATCGCCGAAGCTCAGGAACGCGTCCAATTGACCCGACTCACTACCACCAAGGCGGGCCGCCATATTCTGCGCGAGCTCGGCTTCTCCTCGAGGGCCAGGGACCCCCCAGAGTTGACTCTAATTCCCCGTGAAATCCGCGACCTTATCACGATCGCTCCCATACCACGAAATGTACACCCCGAATACAACAGAGGCAGGCGCCTTGCGTGGGTGACTGCCATTCTCAAGCGCATAGACATGGAAGCGGACAATGTCTCGTTCGTGGACGCCACTGCTTATCGCAACAACCAAGCCTTCGCCGCGGTCGCGGTATCATCCGCGCAGCAGACTCTTAACTCAGCCACAATCCTCACCCGAAAACCCGAAGTAGCGGAGCAAGTAGCTATAGCTATAGCTATGCTCGACAGCAAACGGTAATTCATCTATAGCGACTCCAGGCCGGCCATCAAAGCCCTCGAACGCGGAGCCATCTCCGACCAGGCGTTACGTATCCTGCGCAATGCGGACCCGAGTGTCCTGAAGCACCACACTGTCATCTGGTTCCCCGCCCATCTCGGCCAGGTGCCGGGTGCCCTATCCAACCTCAACGAGATCGCCCATGATGCAGCACGCGCACTTACCGACCGCACTGCCACAGGGCAACCTCATCTTGCTGGGTTAGGATACCAATCGGGATGCGCCAATTACGTACAATGAAATTACAAAGCACTTTTACCTGGAACGCCGGATTTTTCCCACCCCCACAGTCCGAAACTTACCGACCGCAGGCATTAACCCTACGCCTATTACAGACACACACGTACCCAAACCTTGCCACGCTTCACGTTTATTATCCCGATGCATACCCCAGTGACACATGCCCATCATGTGGACACACAGCGACACTCGCACACATGCTCTGGGAGTGTTGAACAACTCCTCCCGACTCTACCTCAAGCAAGTGGGAGAGGTCCCTCAGGAGCTCACTTCTCGCCGACCGGCAATGGGCCGTCTAGCAAGCCCACGAAGCGGCCGCCAGGTACTCCCTGTCGGTCCCTACGTGGGCGACGCCCGCTACGCGCTAAGCGCGTCCTGCAGGACTGAAATAAAGTGTTTCAGGCCATGCCATTTCTGGTCGGTGCGTGTTCCAAGAGCCCAGTCCTGCTCGTACCGTACCTGTTCGTTTTCTGAAATAAATCCGCACATGCTCAAAGAAGTCTCCTGGTTTGTTCTTTATAATCAAACAGTTTATTATTGCCGCCGCCCAAAGAAGGGAAGATTATGGGGCACTGGGTGGTCATGCGAAAAAGTACAGCGTCAGATCGCGCCTGTCGCGAAACCGAAAACGCGGAAATTGCAATTACCTGGCGGTAGGTAAAACACAGGAAACAGAAGCCTTGACCTGCGTAAGTATAGCTAGTGGCTGGGCTGGCCAACAGAACATTTGTCGCCCGGGAGTATAATTACGAAACGCACAAAGGTCACTGCAACTTTTTGCACAGTCCTCGGTTTGCGAAAAGGTGGCGCACTTTCAGGACATCAGCGAAGCAACAACGGGGACGCTTATTTCGCATAGTCAGTTGTAACCTGTAAGTAGCGTTTTCGGTGCTGTCGTTTGTGCGTGAGAAACACGGGGCACGTTTCGGTCTGCTTTTCACTATGCGCATGACCTTCCAATTTGTTTATATTCGGCGTGTATTGCTGTCACCGTTGCGGCAAAAACTGGGACGGGTTATTAGTGAGAAGAACCTTCTAAGTGATGCCTAGTAAGAGTGAGGCGCCAGAAGCGTCACGCGGTGCCCGAGTATTTTACAAAATGGACTGCAAAGTGGATGATTTCCAGAAAGTTCAAACACAGAAGCTTTACAAATTCACAAAGGATATCAAGCTGTTCTTTAGGCTTTCCCACAGGATCATCCTCCCCAACCTTGTTGTAGATAACCTTTCTTATAACGCGGCTCACTAAGACATTGCTACCGTTCTAGAAGAATTTTTCCTCCACCGCACAAAAATCGCAACGCGAGGGCCCCAAGCACATACATTAGGCTATTATTTGCAATACGTACGTACCCTACTCTTGAAAATGTTACACATCATCTACCCTGACTTATGCAGAATGAATCTTTTCCCGCCTTGTGGAAAAATGGCTTCATTTGAACATTTGCCCTGGCAGTGTAGCAAAGTCCCTCATTTACCGAACATTCTTCGTGCCAGAGGGGAGGCGGCAATTCACTGCTCGTCACTTGCAGAGCAGCTCTAGGCTGTCCACCAAGCTCGCGAGGCGGCTGAGAAACTCGACGTATCAGTACCCACGTGGGAGCGGCCCGCAACAGAGTGATTGGTGTTTCCGAGGACCCAATAGAAGTTTATCCAATGCAATCCAGTCGTTAAGCTTCCTCCAGTTAGTCATCTAGAGTGCTCAAAACTTATATATGAAGCTGTAGCTAATGTGAATCAGGTTAGAAATAGTCGCGATGGTTTCACAACAGCTTTATCCAAAGTCTAATGGTATACTTACTTTTAGGGGCAAGGTAACAAAACCCTATATCTGCCTTCTGTAATTCAATTATCCGGTTTATATTAGCAGAAATATTATGTAGTGTTTCTGTACAGAGCGAGAGTTGTAAACGCCGCAGCATATTTTCCTGAAACGTTGCGACCATGGAAACCTTTTCTGAAGAGGACAGTTGGTAAATAAAAGAATATGCTTGCAACACTCAGTGGATTACTACCTTTCTGCTCACTTGAAAATGATACAAACCTCATCAATGTAGTCGCCGTCGTTACCATAAAAAATGATATCTTCACTTTATATAGAATTCATTTGGCTGATGTTTCTCCTGCGAATATCCATTGTTTAGGAGACTGAGCGCGTGAACAAGCTACAATACTCTGTGGATTGAATCTATACACCGAACGTGGCTACTTCTAGACTAGGCCGTTTTTTAAGTTTTGCAGTTAATGTCAAAACAGAATAATCACATAGGTGGCCCAGGCATTAAATGCATCTTATGTCGTTTGTTCATTGTTCTTTTGGTCAATTGGATGGACACGTGTAAGAGTCTCAACAGTGTTTGGCGATCGAATTAAAGTTCAATTTTTCATACAGAAGGCGATCGTTTCAGGCTTTCAAACGATAAGTAAACTGGCCTGCTATAGTGTATCTATAAGTGGAAAGAAACGTACAGGTTTCAAGTGTACGGGTTTGAATGTTACTAATATGCATTCCTATATCATAAACCGTGGAACGTACGTCAGGGGCAGGGCGCAGATATGCGAGAACGCTTCTGCAATAATCGCCCTATTGAGCACTTCTCATTTTCGTTGACAGAGATACATCGTAAAATGTACATGTTAGAACCAAGAAAGGGGGGGGGGAGAAAAAACAACACTTTTAAAAAAAATGGAGTGACGTTCTCTCCATTTAGGGAGAAACGGCGATGTCCCCAATGTTCGTCTTTAAATAGAGAAACGTTGCTCCCTTATCCACGGAGAAACACGTTCCTCCTTATAAAAATCAACATGGCTGCCCCCCCCCCCCCCCGGCGAAGCGAGTAGGCTTAGCAAATGCAACGATTCTCGACTGATAAGGAGTACACGGCACTGAAAGTTACAAAAAACGGTCCCGCTGAGCTTGATATTGCACGAAATGATTATAAAAACAAGCAGACGAACCTATGGCGGTGAACACATCGCGAAAGAGAACGACGGAGCAAGTACGTTTCGTTCGGTCAGCGAAGCCACGTTCACTCCGATAGACACGGATATATATTGCAGAGCCCTCAACTGAAGAGTGCATGCTAGGCTTGCTGTATTTATTTCTCGCAGATTCACATAGTGTAGCGAGGTTATCCATGCGTTTACGGGTCCACAGGTCACGAGATGTGCCTCCAAACCGTAGACTCGATCGCAGCGAACCCATTCCGACTCAGTATTGCAGCTTTGATAGACAGATGTTCAACGTTATATAAGTAGCTGGAGGTGTGAGAGCGTCATAACCGTGAAGTAGGTGGTAGCTGGCGCCATCTGGAGGGACTGAACAAAACTAAAAAAAAAAAGTTGCCTGCCGCGACGTAAATTGTCATACCCACTTTCACGGCTCCCTTGCGGATTGTTTACGCCTCAGCCCATTCAGGATTACTTATGTCACAGTTCATTGAGGATTACTGTCACTGACACCGGAAGCCTAAATATGCGCTGGTGCAATGCATATAACTACACATGCACCCATGGACACATGCTGCACATATAGCACGCAACAAATATACGCTATCATATACGCTAACAAGTACGCAACAAGAGCACAATCAACCACTCACTGCAACGAATCACACTACGACGTGTTTACTCACACCATGCTAAGAAGGCGCGCCAGCTTATATAGCGATGAATTCCGACTGACCATAGTGGCGCAGGTTACAAGTAGGTTTTCTTACACTTTTTTACGTTTCGTATCAATACCACAACATGCGCACACGTAAATATATTATATCTGATGCTAAGACAAACGCGAATTTATCAATGGTTGCACAATAATGAACGAAATAATTACTAAAGCTTATCAGGTTTTCACGAAGGCGGATACCCCCAAGCCTTGCATAGTTGCCCAGGGCATTCCGAACGCTGCGCCATCTGTTGACCATTGCCACAGTTATTTTTTTTTTGAAGCCTTCGAGAGCGCAAACACTTGCCACACGTTAGCAATTTCGGAGGTCACGTTTCTTTTCTTCTTGTTACTTGGAGAGGGCGCAGCATGCAGACCAAACTTTGCCTCCGTCGTGGTAGGTGTTCTGTGGTCACGTCGACCTCGTTTAGTTGCTTCGTCTTAACGTTTGCTTATAATCTTTTTACGTGCGTACCACAAGTGTGACCGTTAGCCATGGATACAGTACACCACTAGCCCTTCAGTGACAAGGTTTTTGATGCGGTAACGACCGTCCTAGCAGCGTATACGTACGTTACAACGCGGGTCTTGCGAGAGAAATAAGCGATGACCTCGCATCCGACGGTATTTTTTCGTGAGCTATGACAGTGGCTGTTGGCGTCGCGGCAGCTCTAATACTTGAGTAGAGGAACTATCGCTCCAGTGCGCAAGCTTACTATAACTTTATATAATGTTGTGTCTGCATACATCTCTGCTTCAGATGCCTCTCGCGATTCGCCTCGCAAGTCAACTGGCAATCATAGTTCGTGCCACAATTTTGTTGTTAGCGCTGCGGCTGTGGTGGTTATTACTCTGGATTCGGAATACTCTTTTCACAAAGGTGAGTGAGCGTTAGTACTTACTTGCTGTGCACAGCTGTTACTAGAAGTGCATTTTGTGTTGAGTTTCTCACGACAAAGGAAAATCATGGACAAGAAAGGCATACTGCACGCGTGCATAATTCCTTCCTACTTCTGAGTGCTGGCATGGGCAATTCAAAACGAATGCGATTCAGAATTTGGTTTAACCTACAGAAGTCATTGGTTCACTTTTCACAAAAGTTTAGTTATGATGATGTTTAAAATGTTTCTGATGGTTGTAACCTAGCCTGGCGAATAAACACTCGGTGAAACTTCGCAGCCTGTTTCCCTTTGTGCTTTCACCTGCCGTGGTAGCGTAGCCTTATTGGGTGTCGTGTGACTATGCTGGAGGACGCAGGTTCGACTTCCGGCCACGGCGGCCGTATTCGATTGGAGGTAAACTGAAAAGAACATCCATATGGCGGTAGTGGCACGTATAACTCTATCAATTGTATATGATCGTACTTTCACGCATGGAGTGTACAGTGGTATCAGGTTTCCTAGAATGATGAAAAATTAAGTGTGATGCTTTTTTACGCGCCCCGTTGAATTCACGAGTGCTGTTGGTGCCGTGCGAAACTAAAAATGCGTGGGCTTACCAAGTATGTCGACACCGAAATAAATCATTATTTTTTACACTCTAAGGTAATCGATAAAACAAGACTGCTTGGGAAGCAGAGCTCCTTGTATTCGTGACAAATTGGTAGTATGAAACAACACGAGACACACATGGAAGTGTGCGGAGCATCGTGCGAGTGCCTGACGATAAAAAAAGAGAGGCTTTTACTCTACACTATTAAACAAAAGAAAACGTCACCCCTGCATTGCTTACAACAATCTTAGGTAAAAGCAATCGCTCGCGACTGGCCGCGGCTGGCTATAGGCTTGGCGTGCGCATTCGCGCGAGCAAGACCCCCGTGATTGAGGAGAAACTTGAACGCCGAAGGAGGAACGTTGCTTCTTTGGTCCTTGCCGTGAGAGGGCGCGACGGGTAAAGCGCCCGAAAGGGAGAAAGTCGCTGCGCCGAAGGAGCAACGGAGCCCGTTTCTCCATTCTCGCTACCTTTTTTTTTTTTTTTTAGAGTGAAGCGATTCACAAACATACGCCTACATTCACAAGCCTGGCTATAATCTGAATTCTCCAATAAAGTGCACTTGACGCCTTTGTGTCTGACACAATTAGTTTCGTACATGACTGCCGCATCTCCACCCGAACACACACGCAGTGGTGGAAGGGGAAGGAGAAGCCCTCGCGTGTGTTCGTCATCATCATCGCCCTGACTATACGTCCACTGCAGGACAAATGCCTCCGTCATTTTCCGCCAGTCAACTCGCTCTTGTGCTTGCTGCTGCCACATTATACTCGCAAACTTGCTAATCTCATCTGCCCACCTAACTTTCTATCTCCTCTTAATGTCTGTTATTCTCAATGACCAGCGGTTATCCTGCCTACGTGCTACATGTCCGGCCAATGTCTATTTATTCTTCTTCATTTCAACTATAATATCCTTAACCCTTGTTCGTTCCCTAATCTACTCAGCTGTGGGGCACGCACACACACACACACACACACACACACACACACACACACACACACACACACACACACACACACACACACACACACACACACACACACACACACACACACACACATACGCACGCACGCACACACACACAAGCAGGGACTTTGAAAAGCGGATTTTGCTCCATTACTTATGAAGTCATTTATTAAACAACGAATACATTTTGGTTTTTAGGTCAGCCCACTATTGGAGGACAGCCCCTCTAACGACAGCGATTTGTTTACAAGCATAGGACAAAAAAATGGAACTGCGTTCATGTATATTAAGACTACAGTTTATAAAAGCTTAGTGCAGGTTTAGATGCTCATTAACTATTTGTTCGCACACAGCCAAACTCATTCACGAGTTTGTAAGCGAAGCGCAGAATTTAAATCTAAGCAACACGTAATTCAACTCAAACGATGTAATTATATTGCGGGGACACCGGAACCAATTACGTATGCCTGCTTCTACAGACATGTATAGTTTATATCGAGGTTTCAGAAGCGGACGACAATCGTCGGGGCTAAATACATGCAGTGATGTGAAAAAATTGATGACGTTAAGTACTACCCACTATTGAGACACTTGTCGTGTAAATAACCATGCGCTAATTATATTGATAACGAATAATTTATATAGATAGACAGTGGATATATTCATGCAAATATATTGTAATATTGTTAGGCCTAGCCCGTTACTAGCGCATCAAAAAAAGTCCGCGCATAAAGTACTTTTAAGTACCGATGGTAAATGAAAAAATCAGCCATGCTTTACTTACCACGCAGAGATAGGTCATTATCTACGTTGAGAAAAAGAGATAAAAAAGAAAGGCAATTTATTCAGAAGATGTTTAAAGTAACAACTTGGATTGAATTAGATTGAATCAGGTGTTCCTTGCAGCCCTACGCTGGAAGTCGGTGGACGGGACCTAATTTAGATTTACTTAATTTACCTATTTATTCATCCATTCGTTTATTTACTGATGTCATTGGCTCCAAATATTGTATTGTGTAATGGGAGTGCACAAGAATATAAAAAAAGAAGTAAAAAGCAAACTGCCTCATTTTTCAGTTTCATGGAAATCATACAAAGCGAACAGGTTACGACGACAGGAAAAAAAACCTTAACATTTCTGGAAAAAAAAACAGAAAGCACGCATACTTTATGCCGTGTGTATGATTGCACATGTAGAAATTCTGACTATATAGCAATGTATATTACTCGCTTGATAAAATCAACACCACAAATCGCGTAACAAGCACTGGTCTACTACCATATCTAGCGACAGATCCAGCTTCACTTCAGATTTACTTTATTCTCACACATCCAAACACATTCACGTGTTTGTTAAAGCAGCTTATACTGTCGCCCTCACACGCACTGATCTTGGTGCGTGTGAGGTCGACAACGAGACTCAGTAGTCGCCTTTATTAACTTGCTGCGCTTTCTTTGACATGTGAAACGAGTGCTCCGCTAGACACTTGCTCAGGCGGCATCTGCTCAACGTAGCTCTGACGCTTCGAAACCCGCCGCAGCACTGCTCCTTCGTCTTGTGAAAGCAAACCTCCAGCAGGAACACGACGAGCGAGAACATCGTCATGATGCCCCAGAGGAGAAAGATTGCCGCCATGCCATCGAAGCTGAGTACTTCGTACGACAAGACACCCGCCTTGGAGGAGCCGGACCGTTGCATGTTCCGGCAGAGGTGCCATTCCTTCACGCCATCGTCGTACCACTGGATACGAAGACCAGACTCCACGATGGCCATCATTCTTCCGTGGGGATGACCGGGACGAGAGACAGAGAAGACACAGTTCAAAAGAAAGGAGGCTGGTTGTGACCACCTGGGAATAGTCTGGCTTTCTAAAAAGAGCGGCGAGGTTCAATCACATGCTAACCTATTTAATGAAATGCTTGCACTGGACAAAGTATTGGTAAGTAAACCTACTATATATATAGTATACAAATGAGAGTGTGCACATGTGTTTAAATTTTTCTTTTTAAGCCACTTGAAGGACGGCGGACATCATTCTACCAATTGTAAGAATTATATTTCAGAAAGTTCTCACTAGACGTGTTGTTTTATCCTCTTACCTGGTCATTTGCTATCCGCCTACACGTTTTAACCCTACATTTCACTCACACTGTCGGCAATCACGTTGGCCATTAGAAAGCTGAGCCCACACCAATGTAATTACTAATGTGAATGCTTTGTCTGTTTGTTAACGTTTATTATCAAGAAGACAATAACATCTGCTCAGCATTTTGGCGATGGCATTACGATGTAGCTTGTCAAAAGTCTGTTTTGTCTGCATTCCTGAAGTGTATATACTAGAAGTCCTCTGAATGAATTAGGTTACTCGCTCATTCCATCGTCTCTAAATCGCCAGGTGTGCTGTAAGTTTGCCTCTCATTTATAACAAAAAGCGCAATTTTAGCACCTTGTATTCAACACACACACTAAGTCATCTTTAATTTAATCCCGAGATTACCGAAACAAGAACTCCATATTAAACTCGACCAAATATATTTCGTGTCAGTGCAAGCCACGCAAGGTGGGTGTTCCAGATAAGATTGAACACGAGGACACAATCAGCAGTCCCCATTACGATGAAAATTATGATGAGGCTTGGAATCGGCGCTAGAACGAAGGTTTCGGACTAATTTTTAGTTAAAAATTTGCCTGAAAAAAATATAGAAATCTTGGTGGCGAAAAGTGCCTTTCCGCAAATTTAGCGATTTGTGAACTTTGAGCACTTGCAAGTAAATATGGTGTACTTATTGTACATGGCACTTATTCTCTTTAAAAAACTCGCTCGGGGTAGTGTCCGCTCTGCGGCGTCCACACCGATACTGCGCATGCGCTAACTCTCCCCCTTTCCTCGCTTGAGGGTGAAGAAGTGAGAGCAAGTGGGGTGGAGTGGGTAGAGGAGGTAGAAAAGGTTGTGCGAGTGCTGCCACCACATCATTTCTCCTCGCAAGTTTCTTTCTCCACCACACTTGTGCGCTCGTATATAATGCGGTGCGTGCTCGCTCGCGTTGTATTCTCCCTTGCAACGCAATTATGGCTACTCGCGAAGTTGAACGAAAACGCCAACGCCGGAAAACGTTGCGCTCTTTTCGGCAAAGGTGCTGTTGACGCTCGCGACGGTGAACGTGAACGGCAACGCAGACAAGCCAATATCGATAGCGCGCGTTCGCTGTGATTCCGTCATTTTCTTTCGGTTCAACGGTGTGCGAAACGCCCTGAAGAACGTCAACGTCGGCGCTAGTTGCAGCGGCAGCGCCACCGCTGCGGAGCAGTGGAAGGCTCTGAAAGCCGAAAGTATACGTCAGCGTCGGCAAGTGGTAATTAAACCGCCTCGACAACCACCGTCTCATGAGTCTCATCAGAAAAACTGAAACTCGATACGCACGCCCCACCGTGCTTTCGCGTTCCACCATGGTTGCCCGTAGCAATAGATGGGTAGTTTTTGAAGTATTCGTGATTTCATTACATGAATATGTTGTCTCGCGAATCGTCCAACACCAGCTGTTTTTGAGGAGATCAGGTACGAACGGAGTTACATGGATTGGTTCCCCGCTTTGAGCGCTTCCTCTATCCCTTCATACCAGTTACACTTGGACTCAAATGACAAGTGTCGATAAGCAATGTCAGTGCGTCCACACATTACCTGACTTTGACCACTTCTTTTCTTTTTCTTTGAACATGCGGCTTACTTGAAGTGCGGTCGCTATCGCGCGTCCGGGCACTTCCAACAATTTCGCTCCTTACGGTGCTCAAATCAGCGAATGTCATTGGGGCACTTCCTGAAAGCCTTGACTTTTTGGGAGCAAACATTCACTTTCGCTATGCATGTTCGGCAAAAAATCCACCTACATCAGAATAACGGGGGGGGGGGGGGGGGGCAACTTTTTTGAATACGGTCTTGTCGTGAACATTGTGGGTATGGCGCATTCATACTTATTCATTCTTATTTATTTCAGGCAATGACAAATAGCAATAATTACCGCTGCTAAAAACGCGCGAATACCTTACTGAGTGTCACAGCTTTTTCTAGACCCACATAACTCAAGCAACAGAAGCCGTCACATAAGAAAAACATTTGCGTTTATGGCATCATTTGCCGAGAGAAGAGAGAATTAGAAGAGAGTGTCAGGACACGTACGCCACAATTACACTTAGCTCACGTTTTCTCATGAGTCTCGACTAACTGTCGGCAGCGTTTTCTGGCCATGCTGAAAAATGCCGATTTCAAGGCTTGTTTTCTCTGTTAGACACAATATTGATGAGAACTAGCATGGCAAGTGCCGCACTCGCAGTAATGAAAACAGGTTGCACTGATTAACTCGTTCATAATTAAATTAACATATAGAGCCTGTAAAGTGGACGGGGGGATGAACGCAACCGTAGCTCAGTTGTAAAGCATCGGACGCGTTATTCGAAGGTCGCAAGTTCAGACCCTTCCAGTGGCACGTTATCATTTCGTCCCCTTTTCTTTCTTCATGTTTACGTTACAATTAATTCTAATGACATTTCCTATACTTTACCCTAACACTATTGGCTTTCACTTCTTATACACATGCTGAAAAATGTCACAGGACCCCTTTAGAGTGAAAGCTTACTTGTCCCGGATCCTCTTCTGCAATTTAGGGGCCAACCCCTTGGAGTACGCGATAGTGCTGAAGGTTGTGAAGAGAAGCTCCGGTGCCACGTACAGCCTTCCTCCGGTAAGGCGGCAGCGCTTGGCGAGCGTGTGCAGGCTACCGGTTTGGTCGCTGATTAAGACAGCGCGACCACTGTACAGTTGCTCCATTGAAGCTTCGGAGTACAGTTCTTCTATAGACACGAATCCACGCTTGAGAGTTGCCAGTTTTGTCAATGCGCGAAGTGCTGGATTTGGTGATGTCTGCACAGAAGAGTACGCGTTCCCTGAATGGCGGTGATGTCATGTGTTGGCTGCTCGTAAGGCTCGCTTCAAGTAAGAATCGTATAACGGAAGAGCCCAGGGATGTAGAAGAAAACTGGAGTAAGCTAGAAAGTAGAGTACCACGGCAATAGAATATAACATTTCTTCATTGAAAGGATACTGAACAAACATTGAAAACAAAAAATACTGAGGAAACTTCGAAATTCTACTCGAAAGATGCAACTGTTTCGATAAACAGAGTTGATTTCCCGTATTGCGAACAGTTGGCGGCATTTTTGATGAAATGGCAGCCCGCGGCGGCTGCATGCGAGCGCGGGCCATGACGTCACAATAACTGAAGCGCATGCACAGTGCACGTGTTTCCCTCCTCCTTTTCCCTTTGCCTATTTCTCTTTTCATGCCATTCCTCCCCTTCCAGAACAGCGCTAATGATGTACTCCAGCCAAAGCATTATTCGCGACCTCAACCAATGGGGACGCTGACCGGCTCTAGAGACGCGGATGGACAGACAGAAAAAAACTTTATTGAACAACAAAAAAAGAACCCTGAAACCCCAGGCTCAGGCCACCCAGACGTTTTGCGCGGTAAGTCGTAGCCTTTTCACCACTGTCCGAGCCCACTGGATTCTCCCCAGTTGGTCGTGCAGACCTTAGCTAGTCAGTGCACTTAGCCAACGCTCCTCGAGAAGGTCCGGTCCTGTATTGTCATCTCGGTATATTACCGTGATCTTTGTGCATTACCATAGAATATGCGTCATGTCTGCGTGTTCGTGCTTACAGAGGGTATAACTTGCTTGTAGGTATCGTCTGGAATTTACTCTGTTCAGGTGTTTTCGATTTCGAAAGGTTCTGGTTTGCAATCTTCGCCAATCCGTTTCTTGAGATCTGTCTAGCTGTTTGTGTGTGGTGGGGGATATTCGTCTCGTTGTTGCTTATAGTGTGCCAATATGTCATGGTACGTGACCAGTCTATCTCTGTCGTCTTCTATTGCATATTCATCAGTGTCATTACCTCCATCATCCCCATCACCTACGCCCGAGTCGTCCCCCCTTCTGTGCTGGGTGCGGGGTGCCGGGCCATGGCTGTCCGAGCCGTGGCGGGGTAGTTCTCGCACGGTTTGGTGGGCCTTTTCGTTGGTGTTTGGAGGAATGGTCGTGTCTTCGATGTTCATTTCCCCTTTGTGCGCCGGGATCAACTTTAGGTATTTGGGTACAATGTTGCGCTCCGGAAGTCTTCTGCTCTGCGGTTCAAGGTTTTGGTTGCTTTGGTAGAGACCCATCCCTTTGTGAAATTCCTAATGACCATCTTGGAGTAACTAATAAAAAATCTGTCATGTTTTCGGCCATTGATTACGGCCAGTGCAACGGCCACTTTTTCCACTGCCTCCGACGATCTAGTCCTTATGGAGTCCGCGGTCAAGGTCTCCTTCTGTGTCTATGACCGCCATTGCGAAGAGGGAGCTATGCACATGTTACTGATGTCATTATTTCGGGAATTCCGGGTGGTGTCTACAAAAAGCACGCCCTCGCAAGCGCCGCGGTTTTTAAGGATGATTTTTTGTGGCAATTTTGTCTCTCAAGGTTATGTACAGTGTGCATATTTTCGGAGATGTTTTGCGTAATTATCGCGGACCTGACGGCCGTGTGAATCTGCGTCTTGGGACCTTTCATTCCGTGGTAATTATTGGAGATCTTTCCACAATTTTTCTACCCGACATGATTCCAAACAATCGTTCGAGTTGCGCTATTGTCTGTGCTTGAGCGATCTCGTGGAGCGTGTTATGTACTGCGAGTTGCAGCAGCCTTTCCTTCTTTAATATTGCGGTAGACCCAGCGCAGCTCTGCACGTTTTTCTAATCAGCGCGTTGACATTGTCTTTCTCGGCATTGTTCCAGTGGACGAACGCCGCTACGTACGCGACGTGACTGATCGCGAAGGCCTGGACGAGCTGTACAACATTTTTTTCTTTATTACCCCTCCGTTTATTGGATACTCTTTGTATTAGCCTACCAGCCACTATGACTTTCTTTTCCGGGCGCGTTATGGTTTCCACATTGGTTTCCCTGGCTTCGATACAGAGACCCTGGACTCTAATCTTCTGAACCTAGGGTATCTCCGTGCCGTTTCTTGTGGTTATCTTGATTCTTCTTTTTTGTAATTCTGCTACGTTCCTGCAATGAATGCCTAGTTTTGTGGGGTGTTATAGAAGCAGTTACGTTTTGCCCAGTAATCACTTCAATCTGGTGACACCCTGATGACCCTCGACTGCATCCACCACGTCTTGAAGTCTATTATCAATATCGTCTTCACTGGTGTCTTGCGTGGTCCAAATCGTCATATTGTCTGCATAAATTGTGTGATTATTGCCTTCGATTTGCTCAAATTTTTCTGATAATCCGATTATGACAAGATTAAAGAGCATCGGTGACACGATGGACCCTTGCGGTGTGCCAGCACTGCCCATGTCTACCTGGATGCTCTCCTCCTCGTCCAGTCTACTCGTGGCAGTTCTTCCCGTAACAAAATTTCTGATGTAGTTGTACGTGCGCTCACCCAGGCCTAGTTGCGCCATTTGTTTTAGGATGGCTGCGTGCTCGACCATGTCGAAGGCCTTCCTTCGATCTAGCCCTATTATTGTCCTCATGCCTCGTCCGGTGGGCTCCTTGAGTTGCATCACGGCATCTTGTGTGGAGAGCCCTCTTCTGAAGCCAATCATGTTGCTGCGGTATACGTTGTTAGACTCAAGGTAGTCATTAACCCTGTTCAAGCAAGCATGCTCCATTACTTTACCGACACAAGAACTGAGGGACATGGGCCGCATGTTCTCGATTTCTGGGGGTTTTCCTGGCTTAGGAATGAGGATAACGTCGGATCTCTTCTATTCGTTGGGTATCTCTCCGTTTCTCTCGCACTCGTGCATGTAGTCTGCCAAACGGCTTGTTCCCTGGTATTCCAGGTTCCGGAGCATCTCCTTGAAGATTTTGTCGGGACCTGGAGCTGAGTTGTTCTTGTTAATCTGCAGGACTACCCTGATTTCTCGCTGTGGAAAGTCTCTATCAAGATCATTGTTGCGAGAGCCCAAGTAGTCTTGGTGTTCGGCTGCCGAGGGTCTGTCGAAGTACAGCTTGACAGTTTCTTCACCCATCTGATGGACGTTCCCTGTGTTTTATCTTGGTCATTTCCGCTTTCGTCACCGTCTTGGTGGCCGACGGGTCCGGCAGGTTCTTGAGGATTTTCCACGTCTTGCCTGTGTTGATGTTCCCGTCCATGGCATCGCACACTTCATCCCATTTCTGACGGCATAGGTGGGTACAGCAAGTTTCAATGTGCTTATTTAGTTCAGTGAGTTTTCTCCTTAGATTTCAATTGTGCTTTTGCTCATGCAGTCGTTTCTAAATAGATAGTTTAGCTTTGACAAGGTGTGCAAGCCTGCTGCCCATCCATCTTGAGAGGCTTCCGCCACACTTATCTTCCTCTTCTTTTCGGGCAGACCAGTCATCCCACTTCATTTCCGCTGTGGCCTATTCTACATCTTGTAGAAGTTCCCTGCTCCATTCTTCTTGGTGTTTGATGGGTCGCCGTTTCTTTTCGTTTCTGCTTTTGCGGAATTTATCCTAATCTATGCGCTTGATCTTTCGTTTGCAAATCATGGTGGGAGTATCGCCTAGGGCGATACTGAGGATCCTGTGATGACTCAGGTCTTCTAAGGTGTTTTCCCACATCATGCCGAACGCGCCGGTTCTCGTTCCCACGTGATTCACCTAGCTTTCTTGCAGAGCGTTAAGTCCGGCGTGATGTCTCTGTGAGGGCATGAACCGATTCAGGTGTGCGAGGCTGGCTCTTTGAGAATGGTTAGAACAGCCTTGTTGATGAGCTCGGCAAGGTTTTTTTTTTTTCTTAGGCGAGTGCCCATATCGCCACTGCGTGTGTGGAGCGTCAAAGTCACCTCCGATGAAAAGCCTGTTGTCACCCGCGATATTCATTGTTTCCTTAATTTTATCTTAGAAATTATGTGTTAGGTTCTTTTTAGACGCGCTTCTCTATACATTCAGGACGAACGTGTGGCTCTCTCTTTTGCTGCGTGCAATGACTTCTATAAGAATGTGGTTAATGTCCATAACTAGTTTCGTAATGCATGCGATAGCGACTAGCCCTTTCTTCACTAATGTGGCCACAATTATGTCTTTCCGATTTTCTTGTGTGCGTTGTTTGGGGGTGGCATACCCGGATATTTCGGCGTGGTCGAAGGTCTCCAGCAAAATGATCACGTCAGGCTTTTTAAATGCGAAGCACTTCTAGCGAACTTCGGCGACTTTGAGCTTATCTATCTATCTATCTATCTATCTATCTATCTATCTATCTATCTATCTATCTATCTATCTATCTATCTATCTATCTATCTATCTAGCCGCCTGGGAATTTTAGCTCTCCTGGCCGTTTCGATAATGGTATCGATACTAAACTTGGTGTGGCATAACATAACTGTACGAAGAACGTATTTGACTAGTCATAACATGAAAATCATGAAATTTATGTCATGAATATTATGAGTTACATTTCATGGTCCTGCAGCTCTTGTGGTGGTTTGGTTCACAAGACATGTTGCAAAACTTGTATGGTATGGTGTGGTATGATTGTATGGTGAACACAAGTGACACACCCTATCATGAAAATTATGACATGCGTGTCATGTAACAACACAACTGTACGCCACGCTCATGATGCACTCGTAGCTCCTTTGGCTAGCGTCACATATACAAAATTTGGTATAACGGGACGTGAATGAAGGACGAAGGTATGATACTGGTGCAAATATTGATAAACATGAGATCCGTGCCATGAAACAACATGACTGCATGCTACGCTCATGATGCACTCGCGCCCATTTCGCTAGTTTCACATGTGCCGAACTCAGTATTACGTGACGCGAACAGACGACATAGGTAAATCACACATCCAAACATGATGATCACGACTTGCATGTCATGTAACAACATGACTACATGTCTCACTGATGATGCGTTCACGGCCGTTTCGTTAGCTTCATATATGCAAATTTGGTATGACGTGACGTCATTGGATGACGAAAGTATGCGACTGGTGCAAACATGATAATCATGAGATGCGTGTCGTGTGAGAACATGACTACATGTCCCAGTCAAGGCACCAATAAATTTTGACGTGACGCGGTGCGCGTCCTCGCCGGCATTCCTTTTGTTGCGTCATGCCGGCGTTGCCACATCAGGCGCCGGTCCTTCCATATGCTCACAGGCACGCGCTGCGCTGCGTTGCTTTGACGAATGCACGTTACGGTGCGTCCTGCGTCCCTCCATCACTAGAAGAGGGAGACGCAGTGTTCTCTGGGTAACGCGTTGGCGCGAAATGCAGCATGTAGCGTTTCGCGCCGGTTGCGGTCGGGCCGCGCAGATGGACGCCGGATGCGCCTGGCGTCAGACTATACAGCGCTTGCGTTTTGTTAACGTAGCGCCACTGTGCCAAGCGTGCGCGCGCGTCAGCGCCACTTGGAGTATATTGGATCCTTCATAACGCACTCACGGCCGTTTTGCTAGCTCCACATATACCAAATTTGCAAGGTGTAACGTGACGTCAATGCATGGGGAAATGTATGACTGGAGCAAACATGACCATTCTGACACGCGTGTCATGTAAGAACATGACAACATACCACGCTAATAGCATGCTCACGGCCGTTTCGCTAGCTCCACATATACTAAATTTGGTATCACGTGACGAGAGTAGATGACGAAGGTAAACGACACATCCTAACATGATAATCATGACATGGAAATCAAGTACGGCGTCATTTACCACCACCTCGTAACGTTGTGCTGACTTTAAAGTGACATATCAACATTCATCATTCGTGCTTCGCATATATGATCGATTCCCACCCTACGTGGGATCTGCCAATTTTTCTTTTTGTGGTGATTTTGATGAGTTGAGCCATCGAGACAGTTCGTTAAGGAAGCCACGACAGTTCCACTGCCGGATGACGAGTTTTTTTTTTTTTTTTTTTTTTTTGGTGCGCCCAATCTCACCGAAGTTCGTTTCTCCAACTCTTCGAGCAGCGTTTCCGGCTTCAGGGCTAGCGCCTTACTCTCTGCCTCACTGTCACTAGGCGCACCACTAGCATCTCGAACATTTTCTCTATTTTGTCTGACAGTTTGTTTATTATGTTCTCGAGAACGTTTGTTTTTCTTTGTGCTAGGGCGGGGCCTCTTGAGCTCTTTTTCTGAGTTATTTTTCTCTTTAGTCTTGGACAGCGGGATTTTTCGCTATGCGCCCTACTATTGTGCTTCCACTGCTACCACTTCTACGTCCTCCTCCTCCTCCTCTTCCTCCTTCCCTATAGTTTTGGTCACTGGGATGGAAATGGCCGCGACGGTGGTTAATGGTGGCAACGTCTTCGTCTGCATTTTTATGAGTATTTCATTGGGTGTTTTCTGTAGTTCGTCAATTATTTAGATGTGAAGCTCCTTAAAGCGACACCTGGTTTGTCCATCATGGTAGTGCGTAACCATTCTAAAGTTTGGACCTGCAAGGTGGTGCCGGTGGGAGATTTTTCCTGTGCGTTGTCGAACAATAAAAAATTCGCAGCGTAAGCGTTGACTAAAAGCCGAATACTCCTGTCTCTCATTCCCCATTAGCAGCCATTGGCATGTACTTTGAGCACTATCTGACAAGAAATGGTGGCTACGTTATACTCGCTGGACGTACCCTCCTTGGTTGTAGAAAGGTTTAGCGAGGGTTGGGCCGCAGTGCCATTAATACAGTGAACTAGTAGATACCATGAACTCGAGGTGGTTAAAGGTGAGAAGTAGACACGAAGCGCAAGCCGTAAGAAAGGGTTCGTGTGCCTCCTCTCGTTCAGTCCTTGGAATGTCCGCGGGATGACGGTGCTTCTATATGAGGAATATATGATGAAAAGATGCGAGATGGTGGTACTTGGAGTGTTGAATAGGTGGACGAAAGGATGTACAGGCAGATGCATGGACGAACGCATGGATGACTGCAAGGACGAATGGACGCATGGACGGACGCAGGGTTGGATGCATGGACCGACGCAGGGACGGACACACGGATGGACGTGCGGACGAATGAACAGACGCACACACGGACGGGCAGATGGGCGAGCGGACGGTCACACAGACGGATACATGGATGGACGGAAGCAAGAATAAATGGACGGACGGATGCTTCACCCCACTCTCCATCACTCACCCCGTGAATACGCTGTCATTTTTTTAGCTGATCCACTGTTCTGTTTTTTTTTTTTGCTATTTCCAGCTTCTGCCTGAGTAGCTTGTTTTCCGTTCCATATTCTTCTACACGTTTCTCTAGGTCTTTGTAATTGCTCCTAGGGTTACCAATATGCCGGACCTTGCCGAATCGCGATTGGCCACTACGTCTGACCAGCCCACAGTGTCTGGCGTCTTCTGCTATCCTTACTGCTTCAACGTCACTTTGGGCGTCGTTTCCCTCGTGGTGGATCTCGGCCCGTACCTGGTCCCAGGTCTGCTTCTGGACCTTGACCCCGAGCGATGTAGTCCACAGGCTCACAGCCTGGACTTGGATCTGGATTTGGACTTTGATGATGGTGCACGGGCTGGTTGTGTGTTGCTGCTTCCCCAGGTGTCCTGGTCTGGTAAGCCAGCTTCCCGCTGGAGTTATTCATCGTTTCTCCTCGCAAGCTAACTTCGTTGCTTTGCCAAGTATGGCGTCTTAAATTTAGCCCTGCAAGTTTGGTCCACCGTGGGGTGCGCCTCTCTGCAGAGCTTGTACTTGGGTGTGCATTCATGGTATTTGGTAGGATTTTTGGCACCGCACGCCGGGCACAACTTGTCAGCCGCACATCGGGCCTGTGCCCGAGCCTCCCGCACTCTTTACAAAAGTCTAATTGCTTCCGGTAGAGGGAAACTTTCATCATGATGCTGTTGAAGTAAGCCCACGTGGTGACCCTGTTGCCTTCGTACAGTAGTATTACAGTGGTCGTGCTCCCAGTCTCTTGACGTATGGCAGTGAAGGGTTCCTAGCGTTCACTAGTGCGTGCAAGATCTGATCATGCGTGTACTTTAAGGGAATATTGCAGATTATCCTCTTGGCCATGTGTTCTGGTGCCGACACGCTCGCGTTGTCTCGCGCTTCTTCCCGATGATTTTTTTAATCCTTTATTTTGACTAATTTTGTCGCCGTCTTCTCGTCCAGTGTGCTGATCACCAGGATATATTGTGTAGGGTTGGGACAGATTGTGAAGATTTCGTCGATGCTCACCCCTGCTTCTTGGCGTAATGCTTTGTCAAGGCTGGCTCTACACGTGTGTCTAATGCTCAGCACGTCTCTTGGTCTGATGATTATTTTGATGTCATCTGCAAATAGCCTTGGCATCTTGCTTGCTTGTAAAATCTTTCTCACTATGCTCTTCTCACTTCTGCGCGTCGGGCTTCTTGAGCGCGTGCCTTTCTGTGCTGTCTCTTCGCCAGGGTTCACACGGCCCTTTCTTTTGTACGTTACTTCGATTTGGCCCTCTGCGTCGCCGTCAGTGTCTCGTCTAGTCGGATCACTTTCGTCCTCTCCGGAAGCATTACTATAGGGTTTCCCCCACTACTGCCTCTTCTACGTCCATTTCGGAGGTGCGTCCGACCCCTTGGCTTGCCACTCAGCACCGTTAGCCACCCTGACTGAGGCCAGTGTCGGCCTTGTCGGTGTAGGCTTAGCTGGGCACACTTGACGCTCATGTAGTTTTTTGCATCGAAAGGCTTTAAAAAAGGACTCTCATCAAGGTTTTCGGTGTCGAAGCGTTTGGTTGGACTCGCTCTAACCGGTGTTCGTCGATCAACGGGTGTCTGACTTGACAAAACTGCAGAAAACATTCATAAAAGCTTAGCCGACGTGAACTACGTCCGCAGAGTTGCATTGCCCGACAGCGTCCGGGAGACGCGTAGGATTGCCCGTTTAGAGTGTATGCTACGTTGATTCCTCATTGTTCACGTAGCGGCTGTCATAGATACGTCAGTTGGTGAAAAACCCATCAAATTCATTATTTTCTTAGAGTTATTGCTTGGAATAAAGGTTGTATTTATCGATTTCATGACCCAGCCTTTGAGCTTGTAAGAAAAGCTTTGCAGCAAAAATTCTGTTCAGTATCCTTTTAGAGTAGCTTCTCAAGCACCACATTCTCAAGTCAGTGGCGTATACCCAGGGGGTAGCACACCGGGCCCATGACCCCCCTCCAAAACTTTTTTTGCCTAGGCATACAGATAAAAAATTGGCCCTGCATTTGCATGTAATCTTCAAATGTCGTCAAAAGACGATAGTCTTGCGTGTGGAGAGAGTAAACAAAACATTTATTTGATGTTCTGTGCGAGAAAATCGGTTAATTGTATTCTAGAAGCACTGCGTCACAGTGCCTCGAGCGTGCAGTGGAGGCGAACGAGCGCTTCAAGTTACGTCACACGTGAGACATGAGCGCCATCTGGCAGTGTTATTGAAAAATGAACCGCGTGGCTCTGAGACTGGTGTACGCGCTCGTCTCAAAGGTGATAAGGTGTAGAACGCAAGGCGACGGGTAGGGGCCACCACCGTGTCGTCTTATCAAAGCGTTGGAAACAATCGCCTGTTCATGCAAGCGTTGCATGGTCAGCGCAGCATGATAAGCCCTACGGTTCTTAAAATTACTTATGTATGCCTTTTCCAGTAAAAGACGCACATGCAGATCATAAACGTGTTATTGTGGTACCCCATACATGCGCGATAGATAATTGCTTTTCAATTGACAATTGCACAAATACGAACGCTAAACCTTGACAACAATGGTGGGCGCTGCGGAGGGGGTCGGCTGTTTCAAATACCGGTTGCCGTTAAGAGTGGACAAACAGACAAATGTACAGACAGACATACAGACAGAAATTTTTGCGTCGAAGGTCTCCAAGAAAGACTATCGTCTTTAAAAAATTACCATATTTTGCCCCCCCCCCCCCCCGCAACAAAACTTCTGGCTACTCCCCTGCCTCAAGTTGAAATCTGGCAGCAAGACGTCAAGAGCGATATACATCTCAATAGAACGTAAACGAACATACTACTCTTGAACAAACTACTCTGAACATACTACATACACTATACCTTAAAACGTAACAATACCTTAAACAAAAGAAAGATGTTATAAAATGATGTATATATCATACGGACTTATTTAACAAACGATATTCATAACCAATGTACTAGATAATGTGCACACATTTTTGTAAGTAGTGTTGAAATTATTCATTTAAGACGTGTGATAATTGTTACCGAATTTCCATGAGCACTTACCCGTATAAATGAGTCGAACGCCGTGTCCTTCCAGATAAGCGGTCGTATGGAGGTCTGGTACGCGACATCCTCCACAGCGCGTAACGTGGGAGGCTCGCTCTTTATGGCTATGCAGGCCATGAGGTAGCCGGCGAATTTGTTTGTCAGTACGAGCACTAGCAGCCACCAGAACGACAGAAGTAGTCGGCCGGCGTAGCTCTCCGTGTGCGTCGTGTGCCCTGCAGAAAAGCGTAGGCCCGTTTAGCACCACAATCGCTACCGGACCCTTTGGTCACCATGAAGGACTGTTCATAAACGCGCCCAGCTAGCGCATTTGCTTTCGATCTGCTTGATATTCAAGTCGAAGAGAAGCGATGAGATTGAGTAATGCTTTGTGCATGTTACAGTACGTCTTATTAATCACGTTATAATGAAGATTGACGCATTGTCGTTTTACATAATCAGAATGAAGTATTAGACTCTACAACAATTCTTTCGACAACTGGATGTAGGCACAAGCAACGCTTCTAATTTACTAACAAAGCAAACCGTTCTTGCCAGGGTCAATACAACAGTCACATAAAAATCAACAGCAAATTATCACGTGAGCAAGCCGCTGCCATGTCGATGAACCAGCTCTGCTGCTATCATTTTGAAGTAATAAAACGTTTATGAGCTTATCACGCTTGTTTAGTCAGGACCTCGCAAGAAAGCAGTCACGGCACACCAGTCCTACACATGTCAACCTACCTTTGTAGGCAAAAGAGGAGATGATGTCCCAAATATTGTCGTAGGTCTCCGAGATAAAGCTGCTGCCACTTCTGGTTCTCCGCTTTTCGACGAGTGCAAGTGTCATGGACATCAATGGAACCGAGGCAATGATAACGGCCCATGCCTGCGCAAGACCCTCATTATGACACGGTTCGCGTGATATAACACTGCACGTGTAGCGCCTACTTCACGTTGCTAGAAAAAACATGGATAAACGCGCCTAAAAACTCGGAAGACGCTTGTGCTTTGCTTAAAGAGTAGGAAGCGTGATAGCGTAATCGGGCCCCGCACGCATTGCCTTACCATGCCGCAATGAATAGGCTTCTTTGCGCACGTAACATTGGCCATTTGAAACTATCCTAGAGCGTCCTAGAAACCACATAGTTTCCTAAACTATCTAGAGTAGACACTGGCCGCTGCGATCGTTCCGTGACCATGGGAATTATCGGTATATAACATGAATTCGCCTAGTCTTCATGCTTCCGAATGCAAACTTCCTAATGGTTGGGTCACTTAAGATCCCCCTTGTTGCGTAATTCACTTGTTTGTACGCTTGGTGAGACTTTATTATTCTGCTACGCAATATTATATCTGCTAAGGAGACTCACTCTGCTACATGACATTCATGTAGTCGTTTTTTTTTCAGTTTCAAGCAATGGCATGACTCTGTGGTAGGACACCTGCTTGCTACACAGAAGACAAGGCTTCATTTCTCAAGTTGAACTTAAACTTCTATTATGATATATTAGATTTTCATCCTTGATCTTCACGTCACGTACAAGATCATTTTACGCTCACAACCAATGACACTCACACCGACACCACAATTCCTGCAGAACGAACTCTTCAACGCTTTCGCGTTAGAATACCAGAAGGATTAACTGGTTTTCGCAGAGATTTCAGAATCCACTCTGCATTGTGGAAGAAAGGGAGCTCAGGAAAATAAATCACAGAATATCCACAGAATATCTTGGCAGACGAGACCGTGCTTCGCAGCGTTATGATCGTGCTGGCACCCTTCGCATAGACATCGAGAGCGTCTGTCACGGACACTGGGTGCGTCCTTCACAGACACTGGGCATGTCCCACAGTGACGCTGAACTCGTCTGAATGGCGGTGCTACTCCCTGCTCCTTCATAAAAATAAAAAGAAAGTGAAAAAATAAATAAAGCAACGCCAGTACTCTAAAGCGCGAGCGCTGTTCCTACGCGGGTGATGAGTGGCTTTTTCGCATGACTCTTGAAAACAAAATGATGTACCTTGGCGCAAATCTGATACCTAAAGGTAGCATATACAGTAATTTTACCGCAGTAGAGTGCTGTCCACGCGCTCACGTGTTTTCCTTTCATAAAAGAGGACCGTGTAACTTTCCTGAGCTGAGTTGCACTGAAGCAGTACGAGAATATTGTGCAACAATTTGCCTAGTAGGCAGAATTTGTTCTCAGCACAAACGTGGTCGACTTGCCTGCCAGTCGAAAACGAGCAGGTATCCAAACGCGTTGACCGGACGGCTCTCCGGCGACAGCGATCAGAGCGCACTGGCTGCTGTATATCACCGGCCCATACCCCACCACGTCGAAACGGTCTGGTCGCATAAACACGGGGGCAGCAGCCATGTCCACCTCCTGCAATCAATGCATACGGAAGGCACACTGAATGCATTGACCAACCAACTGCTTTTGTGATGCGGATGACATTTTAGTAGCAAAAAAAGATGTATAACAGAGTTGATCATCGTTCAGCGTGAGCGTTTTCACCACCTTCTTCGCGATTGGTTATAAAAATGTACAGGCGCCACTGAAACATCAATATTGATGACCAACATAAATTTTGGATGTAACAGGTAAACAAAGCCACCCTAATAATTATGGTCTATACTTTTTTGCTGCATATAACGAAGGGCGTCCGTGCTATACTTTGAATCCCGAGAAGCTGCCTTGCTTCCAGTTTCAGTACACGTTTTTCGAACAAGAGATCGAAGGTTTTTTTTCTTTGTCACAAAAGCAATTTTGTAAATTATCAGTACATAATCCCGCTGTAGATTCGGCAATTGATTAAGATAGAGTGTTTATGATGATAAAATGATTATGTTAAGTCATACCCTATAGAGAATGTTCTCTTCTTTTATAGGTATTGTATACAGTGGCTCTAATTGCTTTTTATTATCTATGTCTCTTAATGGTTCTTCTTGTTTATCGGTAAGTGTTTTGTATTGTATATTGTACTAAGCGTTTCTCGTGTGATGTGCGTATGTACGTTGGTGAAGCGAAGACAACGCAGAAAGCGAGAAAGCAAAAATAACGCGAGAAAGCAAAAAGATGAAGAGCGACACGAGAAAGCCGAATGGCACGAGGGTCTGGAAGAGAGAAAAGACGCAGGAGCACTGCGAGGAAGTACAAGGGGCGTTTGAGAAACGTTGACCGCGTATCTGCGCGCTTCCCTGAAATGTGGTCATAAGACGATAGTCTCTTGTCCGGAGGCGCTGTGCTAGATATGGACGCCATCTGGCAGTAATGTCGCGAAACAAAAACCAGTGTAGAATCTATAGCCACTGGTAGGTGGCTGCATTGTATCATCTTAGCGAAACGAATGACAAGCCACCTTTTCCTGCTTAGCGTCGCATTGTCAGCGCAGTGTAACAAACACCAGGCATTTATATTGACGTATATTTGCATTTCCTAGTAAAATAACACTTACGTATTCATGTTTGCGCCTCAAATGTACGCGATATTTGCTTTTTGATCGACGATGTTTACAAGTATGAAAGCAGCCACCAGATCACGAGGACTGGAGGTGGAGCAAGTGCTTAAGCTTTCACTGGTGGCTGAATTGTGTGGCAGGCCAACACACAGAAATACAGATTGAGAGACATACGGTAATTTTGCGTTGAAGTATCCCAAGAATCTCTTGTTTTTTTAGCATGTACAAGAGCAAGTTTTTTTTCTGTGCAACTATAAAATTTGCGCATGTACGTGTGCAGCAAAGAACGCCTGCTCCGTCCTTATTTCTTGCGCGTGGTTCACGTCAGTCAATATGTTACAAAGAGTACGGTATGCCCGGTAGGCCATTACGGTGTTCATTGCAGCCAGGTAACTTGCCTGGTACTCAGACCACTGTGTACTTTTCTTTACTGGCGTATGTTGTTCGGTTCAGGAAGTCAATATTTTCATAATTGGCTGTCTCTTTTACTGTAGCCATACTTCTTGTCTATCTTAACGAAAAGCTGCACTGCTGGTTGGCCATACAAGGCTTTCTTTGGGCAAGTGACTTTGCTGACAGACACTTAGGAACGTAATTTTATGAGCGTACAAGTCACTCACACTTCTCTGCAAAAGTCCGATGATGCCGGTGTAAGAGCCGTTGTCGAGACGAGTTCCGAATGTACATTCAGAGTCATACGTGACGTCGAAACTGAAAAAGCAAAATGGGCGAGTATCATAAAAGACGTAACAGCGTCGTCGCAATAACTCAGTCTACACTGCTCATTCGCTTGTTTCTTTATTGATTTACGACTCATTTGGGCATATATTTTGATCAACTGCGGATGACTGTAGAGATTTCATCATTCCGCACCAACAGCGCATTGTACTCTGTGCACCCACTAAAAGAGCACCGTAGTTCGATAACAACCAAGCTTTATCTTAGCGAAAAGTACACAATGCGGCACCTTCTTTGCCAGATAAACTCGAAGCGGGCACTCAGACAAGACACATATGGTAATTTCTCAATGCAGAGCTCACGCAAACAAAAAGTCTGTTAAACCTGTTTCTTTTTCAATATGCTTACGGAACGTGAAATCTCCAGAACAGCCTAAAACGTGACTCTATATTCACTATGAAGTCATCGTATGTAGTAACGGTATAGATGTTGACGTCGAATGACTTCAAGTCGACCTTCTTCGTAAACCCCATATACTGTTGCCTAGAGCACCACAACGCGAAAGCTCATAACTCAATTAAATCATTTAGCAAGTTACGAAGATGCGGTACGCAAATACGGTAAAACAGTACGGTAGCGCTACACCTTTCCAGTGACAATGCGTTCCCCGGACGACGGGTTGCTCGTAAAAAATAACTAGGCTGACAAGCCACAACGAAGCGTGACAACCACGCAGTGATTTTTGAAAGAGCTTTTGTGTTGCTTGGGTGCCTTCACTTGCGAAAGGTGAGCGACCATGAAAGGAGGAGTGGTACGATGAAACCGTAGCGTATTTGAGTACCGCTTTTGTATAACTTGCTAAACGACTATGTAGCGCCTACGAATCCTCCCATCACCGTTTTCACACACCTTAACTTCTTTAGCACAAATATATATCTGCAATGTGGTCAGGAAAACAAAATAAAGATAGCGACGCAATGCGGAAATTTAATCTATTTCGAAGGACGCCTCAGTTTCTCGCGTCGACTCTCGCCGGCAAAGTGACACTGAATGCGTCAATATTAATTATAGCTAAATATGAGGCTGAATTCACTTATGTTACATAGATAGGCTTTTTATAACCACATTATCAACGCAGTAGTGAAACATTGGAATACGTTGATCTTTATAACATCGTACTGTAAGACGCAACTTGACCGGTGATAATCGTGTAGAGAACGCTATCAAAAGGCGTATGGACATCAGATTCGTACATCTGTATATTTGACTAGTTCTCTGCCTGGCGAAAACCAAGAAACACTGCTCTTAGCTGCTCGTGCATCGCGCATCTCTCATCCTTTGATTTTCAAGAGCGTGCACGACATCTGTGGCACGTTAGTTTTGCTTGGAAAGTCCAGTTGCAGAAAAAAAATTGTACTCTCACAAATTCTGCAATGCGGGTAGAAACAAAAGCAGAACATCTTGAAGTTCATTTTTTAGACCCGCGAAAAAGCATGCAGAGATGGTTAATATATGCCATCGATCTTTACGAGCAATCCCATTCGCTCTAAGCCATAGGTCGGCGAAAATTCTGGAACTCACTAAGACTCACTCAAGAATTAACATTAGCGCTTAGGACTCACTCGGACTCAAACTCACTCAAATATTACTGACCCGGACTCACTCAGACTCAGACTGCCATCTGGATCTGAGTCTGAGTGAGCACGAATGAGTCGATGCATGAGTCAGTTCACTGACCTCTGCTCGAAGACGAATTTCGCAGTGGGCACAAGGTGGTTGAAACTAGACGTTCTGGAGAGTAAGGCGTGTTTCGCGGCTGCTCACCTGAAGGGAACGAAGTCAGCGAGTGCTTGCAGCAGGTGACCGAATATGCCAGAAACGTGATACCTGCCGTCTTCGTACTTCACGTCTACCCACGGCGGAGACTGCACACACACACAAAAGAAACGTGCTCAGATGAAGGTGTGACCGAACAAAAGCGCACCGCTGAAGCGTTCTTCCCAAGAATGAATTTGCACAGAGAAATTCGTTGCCTCAGACAAAAAGACTGAGAAAACTAGGCGATTACGTATTAATGGATTATTAAGGGGGAAATGATTAATATTCCATACACAGACTCCACACAAAGGACCAAATTCACAAATGCCTTCTTTCACAAAGATAAAAAATTCGTGAACACAGGGTGTCGCCGGAGCCTACGTTTCGGCAAGCCGACTTGCCTTCTTCAAGTCTGAAGTATACTGAATCACAAGAGAACCTTGTGTTCAGGAATGTTTCATCTTTTCAAACTTCCATCTTCTCCTTATCTCCTGCATTTTTCCTTGCGCAAAGCTCTTCCTCACTATAGCACGTCACCTCTGCTGGTAAGACCTCTTTTGAGGACAACACGCAGTCGATCTTGTTCGGTATAGATTCACAGTATAACTAAGCAAAGCGTGCAAAAACGGACAGAAGTAATTCCACTGTCGCCATTGATATATATATTTTCTGACGAAAAGATTTCGCTCCCAAGCGCTTTGATGAATACTGATCATCGCTCAAACTCTACCGGCTCTGCTAACGTTTTCTTTATATCAATTTTTTAATATTATTTAATTTCTTGGTGCATTTTCGCTTACATGGTTTCTTTGATCTATGCCATCTGGCGAAAAGTCGTCAACACGCCGCCATTGAAGACCCTGAGACAGAAAATATTATTACAAAAGTATACTTGCGACAGAATGTGTGTGCCTAGATAATGTATGGGAATGTATACTAAGACTGGCAAAACTAGATGTGTAGATATCTTCTAACAATCCTAACAAGAGAGAATTTTTGAATTTTCTTATTATGAGCTGCCTTATTCACAAAACTTTCCTACAAGAGACTTATTATTCGATGTCTTACTTTTGCGAAAGGCTGTTCTGCTTGTGCAAGTGGATCATGCGTACTGTTTTTTTTTATTCGTGATGGTGACAAAATAATCGACACAGCCATTTATCATCCTTTTTATACTAAGACTAAGGTCTAACGTAACCTTGATCTTACAATACTGTTGTTATCTTTTTTTAACATCCTGGCGAACCTTGAGCATACTTATTTGCTGTCGGCTTATACCCTTGTTACACAGGCAAGCTAACCGTGGTTACGACAAACCATGGTTAGCGCCGAACACGGTTCACCGATGTTCATCATCATCATCATCATCATCATCATCATCATAATTAGCCCGACTACGCCCACTGCAGTGCAAAGGGCTCTTCCATGACCCGCCAATCAACCAGGTCTTGTGCTTTCTGCTGCCATGTTATACCTGCGAATGTTTTGTTCTCATCAGAACACCTAACTTTCTGTCTCCCCTTCGTGCGTTTGTCTTCTCCAGAAAACCAGTCAGTTACCCTTAATGACCAGTGGTTATGCTGCCTACGTGCTACGTGCCCAGCTCATGTCCATTTCCTCTTCTTGGTTTGAACTATTATATCCTTAACCCCTGTTTGCTCCCTGGTCCACCCCGCTCTCTTCTTGTCTGTTAAGGTTACACCTATCGATTTCTTTAAAATTGCTCGCTGCGTCGTCCTCAACTTAAGCTGAACTCTCTTTGTAAGCCTTCAACTTTCTTCTCCTCAGATAAGTACGTTAAGATGTCGCTGTTATATAACTTCCTCTCGAGTGCTAGTGGCAAATTAGATTTCATTTTTTTGAGAATGCTTGCCGAATGAGATGCACCCCAGCCTTATTATTCTAGGTATTTAACTCCAATGGTTCGGCTGCACGCTTACTACCTGTGCTAAGCAGACATATTCCTCTACAAACTCAAACGTCTCTCCACCTATCGCAAAGCGCTGTGTTTTGCCAATACTGTTGTACATTACTTTAGTTTTGTTCACGTTAATTTTCAGACCTGCTCTTCAGCTTTCCGTGCACAGTTCAGTAATCATGAGCTGTGATTGGTCGCCTGAGTTACACATCAAGCCAATGTCATCAGTGAACCACGCGTTACAGAGATGCTCTTCTTTCACTCTTATCCATAACTCTTTTCAATCTAGGGACTCGAAAATCTCCTGAAAGCACGCGATAAATAGCACTGGGGAGAGTTGTAGAAACACAGCGTAAAACCATTCTCCACGGATGCCGCTATTTCTTTGGTTAAGCGCGAAACCAAGGTTGCCAAGCTCTGTTTCTCTCAACCGCGGTTAGCCGAATCACCACGGTTTTGCTTTGCGTGTAACATAAGTAAGCATCGGTTACAGGTAACCGCCGTCATGTTAACCGCAGTTTAGTCTGCCTGTAACAAGGCTATTACTCCTCCTAGGTTTGTCATGCAAAGAGAAGATGTGGTCAAGTTATACTAAGTCACGAGTGCACCAGAGTGGCATTCGTGCGTAGCCCGAGGAAGCAACATAGACGCCGAAAAAAATCTACAACACTTTTCAGCTGTTTTCATGGCTCCACGTCAAGGCTCAATCATTCTAAGATTCGCACTTGACAGCTGTCATGCCCGAATGTCGCGATTAAAAGGAGCTGTTACAAAATCGTGCATTTGTACGTCTTCGGAAAAATTTCACTGCAACTGACCTACAGTTCAACAGCAGGAAAACGTTGACGTGATAAAGTACGACGTCTAACGAAAGTGTGAATTCTGAAATAAATGAGGATGTCACTTTCATAGACAACGCTACCCAAGTAAACAAAATAAATAAATAAATACATAAACAAATAAATAAATAAATAAATGGTCGTTGCACATCTGACTGTTCTTTAAAACCCAACATGACAGCAAGTGTTTTTTTTTTCAGTGAAAGTGAGTATATGACGAAAAATGTTTTCAAGGAGGCATCGTAAACCGTTTTCACGAAGGTAGACGCAGTAATTATTAAGTGCGGTGAACTTACGGCAGCAATGGTGACCCGTAAGTTGGTAGCATTCACAGCCATGTCGACGAAAAGTTGAGCGGATGTTTACTGGTACGAGAAGCCTCTTCCCGGTTATTGTGTACGCTTGATCCTTTATTGGTCATTGCTGCACATTTCACATCAATGGCATGTAATCAGAAGCATGAAAACAAGGCACATTGCCTGCAAGGCACGAGACGTGTGAAAAAAACACAGTGTTTCTGAGTGCCTACGGTGCTGCTGAAGGTGCAGCTTTTGAGTTAAGAAAACTGTGCAAATATCGCACCGGCTGCTTTTCAAGCACACGACAACAATGCTGGTGAAGTTATCTTTTTATTAGGTCTATCAAAGACATGGGTGATTACACGAAGTGTGAATATTACAGGAGACGGACGTTCGGACATCTGTCTTTTATGCAGATCAGCAGAACCGAATGTCCTTCGGTTCACATCTTGCAACAGTTATTGTTCCCACATGTTGGTGCCAAAGCATCATCACCGATATCTTTCAGCCCCGCCATGTAGCCGGAACCCTCAATTTGTAAGCACAGAGGAAAGCACCAGTATTTAAGCCCCCGGGTTTAAAGTATGAGAGTGGAGATGGAATTCAGTTAGGGCTATTAGGCTTCATTCTTCATACCATACCAGATACAGCTACCGTCACAACTTTCCCGCTCTGATGCGACACTGTTATGCCGCCTTTGGTTGGGTGTTGCATTCACAAAAGGGTACTCCTTTCGCATTGGTATGGCAGACACCTCTACATGCGACTACTGCGGAGCTGAAGAGACCATGGAACACGTTCTGTGCAGCTGCGCTTGCTACGACACACAGCGATGCCAGCTCCGGATGGTTTTGAATCAACTTGACTCCAGATCATTTTGTGTGCAGAAGATTCTAGGACCTTGGGCATCTGCCTCAGTAGCGCAGAAAGCGACTAAAGCACTCCTACTTTACTAAAGTCAATAAACCTGAGCGACCACCTGTAAACTGTGTGTGCTCCCCCGAGCGTGCTCGTGATTGTGTGTACCTTCTTATCTCTCTGCAACCTCTTTTCTCCCCTTCATCCCTTCCCCAGTGCAGGGTAGCAAGCCAGATGTGTGCCTGGCCCAGGCACACATTAACCTCCCTACCTATCCCTGCATCTTTATCTCTCTCTCTCTCTCTCTCTCTCTCTTCATACCATGTGTGCGTGGATGGGATCAAGTGATTGCGATTGGCCACGGTCTTCCCGCTCTCTATTTTTTCTCCAGTGAGCATGCGCTGAAGCAGACGGCTCGTTTGACAAAATGCAAAATAATGCCTCTTCTGGAAGCAGCAATAATTGACATTATTTTGATTAATATGTGGGGTTTAACGCCTCAAAACTCTCATATAATTATGAGAGACGCAATTGACATAGATTTCCAATCAGCATGCACTAAAGCACAGTACTTTAGTTAAAGCATCGTCTCTGGCAATATCGCAAATTTGCGAACTTCTTTTCGCATTTCGTCCTTCGAGCCTGCAATAAAGGCCCCTCAACATTGTGGTCTATACCATATTGATGATGTACCGCAGTTAATGAAATGGTCCAACAACTTGTATGCTAACCTTCACTGCTACCATTGCTCCTAAGAAACACGATTTCCTCAGGCAGTATCAGGCACGAAAAGTCGTCTGCGCTGGACTCAGTGATCACGGGAAAAGCAGTTACTGCTGGCGATGCCGAGTGCCACTTCCGCATCACGTACCCTCCAAGAAAAAATAACGCCAGGCTTGCGCGGCGCACGTAGCGTGCACTCTGGGTGACTGCTACAAGTTGAGTAGATAAGTACTCACTAAGACATAAATAATTATTTTAGAAAAGCAGGTTTTCAACTACATCAGCCCAGAAAGCTACACGGGTCCATCTACAATTTTTGAAGGCAACATCACTGAGCGACCGCCTGCGAAACCCTGCACTGTGTGTATGATTAGAAATGTGCATCTATTTTTCTCTCCTATTTGGTCCCTTATTCCCTTCTCCCCACGTGTATGGCGGCAAACTGGACGTAGTCAAGATTACCACTTTGCCTTCTTATATTTTTTCTCTTTCTCTTTTTGCAAAACCTTTTATTCCATTGTTCATTGCTCTTCGGGGAAGCGAGGTACCCACTACACATCCGTAAAGCATTTTATTGTCACGAGGTCATGACGTGGACGAAGGGAGCAGTCGATGTCCTCAAGGGAAAACTTCATTTGGCCGTACTTGTGGCCGTGAAACGGAACGTCAAATTACAGCAAGCAACGCACGCTGTACGCTGATATCGGCGCACAAAGTCTCGTTCATTGATAAGCGTCGTCACTGGGTGACTGGGTCGCACCGTCTTTCATACATCATGCACCGAACTTTCCAGCTTTGTCACTGGTGGTCATCAGTTCCGCGTCCTGCGGGCAATCTTAACAAAACGATCTTCTGTTTAGAAAAAAGTTATTTGCACCATGTGCCACCATGAAATTTCTCGAATACTGAGGCGAAATTTGCGCTGAGAATTGCTGTTAGTTTTTTTTTAATTTAAACTGAGCACACCAATATAACAAACGCCGCAATACACACTTTGTTGACGCTATGGCTGAAGATGATGACGAGTTATGGCTGAGACATCTGTAATGATTGAGAAGCCACAAAAAAACCACTCTTTATGCAATTTGCACTGCGTGACTCTTCCTACTTCTCATTTTTCACTCGGACACCACGCGATTTACACATGTTTTATGTGATTCCTTGATAAGCGAGGATCGGTACAATACCAAGCTCAACGCAACGCCTGCATAGGGTAGAGAAAGCGAGAATTCATTAGAAGGCATAGAAGTCGGCCTGAACTGTTGCACTCTATCCCGGTCTTCTACGCAGGGGATAAAGAAAAATAAAGAGGGATTAAAGGTGCAAATGGGGACAGTAAGAGATGGTGCTTATTAGCCACTTAGCACAGTACACAAGAGATTAGTATTCTTTGCAGTGCTTTTCATAAAAACTGAACTTCAAGCACCAACGTAGTTCTGCGGTAAAATACTCGACCACCCCGCAAAGTGCCTATGTTGCAGTCTTACTTGGTCATGAACAATGTTTTTTAAATTGCGCGCGATCGCAGAGATGGACATCTACAGCGGCGGCGGACAACTACGCCACCAAATTTGCCTCTTTAATTCTCAAAGCAGTCTTTGCTGTGGAAAAGAGCTTGTGTTGCTCATTTACATGAGTCCTGGCCTACCACGTGTATGACTATCTACACAGAGAGTATAAAATCTCTTTACCATATATATACTTTCACTTACTCTTTAAATAGAGTATATTACTACCATTAAAAAGAGTTAACTCTCTCGTTGGTCTCACGACTCCCCGACTATAGTACAGTGATCTCTAAAGAGAGTTCATATTCCTCTTGAAAGAGAGTCGTATGCGTGACAAATCAGGACACACAAATGAAAGCCATTGGAGACCTTTTTTGTTTTTGTTTTTAGAGTGTACGATTCTGTGAAGCATGTTTATTATAGGTTAAAACAACTGTGGCTTCTGTAGCCTTAACGATGCGTTCAAGAAAGCTGTATAAAAGTGCGAGAACAAAACCTGCGTAAACTGGCCAACGTGTTCAAGAAAAAATAATTGATTGATTGATTTATGTGTCCAGTTTAACATACCAAAACCACCATGTGATTATAAAAGAGGCCGTAGTGGAGGGCTCTTAAGAAAAATGGAAGAAACTAGTCGGAATTCTAAAAATAATATGTAAATACACAAGAAACGAACTTAAACGCTACAGTGCAGTAAACGTTTGGCACTGCAGGTATCTATGTAGGTAAGCTGCATTGATACAATGTCCCGTAAAAGAACCACATTACCATTTGAGTACAAATGTGGTGCCAGCACAGAGTCGGTGGACGAAGCATCCCTATGGTGATAAAGATGTGCGAATCATGTAGTTATCCTGTGCTTCCAACTTGGTTAGCAAGTCGGTGCCGGGCAAGAAGTCATGCCGATGAAGACCGCAGGTTGATAAGTACCTTCAAGTAAGCTTTGAAGACAGAAACAGACGAGCTTTCCTTTGCTTCCTGGAACTTTCTGCTCATGCGCTGACACGCGGGTCTGTTTACGAGTTGTTTTTAATGTGAAAAATCACAACGAGAAAGAATCACTATATTCTGTGAAACAAACTGCGAAGTGACTATACTCTTCCCTGAAAAGGACAACTGTAAAAGGAAAACGTGCGTTGGGAATATAAAAGACGAACCAAATGTGCGAAGAACAAATGGAAGATGGCACGCAGCAGATATGAGACCCTTAGCAACTTGGCTTGCTAGTAACCCTTAGCTTTTGTGGAGAGCAATACAAGCTGACCTGTGGCTACCACCTGACCGAAAGGCTCTAATTAATAATAGACTGGGGACGGGTATGAAAAATGCAAGATAGCGAACTGAAGCTTTCGAAAAAGTTTTCTAAAAAGCACAAATGAGGAATTAAATAAAATGCGGGCAGATTTATTTCTTCATTTAAAAAGAGGAACACAGCTATTAGGTCAAGAAAGCCGGAAAAATCGAAACTTATGGAACAAGATCCTACAGAAAAAACTGTGAAACGACACCTGGCAAAAAGGACAAAATCATTGATCCACAAGCCAAAGAAAGCGTAACTGCTGGAAATCGGCGCAGTGTAAAGAGGTAGATGACGTCAGGCCTTCTAAAGAACCTTTCTTTCTTTAGCCGCTTCCTTGAAAAAAATTGTATTTCTTTATCGACTTCATTCCTTCTCTTTCGCTTTTTTTATGTTGCCTCTTGATGGCAGTGGTGCTTTAGTTTTCCTGTTTCCATCTGCTTCATAATTAACCAGGCCACAACACAGCACACATCCTGAACACTGTGGTTGATTCGTTCTCCAAGTTTCACTTCCCAAGTCAATACTGAACGATTATCTGTGTAGGGCTCATGGATATGTATGTGTCACCTTCATATTCTTTAGAGAGTATGGAAACCTCACCTCGGGGTGGTTTGAACGTGTTGTGCCCATCGAACAGTGCACCACGTGACGTGTCATTAGAGGTCAGCTGTGAAATATGGTGTCAGCTACACCACTATGGCGGTTCAATCGCAGATCTGCAGCTTACTTTACTTTCGTCTTAAAGATACACAGCGCTACAGTGAAAAAACACATTTTTATTCGCTTGCTAGAAGGCTTCAGTTCAGCCTAATCCAAATCGTAAATAAAGTTTGCAATAAGATTTCACAATAGCTGGTATAAGAATCGATCAAAGGTTACTACTGCACTAGTGTTATTACTCTGCTCACTGTCCAGTTCGTTTATAAATATCTATGCTTTTCTTTTGACAAATAAAATGTCAGGCCTGCGCGGAAGGTGCAGCAGTAAGAGCGAAAGCTAAAAGATCGGCCTTTCAGAGCCTTTCCTAAATACTCAATGGATAACTGCTGCAAGCTCACTTGCTGGGTACCCCCTATGACACTAATAATAATATTTCTAGGTAGTAGGCCAGGATTCGCTATCCTATCCTTCGTTATTCTTCTGAGAAACAGGTTATCCGCTGAAAACGTTCAAAGAATTTTGTGCCAATTGTCGATGAAGCTGCTGATGATGATAAGGAATTATGCCTCAAGTGGGTATCCCCTACAGTTATTAGGTGATTAATAACAAGCTCTTGTAGTGATTTGGAACACTGAACGACCCACTCCTTACGCTATTCGCATTGTGTGATGACTGGTTGTTCTTTCGCTGTTCTAAAACGCCTAATTACTCATATTAGCGCGATTGCTTTCCCGACATCAAGCTTGCCTAGGGCAAGTTTGCGAACGAAGTCGCAAGCACCAGCGTGGCTCAGTGGTGGAATATTGGGCTGGCACGCAGCGGACCCGGGTACGAGCACCACTGTGTCCTTTGTACTAAGATTTTTTCTTATCATTTCTCCGATAGTGATTACGGACACCGGCAGCGGCGGCGGCGGTGGTGGCGGTGGACAACTACGGCACGGCGCAAGACCCGAGTTTCAATCTCTTAACAGCTTTCGCTTTAAAAGGTGTTCAAAGATTAAAAGGGCCCTGCAACACTTTTTGAGCATGGTCAGAGAACGGTGCCGGTCGGTAGTAGAGGCTCCCGAGAACACGCGAGCCAAAGATTATAGCGCAGCACATGGCCGGCAGTTCATATTGAATTATCAAAATCAGCTAAAAATGGCTTTCTCTTCTCTCAACAAATGACGGAAGAAGCTCAAAAATCGCTCAACGCAGCCTATTTGTCAGCCATTTGAACATGGCGCGCTCGGTCGTTCCAGGGATAGCCGCAGGAGGCCGCGACCTGTCCACGCGTGTGCACGAGATCACACTGGAAAAGGCACGCATTCTAAAAAAAAAAACGTCCCTACCTGCCCGAAAGGAATTGTGAGGAGAAGCGAATGCATTGCGTAGCGTCCATAACGGCGTTTAGCACGTGAGTACCCAGCGTTAGAAGAATAGCATTTCTTTTTTCCTTACACCGTGCAGCCTGTTCGCCGCACGTGGCGTTTTTCTGTCTTGAGAAACATGGTATGCATTTCCATCTCCAAAAGCTAGCGTGCACCGCTAAAAATACTATTAAGTGAACAAAACAAACAGCTTTCTCGGCTCGGCATTGGCGTTTCACAGCGGCGCCTCGAGCACGTATTTCCGGATGTCATTGAGAGGCGCCCAGCCAGCGAACGGTCGAAAGTGAGGCGCGAGCGGACGGGAAAGTGGGGCGCAGCGAGGAGAGAGACCCAACGGCGAGAAAAGAATTGGCAGATCGCACGTGCAGTGGGAATCGATGATATGCGAAGCGCGAATAAGAAAAGTTGACATGTCACTTTAAAATCAGCCCAATGTTACGAGCTGGAGGTAAATGATGCCGTACATGACTTCCGTGTCATGATTCTCATGTTTGGATGTGTCGTTTACCTTCGTCATCTATTCTCGTCACGTGATACCAAATTTAGTATATGTCGAGGTAGCGAAACGAGAGCGAGCACACTATGAGCATGGTATGTTGTCATGTTCTTACGTGACACGCGTGTCAGGATTATAATGTTTGCACCAGTCATATACTATCGTCATCCATTAACATCACGTAAAACCAAATTTGGCCCATGTGGAGCTAGCGAAACGGACACGAGTGCATCATGAAGGGCCTAATATACCCTAATGTAGCGCTGATGTGCGCGCACGCTGGCCACAGCATCGCTACGTTAGCAAAACGCACGCACTCTATATATAGTCAGACGCCAGGCGCGACTAGCACGACCAGTGTCCGTGAGCGCGGCCCGACGGCAACCGGCGCGAAATGCGACATGCTGCATTTCGCGCCCATGCGTTAACCAGATATTGGGAAACTCTATGACCCAGACTACACTGCGTCTGCCTCTTTTCGTGACGAAGGGACGCTGAACGCACTGAAACGCGCATGCGTCAAAGCGACGCTGCGCAGCGCGCGCCTGCGAGTATATGACAGGACCAGTGCCTCGCGTGGCAACGCCGGCGTGACCCGACGAAATAAACGCCGGTGAGCGCGTGCAGCGCGTCACGTCGAAATGTATTGGCGGCTTGACTGTGACATGTGGTCATGTTCTCACATGACACGCACCTCATGATTATCATGTTTGCAAAAGTCATATACCTTCGTCATCCATTCACGTCCCGTAATAACAAATTTGGTAATTGAAGCTAGCGAAACAGACGCCTGCGCATCATGAGCATGGCATGTAGTAATGTTGTTACATGACACGCATCTCATGATTATCATGTTTGCACCAGTCGCATACCTACGTCATCCATTCACGTACCATAATACCAAATTTGGTGTATGTGACGCTAGCGAAACGCCCGGACGCGCATCATGAGATTGGCATGTACTCATGTTTGTTTCATGACACGCATGTCATGATTTTCATGTTACGGTGTTGCGCTTGTGTTCGCCATGCAATCATGTGATACCATAACAATTTTGCAACATGCCATGTGAACGAAACCACTGCAAGAGCTGCAGGATCATGAAATTTAAATGATCACATTCATGACATCCATGTCATGTATTTCATGTTATGACAAGTCATATACGTTCTTCATACAATCGTGTTATGCCATACCAAGTTTGGTATCAATACCATTATCGAAATGGCCAGGAGAGCTAAATCTCGTAGGTGGATAGATAGATAGATAGATAGATAGATAGATAGATAGATAGATAGATAGATAGATAGATAGATAGATAGATAGATAGATAGATAGATAGATAGATAGATCGATAGATAGATAGATACATGGTGCAAAGTCGCCGAGATTCGGTAAAAAAGGCTTCGCATTTAAAATAGCGTTAAAGCACAGCACGCACCCTCTCCTAGAGTCTCTCGCACCACAGGCTCCGTTTGCTAGAGAAAAGGATAAGCGCACGCGCCAGCAGCAGTTCCTATGGAAGAGGGGGTGACAGCCGAGAGATTACACTTGCCGGCGCGGACACCGCCGCGGAAAACGCCGGATGCCTGACCTAGTCCGAATAAGAAATGCATTCGCATTTAAAAAGGAAAACAATTGGCAGATCCCACGTACAATGAGATTTGATGATATGCGAAGAACGAATGAGAAAAATTTATATGTGACTTTAAAATCAGCACAACGCTACGAGGGGGACGTTAATGATGCCGTACATGACTTCCATGTCATGATTATCATGTTTGGATGTGTTGTTTACCTTGGTCATATATTCCACCACGCGATAACAGTTTTAGTATATGTGGAGCTAGCGAAACGACCATGAGCACGCTATCAGCATGGTATGTTGTCATGTTCTTACATGACGCACGTGTCAGTATTATCATGTTTTCACCAGTCGCATACCTTCGTCATCCATTGACGTCACGTAACACCAAAGTTGGTATATAATATGTAGAGCTAGCAAAATGTCCGCGAGTGCATCATGAAGGGCCCAATATTCCTCAATGTAGCATTGACGCGCACGCGCGTTGGGCACAGCGACGCTACGTTAGCAAACGCGAGCACTCAATTGTCTGACGCCAGGCGCGATGGGCGCGACCAGCGTCTGTCGGCACGGCCCTACGGCAACCGGTGCGAAATGCGACATGCTGCATTTCGCGCCTATGCGTTACCCAGACAACACTACATCTCTCTCTTTTTGTGACGAAGAGATGCCGGACGCCCTGAAACGCGTATGCGTCAAAGCAACGCTGCGTGGCGCCCGCCGGCGAGTATATGGCAGGGCGGTGCCTGGCGTGGCAACGCCGGCGTGTCCCGACGAAATAAACGCCGGTGAGCGCGTGCAGCGCGTCACGTCGAAATGTATTGGCGGCTTGACTGTGACATGTGGTCATGTTCTCACATGACACGCACCTCATGATTATCATGTTTGCAAAAGTCATATACCTTCGTCATCCACTCACGTCCCGTAATAACAAATTTGGTAATTGAAGCTAGCGAAACAGACGCCTGCGCATCATGAGCATGGCATGTAGTAATGTTGTTACTTGACACGCATCTCATGATTATCATGTTTGCGCCAGTCGCATACCTACGTCATCCATTCACGTACCATAATACCAAATTTGGTGTATGTGACGCTAGCGAAACGCCCGGACGCGCATCATGAGATTGGCATGTACTCATCTTTGTTTCATGACACGCATGTCATGATTTTCATGTTACGGTGTTGCGCTTGTGTTCGCCATGCAAACATGTGATACCATAACAATTTTGCAACATGCCATGTGAACGAAACCACTGCAAGAGCTGCAGGATCATGAAATTTAAATGATCACATTCATGACATCCATGTCATGTATTTCATGTTATGACAATTCATATACGTTCTTCATACAATCGTGTTATGCCATACCAAGTTTGGTATCAATACCATTATCGAAATGGCCAGGAGAGCTAAATCTCGTAGGTGGATAGATAGATAGATGGATAGATAGATAGATAGATAGATAGATAGATAGATAGATAGATAGATAGATAGATAGATAGATAGATAGATAGATAGATAGATAGATAGATAGATAGATAGATAGATAGATAGATAGATAGATAGATAGATAGATAGATAGATAGATAGATAGATTGATAGATTGATAGATAGATAGATAGATAGATAGATAGATAGATAGATAGATAGATAGATAGATAGATAGATAGATAGATAGATAGATAGATAGATAGATAGATAGATAGATAGATAGATAGATACGTGGTGCAAAGTCGCCGAGATTCGGTAAAAAAGGCTTCGCATTTAAAATAGCGTTGAAGCACAGCACGCACCCTCTCCTACAGTCTCTCGCACCACAGGCTCCGTTTGCTAGAGAAAAGGATAAGCGCACGCGCCAGCAGCAGTTCCTATGGAAGAGGGGGTGACAGCCGAGAGATTACACTTGCCGGCGCGGACACCGCCGCGGAAAACGCCGGATGCCTGACCTAGTCCGAATAAGAAATGCATTCGCATTTAAAAAGAAAAACAATTGGCAGATCCCACGTACAATGAGATTTGATGATATGCGAAGAACGAATGAAAAAAATTTATATGTGACTTTAAAATCAGCACAACGCTACGAGGGGGAAAATAATGATGCCGTACATGACTTTCATGTCATGATTATCATGTCTGGATGTGTCGTTTACTTTTATGTTTGGATGTGTTGTTTACTTTGGTCATATATTCCACCACGCGATAACAGTTTTAGTATATGTGGAGCTAGCGAAACGACCATGAGCACGCTATCAGCATGGTATGTTGTCATGTTCTTACATGACGCACGTGTCAGTATTATCATGTTTTCACTAGTCGCATACCTTCGTCATCCATTGACGTCACGTAACACCAAAGTTGGTATATGATATGTAGAGCTAGCAAAATGTCCGCGAGTGCATCATGAAGGGCCCAATATTCCTCAATGTAGCATTGACGCGCACGCGCGTTGGGCACAGCGACGCTACGTTAGCAAACGCGAGCACTCAATTGTCTGACGCCAGGCGCGATGGGCGCGACCAGCGTCTGTCGGCACGGCCCTACGGCAACCGGTGCGAAATGCGACATGCTGCATTTCGCGCCTATGCGTTACCCAGACAACACTACATCTCTCTCTTTTTGTGACGAAGAGATGCCGGACGCCCTGAAACGCGTATGCGTCAAAGCAACGCTGCGTGGCGCCCGCCGGCGAGTATATGGCAGGGCGGTGCCTGGCGTGGCAACGCCGGCGTGTCCCGACGAAATGAGCGCCGGTGAGCACGCGCACCACGTCACGTCGAAATGTATTGGCGCCTTGACTGTGGCATGTAGTCATGTTCTGACATGACGCGCATCTCATCATTGTCACGTTTGCACCAGTCACATACCTTCGTCATTCGTTGACCTCACGCAATACCAAATTTGGCGTATGTAAAGCTAGCGAAACGGCCGCGAGCGCATCATCAGTGGAGTCATGTAGTCATGTTGTTACATGACACGCATGTCGTGATTATCAATTTTGTATGTGTCATTTACCTATGTCGTGCGTTGGCGTCGCGTGATACCGAGTTTGGTACATGTGAAGCTATCGAAACTGCCGCGAGAGCATCATGAGCGTAGAATTTAGTCATGCTGTTACATGACACGCATCTCATGTTCATCATGTTTACATCAATCATACCTTCGTCATCCATTCACGTCGCGTATTAGCAAATTTGCTATATGTGAAGCTAGCGAAACGGCCGCGAGTGCATCATGAGCGTGGCATGCATTCATGTTGTTACATGACATGGACCTGTAGATTATCATGTTTGCATCAGTCTCATACCCTCGTCAGTTATTCACGTACCATAATACCAAATTTGGTATATGTGAAGCTAGCGAAACGGCTGCGAGCACATCATGCGCGTGGCATGTAATTATGTTGTTACATGACACACATGTCATAATTTTCATGTTAGGGTCTGTTGCTTGTGTTCACCATGCAATCATGTCATACCATAGCAGTTTTGCAACATGCCATGAGAACGAAACCACTGCAAGAGCTGCAGGACCATGACATGTAAATCATGACATTCATGACATCCATGCCACGGCTTTTATGTTGTGACAAGTCAAATATATTTTTGATACAGTCATGTTATGCCATGCCAAGTTTCGTATTGATACCATTGTCGAAACGGCCAGGTGAGTTAAAAGTCGTAGGCGGCTACACAGATATATAGATAGATAGATGCACGCTAAGTCGCTGCAGTTCACTAAGAAACGCTTCCCATTTAAAAGTGCAGAAGGTCATGAGGCGTCCTCAACGTATTTTTTTTTTTGCCCGTGCCGTCCCTCCCTGCTTAGGTTCCAGCACTTTCGTCGGGAAGACAGAAGAGATTGCGATTGCAAAGTGCGACAATTTTTGTAACTGTGCTTGTACTGGAGGGATTCTAAATATTCATGCGGCGGGGCATTCATGAAGCAATAAGCTCTTTCAGTGAATCTATTACATGGCTACTTCAAAAGTCTTGCAAGGCCCCTTTAACCGACTAGCTTTTTTTGTCTTTTGTCGGATTAGCTGAACCAATTCTTGAAACTGTGCTTCAGAGCACGGACGAAATCCTGATGTACTGCTTTCCTTTAGAAGGCTCATCAGCGTTTGCATGTGAATGCTGGTCAACATACTGCTCCAGGAGACTATGGATGATATCGTGTGACCATTTCAAATGGCGCTTGTCTAGGTGACAATCCTGACATCAAACAAGTAGGAATCGAACGGCTTATTCCTGCATAATAAACTCTAAGTTGCCGATGCCATACTCAATACCTGGACTGTGGGTACAAAACGATGGAAGATATAACATGATTGAAACACTGAGAAGAAGAACGGCGACAAACGTACGGCGTATGATACATAGGGTTATAGTGCAAGCCCAGATAACCGCTGCCTAACTACGTCGAATTATTTGTTTTAAAAATTGTGCTTTTTATTTTTATGTTACAAGGAAAAGTTTGATATGGTGCCTGAAAACTTTATAACCCTCCTTCGACACCCTGCTTCACTTCAACGATAGTGCTTAAACGATACCTTTATAACTCCAATGACGTTTGTGAAGCGCGCACACTCTTTCTTTTTCAGACCTAAGAACATCTCTGGAGCTCATAGAACGTTCTGGGTACAATCCAGATGCTCAACTATTCAATAGATTTTTGCCTGGTTAATCTCTCTGCCTTTCCTCTTCTTGCTTCCTCTCTCTCAAGAAAATACTGCTTTCAACAAAAACTTCCATACATCAAGGTGGCCTTTGAGTTTTATTGTAAACTGTTCCAGAGAAACGACAATGGAAATATATAGCTGAATCTGTACTGTCACGAAATTTCAGTGTCCCCGGTGTTTGGGGACATGGTATTTTGAAAATACAAAAATCAGCATTCTGCACTTCAGGGGATACGCAATTTGTAGTTTTGTCATTCTTGGTGATTGTTTTTTCACGCGCGATATGCACAATATAAAGTCATGAGTGCTTTAATTTCTTGCTTAAGACATTGTCCCAGAAGACCTCACAAAGGTCGGCCAGAATTTGTTACCTTCGTATTGACGTGAATATACGTTACTTCCGATTAATATTTTTGCGAATAATACACGTGTAGAGAAGCCAAAACGTTGAATAACTAGTTTTCATGAAACAAAAAAATTATTTGTTATACTCAATGTTCTCGTGTCATTTCGTATATTGGTTAGTTCTACAATTCACTCACAGTGACACGTTCTTGTTTTACATTTTATAGTGAAGTTCGTTCTACGTTTCTAACACGTGCTAATGCTTCGCTCACTACATTGAAAGCACGCCCTGATTGAAATCGAACCTTGTAATGTTTTGGGGAAATATCTGATCATACGCGCATGACTTGTGTGATGAAGCAAAACAGCCGTTTGTGAATGCGAAAAGTGGGGCGCAGTGCGTAAGAGGAACTAGAGAAGAGAAACCTGTGTTGGACCTGCGTGAGCATGTGTTGTCCTCTTTTATTTGTAGTCCTTGTTACGTACTGTGCCCCACTTTTTGCCTAAATGCATGCTTAAGTCCAACTTCCACGAGTTTCAGCCTGTATATAAGACATCGCATGTATAAAATCCACCATATGTTTCTCGGAAGGTCGGGTTAATCAACGACTGACGTCTGTTTTCGCCACTATAATTTCACTGCAAGTACTACTTCTCATGCTCGCTAAAAGCTCACGCAGTAGAGAGTACCATTTTTACAGGCTTGAGTTCTGTGGTCTTCACCGTAAACAACACGTGACACCCCCCTTTTGAATGCATTGCATGGCAGCGCAGCTGATGATCCTCTCCCTCCCCTTCTTCCACGTGAGCTGAATGTATTGGTTAGACATATATAAGCTAAGCGATCGGATCCTGGCTTCACCGGTCTCATTTTCGATGGAATGGAAAATGCTTGAACCTCTTGTATTTAGCCTGCCTTAGATTCCCGTTAAACCAACCCTGGTGGTGAAAATTTTCGGAACCCCCCACTTCAGCGTCCCTTATAGTCATGTGGCGGTTCTGGGACGTCAAAACTAAACAATTATTACTATTATTATAACTGAGAGGTTCATCATTGGCCAAACCGAAGGCCAGAGTAAACAACTCTCTGGCAGATATACCTCAAGTTAACTTTCTCTCCACTTGTGTGTGATGCCAAAGCCCATTAGAAAACAGATGATATGCACTTCGTGGCATGACGCAAACACGCAATGAAACAAGAATTACATGAAAGTATGATATTGGATACTAGCAACGTAGCACCTACAGGACGACAAATATTCTATGTATTCAGTTCTTGTTCATGTTTTTTTTTGCTTCACTTTTGCTTTCACAATGAGCTTATAATCACGTAATTTCGTACTTGAGATTTGTTCTTGAGAACAATTCATTAATATTTGGCACTTTATTTCATTTAGCAAGTATTTCAGTACCGTGCTTGCAAAATACAACAGCTTCATTGCTCTCTAAAGTGACGAGAATTTGTTGTTACTATTGGTTCTCCTTATTGATTTAGAGCTAGCAATGGAGGCTCCGTATTCTCTTTATAGTGCTACTCCCCTGCTCCTTTCTTTATTAAGCTGTGGCAAGACGAAACAAACTTAAGCAACTGTCACGCAATATGTTATTGCTGCTCTATTGCCCGTATCTACGCACCGAAAAAGCTCTAATGAAAGAAGTTTAAACAAGAAACTCTTCACTTACGTATTCCTCTGGGTTTTAAACTTGCGTATTCTAGCAATCACTCAGTGCGACTGAGATCTCATTAACGCTTAAAAGTTTCTAGCACCGACCCCACGACACGACCGTCTCCATCCACCATATCGCTGCTACCACCACGAAACTTACCCACACAATGACATGATCCTCGCCACACCAATGACAGGAGTTGTCAACGACATCGGGAATCACGTCATGTAGACATCATATTTTTTTTAGTATTGGCAACCTAATCACGTGGTCTTTTCACGAAATGAAAGAAAGAACACGCCACCCCATATTTTTCGAACGATACAGTACAATTAGACTTTACCGAGCCCCCAATCCACAAAACCTTCCTGGCACCATAGCCACGCCCGCCTCGACGCCGTTCGATACCATTCAAAAATATAGCTGTGTAGCGCAAAGAAAAAAAAAGACCTGAACACCAAATGTAAGAAATTTCGGGGAATGCGCCTAGACCTGTTGCAAAAACATTCGTGCCTTATTCTTAGAGATAGCGAGAAGTCATTTTGCCAGTAAGAGCAGCGGTTCCCAGAGGGAACGTGTACATGTCCCACGCTGACAAGGAGACGTCGTTGGACTGACCTCGTAGAAGAGTGACCTCGCCGCAGGCGAACAAAGGTGCATAAAAGTGCGTCGCCCTGTGAATTGTTGCAAGGTCCGTCGATTTGAACCATTTTTTAATCCCTTCGATGCGCGAATCGTTCGACGAAAAGGATGACCGCTGAACGTAGCGACTTATTCCACATATTATTTAACTGCTACGTCAGGCCCTCACGATGACTTACACAAAAATAACGGTACAACATATAGCACGAAAACCTCACTGTCAGTACATCAGCGCAAACGTTCATTCCTGCTTTAAGCACTCTCTGCATATTCCGCATTCGATCAGATAAATTGAACAGGAAGGCAAAATCTTAATTGCGAAAACAGTTCAATTCACGCTGTCTGAAAATTAATGAATCAGAACACGAACAACACCGCGGCATTCCACATTTATTTTTGTGCAACTTCTACAAACGCCACGAGCGTGTGTTTGCTTGGATTTTTATACATGTCATTTATTTTGAGCAGCAGCGATGGAGGCGGAAATGTTGTAGGCCCGTGTGCTCAGATTTGGGTGCACGTTAAAGAACCCCAGCTGGTAAAAATTTCCGGAGTCCTCCACTACAGCGTCTCTCATAATAATATGGTGGTTTTGGGACGGTAAACCCCACATATCAATCAATTATTTTGAGCAGCAGCCGCGAATTCAAACTCCGAAGATACGTCAGCTGTCACATCACTAGTTCATTGTCGAGATAGGTATACGACAACGAACGCCATGGGCACGCGCGATAGCGTAGCCACGAGCGAAACTTATAGCGAAAACGGGGTGCCAAGTGAGTGCATTCGACCCGGTGGTCAGGCAGACTGGAAACATAAATTTTACTAGTAAAACTGACGCGTGCTCCATATATCGTTAACTGCAGCAAGCATATCATTTTCAACGCTTGGCGGCGCTGACCTCAGTCCAAGTGAGCGGAGGCCACGCCTAGGAGCGTTCTAGTTAAAGGTGCTGACGGCTGTACATACAATCGTTATGTACCCAGTGAAGGGCCCACTACGCGTCCGTAAGGTAACACGCGAACGTGTGTGTGAGCGCCTTGTAAAAGGTAGGAATTAGTAAGTGGCACAATGCCCATGTTTTGACGCCCTGCGTGATTACACGCTTCTGTCACGCAATATTACGCGCGTTAAGGAGACACCTCCCGCTACATGCCATTCATAAAGTCTTTTTTTTTCCTTACCGGTTAACGCACGACTGATAATGAAGCAGGACGGACGAACGAAGACCTAACCAAAACGTGGGAGGCGAAGCTCGCCCTCGAGGACCTGGAAGACCTACAACAACTCATCGCCAGGGCCAAGAGGGCACTAAAAGCCAGAGGGTTCCTGGACTAAGGAGCCCTCCCACCTCAGCGTGACACCGGGCATTGCTCGGGGCACTATTTCGAAAATAAACGTTCACTTTTCTCTCTCTCTCACCTTACCGGTTTTCCACAATAACGTGGCTTTGAGGTAGAACACTGTTTGTTACTCAGACGGCCTGGATGCGATTCTCTCTCAGACAAATTTTTGCATTTGTTTTTTTTTCTTGCATTTTTGTTGATTTTTAGGTCAGACAAGATGATTCTTCACTCACAACCGACGACGCCGACTTCGGAATTTCCGCGAAGCGATTGCGTCAAAAAAAAGCCTGAAATATTTATCTGCAAGACTATCAATAATGTTGTTACCGACCATGGTACATTCATTTTCTATGAAGCGAAGACGAAGACGCAGATGTAGATTCATTGTCATGAATAATTTTCTTATCTGAACGAGTGACAAACAACCATTGCACTCCTTTCATTCTGCCTAGGGTGTCTTTTTCTTTCTTTCTTTTTTATGGTGGGTGGTTTCGATATTAAAAAAAATCTTACTGAATTAAGTCATCGATTCTTGGCCGATCCTCCTGAGTGGGTGCGAGCCACGGCTGTGGAATCATCATCATCATCATCATCATACTCTCACGTCAATAGGCGCATTGATATCGGCCTTATTTCTTACTGAACGATGGACATCTGAATGTTATATAAATATATTACTCTTTTGAATCTCCAATAGAGGCGAAGCTTACAGTAATAAAGCTTAGCTTCAGAATTCCAGCCTCAGTGTGTCACGTGGTGCAAGAAGAACAGGATGGGCAAAAGGTGAAAAAGAAGAAGAAGCTTGCTCGTATCCTTCTTCTTCTCCTCGATACGGCACGCTTGCTTGCTCTGGGGGTTTGGCTGAAATCTGAGTAGCCTCTACTGAATTTCTTCTTGGATAGGCGTATCTAAAGCCTTAGCATTGATTAGCTAGTACCCTTCTGGCTAGTCAATCCAGACAGATGCCGCTTTCTTCGCCTGGACCAGGGACTTATCTCTGGTCTGCTTCTCTTTCACCGCAGGAGCTACCAGTGGACCAGTTCCTACGCAATGGCGTCGCTTCCGTTCCTGTGGCCCTAGTCCCAAGCAACGACGGAGTCATTAAGATGAAAAACCCTAAAGTGATCCAGTCGGAACTCAAAGCAGCGACAACTCACTATCACACCATCACAGAGGTCCGGCAGTTTGGCAAGGGAGGCATTGTCTGCTTTTCTCCTGACCAGCTCTGTGTCAAAGACTTACTTAAATGCTCGATGTTCGCTACCAATCCGGTGAGCGCCTTCATTCCTCCTCACCTAGCATGCGTCAGAGGTATTGTCCGAGGCGTAGACATCAACATGACTCCAGCTGAGGTCCTAGAGATGTTCTCTGAGGCAGGTGCTATTGCAGTTTATAGATGCTCACGAGTTGTAGAACAGACAAAGATCCCTACTGAGTCTGTAATTGTCACATTTGCCGGGTCGATTCGCCCCACTGAAATCAAGGCGTGGCCTTTAATATTCAGAGTCGAACAACTGTCACCTCGTCCCCTCCAGTGTCAGAAATGTTGGCGCTATGGACACACTTTAAAAGGATGTAGGTCAGCTCCCAGATGCCGAAAATGTGGTGAGGCACATACTGCAAATGAATGCAATTGTACTGAAGAAAAGTGTTGTCTTTGTCATGAGCAGCACTGCGCAGATAACGCTAATTGCTCAGCCAAAGCGCGGGAGACTCAAATTATGGAAATTGTTGATCGCAGACGCTGTTCACGAAAAGACGCCATCGCTGAAATTCAGGCAAGAACCCAGGGATATGCTTGTGTTGCAGCCCGACATAATGCAACTTTAGAAGCTTCTCTTTCAGTGTCCATTGCAGACATGATTGAAAAAGCGATGGAGAAAGCTATAGATCGCCTGGCCACCACCCTTTGTGACTCCTTATCTCATATTGTAGCCACTCAGTTGACGCAAATATATGGGACACCAAGAGATATGAAGGATACTTCCCAAGACAACGTAACTCTCCCACCAAGTGAAGCAGACGCAGAGTCATCTCCTTCAGGGGTTCAGGCTGCAGGGCCCTCTTGTACAGACAACCAGAGGATAGGTGAAGACATACTAGAGGATGGTCAGGATTATGATGATATGGACATGGACATCAAATCCCTAAAGCGCACTCGATCCCCTGTCTCCAAAAATACTGGCTCTTCAAAACATTCAAAAAACAAAAAATACCAGAAGGAGAACCTATCGAAGAGCGATTTTCTTAAAGACAGCATTTTAGATAAGGTAGTTGCCGAAACAATTCTGTCAAAATGATAGGTTCTATCAAAATTCTTCATTGGAACTGCCGATCTATTCATTCAGCTAGTACAGATTTATTGTATTTATCTTGTAAATTCAATCCAGACATTATTGCACTGCAAGAAACGTGGCTGTCAGCACATAATTCGTTTTACCTACCTAATTTCCGGTCTTTTCGCCTGGATCGCCCATCCAAAGGTGGAGGTTTAGCGTTCTTTGTCAATAATAAAATTAGTTCAAAGATCAAAACTTCGTACAAAAGTATATCCCCCGAATGTGAAATTTTCGCTTTAGACATCACCTTGCCTGGATGCTCTCCCTTCTCTCTGGTAAATCTTTACTTTCCTCTGGGTGTACAAGACACGCGATGTTTAGACATGGCTGTTAATTCGTGGTGCACAGAAAAAATTATGGTTGGAGATTTTAATTCTCACCACACTAGTTGGGGTTTTAGGACTGATCAATGTGGACAACGCTTGTGGGACTGGTCTATAGACCATAATTTATCATGCCTCAACGCTAGAACTCCCACATTTATCCGAGACCTATCCCGCTCTGCCTTAGATTTGAGTTTTATAAGCTCGGGTATTTCTAGCGTATCTTGGACTACTCTAGACTGCGCCACCAACAGTGACCACTTACCAGTACTGTTTGAAATTTCTTGCCCCATTATTCCATCTTACTCCCAAGCTCGAACCTTTATCAATTATTCCAAATTTAAAAATGACCTAGAAGTTGCTTTGACTACCCCCACTGAAGACAACGATGAAAATAAAGCCATGAAATTAAGTGCGGTAATTAAAAGAACGTTCAAAAAAGCAGAATTTTCTATTGAGTCTGATACGAGAAAGCCTTGTAGTCAGTGGTGGAATTCTGAGTGCTCTCGTGATCATAGACGACGACAAGCGGCTTGGAAGCAGCTAATTCATAATCAGTCCCCCAAAAATTGGGCAGATTACAAGTTTATTGCTGCTACATTTAAGCGCACCGTGGCTAAAGCTAAAGAAGACTATGACAAAAAACATTTCGACTTTCTTTCCAAACCTAGAAATAAGAAAGCGTTATTCCGATATATGAGATCGCGCAAAATTCTGCCGTCTCTAGCTAACTCTGATTATGACAGGTTATCGACGGAAGAAATGACTAATTCGTTAGAGGCAATCGGAAGAGGTTTAGCTAACAGATTTTCGTCGACTTTGACAATCAACTGGCAAAAGTCCTCTATAAGACTGACTACGAAAAAGTGACATTGTCCGAAATGTCAAGCGTAATTAGAAACTTACCCTCTTCGGCTCCTGGTCCTGACGGTATAACAGTTCCTATGATTAAAATTTTATTCCAGATATCACCCGGCGACGTCCTCAACCTTATAAACTATTCCTTAAGCAATGCCTGGATACCACATGACTGGAAAATAGCTAGAGTGATTCCCATATTAAAAAAACAAGGGTCAGGTTTTAACATTGACAACATCAGACCAATCTCTCTAACATCTCACCTGATCAAAATTATAGAGAGAGTTCTCAATAATAGAATAAAAGTTTGGATGGCTGACAAGCTAATATTGAAACCATTTCAAATAGGTTTTCGTAGCGAATGCTCAATTTGGTGTGCTCATGCCGACTTAGAGAGCCGAATACAGCTTGCCCGAAAAAGACGACAATACGCGGTACTAGTAACACTAGACATAGCTAAAGCTTATGATAGCGTTGAGCACTCAATTTTATTGAATTCTTTACACGAATGTGACTTTCCGCGATATATTGTTGATTGGGTAGCAGAGTTTCTAAAATCGAGAGAATTTTATTGTGCAAAGGATGGATGTCACTCATCTAAATTCAAACAGCAACGTGGAGTACCTCAAGGGGCGGTCCTATCTCCGCTGTTATTCAATGTGTTGATGAGCTCAATTCCCATTGAACGAGATATCACTGTCTACATTTATGCAGACGACATTGCATTTTTCGTTGCAGACAGTGACATTTATTCTTTGCATCAAAAATTGCAAAAGTACATGTATTCTCTTGAAATTTGGCTGCATTCAATTTCATTGTCTCTAAACATCAGTAAAAGTGCGCTCCTGGTGTTCCCTATAGCAGATTCTATTCAAATTTCAGTACTTTATAATCAGGAACCGATTCCACAAGTAGAGTCTATCAAATATTTGGGCATTATTTATAACGAGAAACTTAACTGGAGCCCTCACATAGACTATATCGTGGCAAAGGCACAACGAGCTTCAGGCTTATTGCGAAAGTTGAGCAACAGAAAATATGGGTTACGTAGACACACCTTATTAATGATATATAAAATGTACATGCGCCCAATACTCGAGTTTGGGTGTATATTATTTTCGGGTGGCCCTACGTACAAAATTAAACCGTTAGTTCTATTAGAGCGAGAAGCGTTACGGTTGTGTTTGCGACTCCCCAGGTATGTCGCTATTAATGTACTATATCAGGAAGCTCGCATACCAACTATTCTTTGCCGATTCCGTATCTTAACAGTACAAACATACTTGAAATTTTACGGCTTATCAGCGAGACGGTCTGCATATGCCTTTATTAGTGACCCCGACGCCTTCTTCCTCGCTCACTGGCCACGCTTTCGTACTCCCCAGATTATTTTTGTACAAAAGAAACTTGAAAGCATAAAGGTGGATATCAGATCGGTAATTGGAACCAAAGCATTAAATCACAATATTACGATAGAATGTGATGAAATTTTTCCCCCACTATCTAAGTTTCAATCTTCGAGTTACTTAAATGACAGGTTAGAAGACTACATAGCTCATGCGGAAATAAAGAACATAATAGCCACAGACGCTTCTGTGAATAAAGAAAAGGCAGCAGTAGGAATCGCCTCAGATTACCTCGGTTGGTCATTCTCGGTAAGACTACCAGACTTCACTCCGGTTTTCGAAGCTGAGCTCCTGGCTATTATTTTAGCGCTACGAAAACTTCCTTCAAACGAAGAGAGTGTAATGATAATTACTGATTCTCTTTCGCTGTGTACTACTCTCACAGCTTCAGAACAATCAAGAGCTCTAGCGACATTACAAACATTAGTTCCACCTCATGTGAAGTTCCTGAAGTTAGTCTGGGTCCCGGGACACTGTGGCATACGGTTGAATGAAATAGCCGATTCACTATCTCGAGCCACACTTGATGGCCCTGTGATCTCGGTACTACCAGAATCGGAACACATAGTGTCGATCAGATATAGAAAATGGGCTATTTATACGGATATTATGGAAAATATTACTAAATATACGGACTATCAGCACCTAACATACCCCTGGAAACCTCAGTGGAGTCAATCTAAAAAGTTAGAAGTTATTTTAACCAAATTTCGATGTCGTGTCCCTCCATTAAACTTTTACTTGCACAGAGCTGGTCTGGCGATATCCCCCTGTGTCCATTCTGTGAAGAAACGGAAACAATAGAGCATTACTTTATAACATGTAAAAACTATTCATTAATTAGGAAAAGACTTTTAATTGTTCCGTTTCAAGCAGTAGGTTTAAATTTAACTGCAGATAATGTTCTAAGTTTCGGTGCCTTTAGCTTGGGACATTGCCACAGGAGCGTATTCGATGCTGTATGCAATTTCATTCGAGAATCAAAGCGCATGTCATAATAATGCCTGCTTAAATATATTTCTGACGACACTTGTCTAATTTTGAATGAAATTTGTATATTCATTTGATTGTGACCGGGTGAGACAAGCTCGATTGTCTGGTCTACTCAAAATTTCTGCCTTCCACTGTAGTATTACCTCACCTTTTCTCTTCTTGATTCAATCTTCAATTATTTGTTTAGTTTAATATTCCTTTTTACTTAATTATTATTTTCTATTACATCATTAGTTTTTTTCATTAAGGATAAACCTTTTAATATATCTCATATAGGATACTTCTAGATTTCATGGCCAATCCCCCATAGTGGGTATGTGCCAGTGCGAAGGGGCAACAACAACAACGTATCCGGTGCGCATCTATGCACCGTGAGTGCCTGTCACGGTCGCCTAGGCAAACAACCACTCGGCAACAGCCTCAACGTGGATATCCTGCTCGTTCATAGGCAAAACCATGGCTGAGGACCTAGAGCGACGGCAGTCCAGGGAGATGGCCGTCGCCGACCCGCAGAGGCTGGACACGGGCCGCATCCGCTGGCTGAGCCGGGCCATGGAGGAGCTGCTGGTGAACCCGTACGAAGACATGCGGCGCAGCTTGCAGAACATCCGCGAGTGCCTGCTCGAGTCGCGCAACATCGGCCGCGTGCTCGTCGCCTGCATCGCCAACGTGCAGCAGTACATCGACGTGGTCGATTACGCCAAGGACTTCGAGAGGATGGGTGGCTTCCAGGTATGGACAGCTTGCGTTGACGTCACTGAAGCGACCATGTTAGAGTTCCAAAGGGGAAAAACGTTTATGTTGACAGTACTAACCACGCCAAATTCAACCAGGACAGCAGCAAGTGTTCGCGATAGTACAGTGTCGCTGTCCATTGCGTCTACGTCACGTGCGAGCCAGCAGTAATCTCTGACATTCTGTCACGCCAGTAGTAAACAAGCAATGCTCGAATGCATTAGGTGTGTGCAAGGTTCCTCTTCAGGAGAGGGGGGGGGGGCAAGGTTTATTGCAGCATCCTCCTCCACCTCTCTGTCCTGTCAGTGCGTGGGGGCTCATCTTCCGTGCCACAGCAAACCTTCCCTAATATGTCAACGTATAGGTCTGGCTTTGCCGCTCCCTCCCGCCTCTTAAGGTAACTATAAGGGGCGGGGAGGGGGGGCACCCGCCTTCCAACCTCCCCTCTACGTGCACGCCTATGGTCGAAAGCAGTTCAAGGTCCTCCTCAGTGGATCAGCCAGCAAGGTGGTTCGGCTGCTGTCCCGCAGGTCGCACGTTTGATCCTGACCGCGGCGGTGGCATTTCGATGGAGGCGAAATGGCAGAGGACTGTACACCCCGCATAATAAAAAATATTCCTAGAAAACAGTTCAAGGAATATCAGCGCCAGAATTCACATGATTGTTGTCTTTATGAGCAGATACCAAGCAGTAGGGGAAAATAGTCAAATATTTTGAGTCCTGCACGTCAAAATCTACAGCCGCCCACTTATGACAGATAGTGCCAACCAAGTCGGCACACAGCTACGTGCGTGAAGGTCTGTGTTCCTAGGAACATGTCCGCACTAGACTACTAACAACAATCTTCATAAGTCCGAGTTATCAACCTTCGATGACGCAGTTATTCGTGCATCTTTCGTGAACAATGGCGCGAAAAGAAGACGTAGTGTAAGCTGCAGTTCTTTTTCCGCTTTCTCGTTTTCGCGCGCGTGCGGGTGCAAGCGTGGTTGTTAAGTATACTCAGCAATGTTCCACTAGGTTCAACGACGGCCTTTTAATCAAATTTCTCCGGAACCGTTACATTGCACCAGGTGTTCCCCGATCTTCTCGACTACCCCAGCTCCTTGGTTCGCGTGGAGGCTTGCGCGCTGATCGCCGAGCTCGTGCAGAACAACCCGCACTGCCAGCGAGCGGCATTGCTGAGCGCACGCCGGCTGATGCGCTTGCTGGACTCCGACGCGGACGACGAGGTGCGCTGCAAGGCCCTGTACGCCCTGTCTTGCATGGTGCGGCAGAACAGGGACGGCTACGCAAACTTCGAGAAGCTCGGAGGTCCGGCCGTGTTGCGGAGGACCCTCTTCGAAACCTCCAACAGGTGAGATGAAGATTCAGATGTTTTACTTCCGACTTGGAGCTGTCTTGCATAGCAAAGCTAGATGCAGAACATTGTCTTCCTGACTGAGGCGTTGTCGCTCATACGTCGCATCTAATAGTGAGGCAGCACAGAATACAAGGGCGTATGTAAAGTTCGTGCAAGAGTTACAAATTTATTACATGTAAAGGAAGAACAAATAATAACAGTGCGACTTCTAAGAAATAACATTTTGACTGTGCTAATACAGTTTCAAACAGCACAAAGTGGTTAGAAACACAATTTGACATTGTAAATGTGACACACTGAACTATCAATATAGCATACACTATGATCCAAAAGGATACGTCCATTATAATAGACCTATCATTGAATTTAGTCAGTAATAAAGCAAGTACAGACTCGTGCCATATTTAAGGCGGCCAATTTAAAGAGGGCAGTATACTCAGTAGAAGTGGGACTGGATTGTCTGGCATTTGTTCTGCTGTGTGCAAGCGTTTGAAGCACATCTGTATTTGAACGTCTCGGGTGAGACATCTGGTTAATATTATTATACCGTAAAATCCCTACAAACCACCCCGCCCCATCCCTTACGGGGAAGATGATTCTAGAAGGTTCGGAGGAGTTGGGGGCATTGCTCGGGCAAAAAACAAAAATTAATATGGCAGCGGAAGGGCCGCTTGTGCTGCCAATGAAATGATTTAAGAGCAAACCTCATAAGCGCGAAAATGCATGCGACAGCGACGAGCGATGCTATGAGCAACGAAACAGGGCGTTCGCGCGACGTGTCGCGTGCTCGTTTTCGCGCGATGGCTCGGTTTTCCATATTTGGAAACCGTCGCTCATCGCCCGGAAGTGCTGGGCTCAAGCAGCCAATAGCGAAAAACCGGAAAAGACAAATACTACATAGGTGCACGTCACCCTGCCCGAGGCACGTATACGCAACAAGAAATAACACAATGTTTATGCATGTGCATATAAAAAAAGTGCTGCAAGGCAATAATAAACGCTTTTCGTTCCATTACACAACAATATATCTTATTTTTAAATTGCATGCCGCTCACTACGCGGTTTACTTGGTGAGAGTAGACGGCCTCATGCCAGCAATAGTGGAATTCACTCGCCGAAGCCGTCGCGTGAAAGAGGTTTGCCTGCGCTAGCGACCGATCGCGCGAAGACGATCTACGTCGCGTCGCTCGTCGCTGTCGCGTGCATTTCCGCGCTTATGAGGTTTGGCCCTTAGATGCTTGTGCTCCGATGAAGAAGCAACTCCATGATGCTGACAGCGCAAGTAATGAGGATGGCGTAGTATGTTTTCAAACCATCTCTACATTCGCTCCCGTGCAGCTCAGATGGTGCGCTCCTCGCTACTGGCCTACTACTGCGGCTGATCCATGCTGATCCGTCAGACAGGCTCGGCAAGAATTATCTCGGAGTGCCGTTCAATTTGAATGAAAAGGAACACGGTGGCGCGTGGCCTGCCCGCTCCGGCGGCTGCTGGCAGCGCGTTCAAGCGGAAGCGAGAGCCACCACAGTCTGTTTTCGCGTCACATCGCGGCGAGCAAAACAACCATTCGTTGCTGATATAGGATATGGCAAGATTGCAACACCTCCCCTTCAAGGCGATTACCGGCTCTCGCGTAATCACCTTGAAGGGGGAGGGGGCTGCAATCTTGCCGCTGGTTTCGTATCAGCAACGGATGGTTGTTTTGCTCGCTTCCACTTGAACGCGCCGCCAGCAGCTGCCGGAGCGGGCAGGCCACGCGCCAACGTGTACCCTTTCATGAAAATTGACACTGTTCGTCCGTCCGTCCTACATTTTCCTATGCGAGTTCACGGGTCGATCAACCTCCTACAGCCATCTTAAAATGCACGGCATGCTACCCATGGCATTGGGTAGCATGCCGTGCATGCTCATGGGCATTGCGCATTTCGCCTACGTTGAAATGCGGTCGCCATGCTTGACCGGCATTCAATGCCGTGGCATTGGCTCCGCAGTATAGCACCACTGGACTACTGTGGCGTATCTGTCCTTTAAAGAAAGTTACAGGGAGGCACTGGTTAGGTCATAGAACGTTCTTTTCGGGACAAGCACTTGCGCCCTTGCCTACCGACGCCTCTTTTCACAATGCTGTTGTGACCATGACTGTTTGCGGTCATCTGGTGAAGATTTTTCAAACATGTCTTAGGAAGTATGACAACGTGCACGGTTATTATTTGAGCGAATATCTGCAGCAACTTACACTGCCTATAAAAACGCTTATTTTGTGAATCACGTCAATGTAAAGTAATAGAACACACTAATTTTTCTAACATTCTATGTGTTTTCTGATGCTGGACTAGCATTGCGTGAACTTATCTTGAATATATTAAAAGTGGTAAAAGTTAGCACTGAAAATGACCATTTTGCCAAGCGATATGGTACACCACGTTGCTCGTGGGTGTCAGCGGATCTCTTAGTATCCCTTCTTAAGAAATATATTCAATATCGTAAAATAAAAAGGCAGCCATTCAACACCTGACTTGAAGAACGTTACCAGACTGCTTCAGCGCACTCAAACGGTGCCTTAAAGCAAGCGAAAAAAAATTTTGAACAGAAAATCGGCGCTTGCACAGGCGTCAAGCAGAAGTGGAATATAGTCAATGCTTTTTTATATCGTGATAACAAGACAACTGTCTTCAAGACTGTCGCTATCGACAACAAAATAGTACAAAATACCGAAGAGATAAGTACCGTATTGCCGCGAAGCGTTTAGTTGCTCGTTTTGTGCATGCCGGCCAGCAGCCTTATCTCTTTTGGTGATACGACACATGCGGCGATTCATCTGGCATGAACGCGGTGACGCGCACGCATCTGTTTCGGGGGGGCGTGTCTCGAGTGGTTGACGCTGCCTGGAAATTCAGCGTGCTATCTATCCCCCGACGGCCTCCGAACACATCATTCGCCCCCACCAATACCATTGTGTGCAGCTTTCTTTTAGTGGTGCGATTCCGCCTAATAAACGTGTTTTTTCCCATTATTAAAATCATCACAACCATCTTCCACGCCATGACTAATACGTGACATTATTTTGTAACTTATTTTTTTGTCTTTTGTCTCCGAGTGCTACAGCTGGAAAGGCAACTCTAATCTTGCTTCCTGCGTCCTTGCACAACTGAAGAAGTGCTGATGCTCATTAAACATCTAAAAATAGAGGAGCTGGCCTTTACAGTTAACATATACTCAATACATAATAAATCAGTCAAACACGTTACGGCTGAAGCTATCTGCCATAAAGTCAACTTGACCTTTGAGATAAGAATTTTTCCCAGACAACTCACGGTCGCTAAAGTAGTTCCTACACTAAAGAAGGGCGATCCGACGTTAGTTAAAAACTGCAGGCTAAATTATACACTCCCATATTATAGCAAAATAGTAGAAAAGTTAATCCAAGTTTGCTATGCCTAGCTACTTCGTAAAACTTAACATACTGTTCTCGTCACAGTTTGGGTGCAGGTCTTTCAACAGAACACGCTGGCATTATTTTTTATTGCGGGATCCGAACGAATTTCTACAGGAGACTATTAAGCGGCTCAATGCTCATTTATTTAAAAAAAACGCCTTTGACAATAGTAACCATCAAGTTTCTGTTGTCTAAGTTAGTTCCGGTAATATTGGTCCGTTTTCAGCAAGTTATAAGATTCTCTTTCAAACTAATGTGAAAGTGTCTTTACCAATTCCACCTTTTCTCAACATAATCGGATCACCAAAGCTGTACCGCATGGATCAATTTTTGGTCCGCTCTTATTTTTGACGTTTTTATACCGACCTGCCGAATTACTTATCTTGTGCTATGTATTTTGTGTACGCCGACGACACGACGATCATAGTTCTTTCCTCTGAACGACCCTGAGCTTTTAGATAAGGTAAACTACACAGTAGCTTGAAGACTGGTGTCTTGAAAGTTGTATAAGTATAAACCCTGTAAACTCTCAGCTCATAGCTTTCCATTCTCCTCATAAATTAGTGACATCTGCCTGCATTAGTGACACGCGGATAAGCAATGTTGAAATTAAACGAATAAGTTCTGTGAATTTCCTGGGTGTCATTGTAGATTTCCATCTGAAGTTCAACACACATGTCGATTCGGTAGTTTAAAATTGGCTTGGTCATAAGGACATTAATTAAAACGCGTTCAAGCTTCTCCAGTCAAAGACTTCTCTCAATTTACTATGCGTTTATCTACGCACGAATCTCATATTGTGTTACCACTGGAGTAAAATTTCTTTTTTATATCCACATCTCTTGTTTGGTTAGAATCCTAGGAGCACGCGCTCAAAGTGTTCACCTTCTCACCCCTGTTTCATCGTCGAAGCCGCTATTTCTAGAATTGAATATATATCCTGTTTCTACATACAAAGCTAGCCTCATGGTCTTGCTGCATAAAGTCATGAACCACCAAGTTTCGCTTGCCTCCCTTTCAATCCGTCGATTCATAAATAAGAATAAGAACAGGTTTTCTATGCGAAACAATTTTTCGCTACCCAAAGTCGCGATGAACTATGGCAAGCAAAGTGCCTGTTTCATCACAATTTCCTTTGGGAATGCTCTCAACCGTGAACTACAAACGTTATCATTACAAAAGTTTCAATCATCTTTGAAACATGCCTGCTCTTATCGATTATTCATTTTTTAGCATATCACTCCGTTTCTGCATTCTGTTTATCCATGTTATGCCTTGTGTCTTTTTTTGTTTATCGCAATTTAATTATTCAAACGATTGTTTATATATATATGAAGGATGGTTCGGTGCGATTCTGCGTCGATTATCGAGCACTTAATAAGATCACGCGCAAAGACGTTTAGCCGATGCCACGAGTCGACGACGCACTTGACTCTCTGCAAGGCGCTGAATTTTTCTCCAGCCTCGATTTACGGTCTGGTTATTGGCAAATACTTATCCACGAAGCGGACGAAGAAAAAACTGCCTTTGCAACACCATGCGGGCTGTACGAATTCAACGTCATGCCATTCGGTTTATGTAACCCTCCTGCCACGTTTGAACGCATGATGGACACAGTTCTACGCGGCCTAAAACGGAAAATATGTCTCTGTTATCTAGATGACATCTTCATTTTCTCCTCTTCTTTTCCTCAGCATTTTGATCGTTTGGACGAAGTTTTGATGTGTATTTCTAGTGCTGGACTTCAGCTTAACACAAAAAAAAATGTCATTTCGCCAACAAGAACATCAAGGTGTTGGGCCACCTTGTCAGCAAAGATGGCATTCGTCTGGATCCTGACAAGCTTGCTGCCGTGATACGCTTCCCTCAGCCAGAGGATCAGAAACACCTACGAAGTTTCCTGGGCCTGGCATCTTACTTCCGCCGCTTCATTAGTCATTTTGCTGCCATCACGTCGCCACTGCACAAGCTGCTCACATCCGTGTCAACGTTTGCTTGGAACGACGACTGCGAGCGTGCCTTTCAAGCCCTCAAGAATGCTTTAACGTCCAACCCTGTTCTGTGCCATTTCGACGAGAACGTACCTACTTGTCTGCACACCGACTCGAGTGGCCATGGCATTGGTGCAGTTCTTCTACAGCGGGATGCCACTTCACGGGAAAGAGTTATAGCATATGCTAGTCGTGCTCTTACGGCTGCTGAACAGAACTCCTCCATAACTGTGCAGGAGTGTCTTGCTGTCGTTTGGGCCATACAAAAATTTCGACCGTATCTTTACGGACGCCACTTCACGGTTATTACAGACCACCACGCCTTTTTCTGGCTCTCGACACTGAGAAATTTGCCTGGTCACCTCGGTCGTTGGGTGCTCCGCCTACAAGAGTACGATTTTTACGTCATCTATAAGTCTGGCAAAAGACACCAAGATGCAGATGCTCTCTCTCACTGCCCACTTCCGCCTTCATCATCATGTACGTCAGCCTATTGCTCGTCTGGTGGGCAAGGCACTGCGTCACCCTTCACATTATCACACCTTGTGGTTATCGACACGCCAGCTTCAAATCGCTACACCGAGTTCGCCACACGCCAGCGTGATGATCCATATTAAAATCGCATTATTCAACGCCTAAATGGCGTATCACCTACTCCTAATGCCAGATTGCGCCGACAACTACGGCAATTTAAGCTCGATAACAATGTGCTTCATTGTTATGTTTACACTACTGATGGACACCGCTGGGTTCCAGTACTTCCGCGTTCTCTACGTTATCAAGTCCTCGAAGCCTTTCACGACGACCCATGTGCAGGCCACTTGGGATTTCACAAAACACAAAGCCGCATCAGAAACCGTTTCTTCAGGCCAGGCATCTCTACCTTTGTGGCCAAGTACATTGCATCTTGCCATCTGTGTCAACGGCGGAAGCGACCAACTTCGTCTCCTGCTGGCCTTCTGCAACCTATCCTGTGTCCTGAGACTCCATTTGCCATCGTTGGCATACTCGGACCTCTCCCCATCACGCCAGCAGGTAATCGTTAGATTGTGACTGCTGTCGACCACCTGACACGGTACGCAGAGACTGCTGCACTACGCACAAGTTCTGCTTCAGACGTCGCAGACTTTTCTAAACGCCATTGTATTGCGTCACGGTGCACCTCGCGTCCTCCTGAGTGATTGCGGCAAGACGTTCCTGTCCACCATAATCGAAACCCTGCTCACAACCTGTGGCACAGTACATAAGACGACGTCAGCCTACCATCCCCGAACTAATGGGCTGACAGAGAGATTTCAGCGGACACTAACACACATGCTATCGATGTACATCGCACCAAACCACAACAACTGGGATACAATTTTGCCTTTTGGGACGTTTGCCCATAACACCGCTGTTCAAAGAACTACTGGCTGCTCGCCTTTCTACCTCGTGTACGGCCGTTCACCGACATTCACCATCGATGTCTCTTTCATAAATGTGCCAACCGACGCCTCGGCAACCGTATCAGAGCAGTTCATCACAAGGCTCGAAGAATGTCGGCAACGGGCTCGCCTTAATACAGAAGCCAATCAGCAAGATCGCAAGCAACGCTACGACAGCTCTCATCGCGACGTCTCCTTCAGTCCGGGGGATGAAGTGTTGCTTTGGATGCCCATTCGTACTCCAGGATTCTGTGACAAGTTTCAGTCACGCTTCATTGGACCATATACAATCAATGAACAAACGTCCCCAGTGAACTATCGTCTCACTCCCACCGACCTTTCTTCGGATCGTCGCTGTCGTGGTTCGGAGATTGTCCACGTATCGCGTCTGAAGCCATTTGTTCGACGTTCCGTTTCCATCTAAGACGCGTCTGGGCTGGCCGCTTACGCGGGGGGGGGGGACACGTGTGAGCATTATTTATACGCATCATCTTATATGTACATACTCATCATCATCAGTCTGACCTGTGTTGTGGGGCAGAGGCTCGGCAAGTAAAGAAGGGTCTTGCAGCCAGAAACGTTGCCTTACAAGATATATATATATATGAATATATATATATATATATATATATATATATATATATATATATATATATATATATATATATATATATTGTCGCGGTACAGCGCGAACCAAAGGCAGATAAACCTTGACACAGCGACTCTCAGCAGCCGAACAGCAAGATCGCCTTGTTTATCTTCGATCAACCAGAGCTCCACTACCTGGTGTCCGCCAAATCCCCTTATCATCGTTTTGGACCACCAGTACACACGCGTAATTTGCCCCTCCCCCTTAATGAGCATCGCCCCGATGCTAAACCAGTAGTGCAGTTTTGTTTTGTCTGTTCTTTAAGAAGTTTCTTGCGCAGTCACTACCTTTCATAAGGCTTCATGCGCACAACGTGAACTAGTTCAGGACGGCGCTGGCGAAGCCTCGTACTACATGAACTGTCGGGGACGACCTCGTAAGTAACATCACTCAGTCGTCGCAGTACTAGATATGGCCCAAAGTATCTCCTTGGGAGCTTTTCAGAGAGTCCTCGTTTCCGTATGGGTGTCCAAACCCCTACTCTGTCGCCGGTCTGGTAAACGACTGTTCTGCGGCGATAATTGTAGCGGCTCGCGTCGTACTCTTGTTGTTGCTGTATTCGCAGGCGTGCTAGTTGCCTTGCTTCTTCCGCTCGTTCTCTAAACATCTCGGCGTCCGGTTCGATGTCGTCGCATTCGTGCGCTAGCATCGCATCTAACATGGTTCGTACTAGCCTTCCGTGAATTAGGCTGAACGGGGTCATCTGGGTTGTTTCTTGCTTGGCAGTGTTGTATGCAAACGTAATATATGGCAAGATCTCGTCCCAATTTTTGTGTTCCACGTCTACGTACATTGAAAGCATGTCTTCAATTGTTTTGTTCAGACGCTCTGTAAACCCGTTCGTTTGCGGGTGGTAGGCGGTGGTCTTACGATGGGTTGTTCCACTATGCATGAGGACCTGTTCCAAAAGAGCTGCCGTAAATGCGGTTCCACTGTCTGTGATTACTACGCTGGTGCACCATGCCGCAGGACGACGTTCTCGATCAAAAATTGTGCCACCTCCGCTGCTGTACCTCTCTGGATAGCTTTTGTTTCAGCATAACGGGTAAGGTAATCAGTCGCGACAATAACCCAGCGGTTCCCAGCAGTAGAAGTAGGAAGTGGGCCCAAAATATCCATGCCAATCTGATCGAATGGTGTTCTTGGGACCTGCACGGGCTGCAGGAGGCCAGCTGGTTTAGTCGGCGGTGACTTCCGCCGCTGGCAGTCGAGGCAAATACGAACATGGTGTTTTACGGCTATGGTCAATCTTGGCCAGAAGTAGCGCTGCCGTACTCTGGCCAACGTTCTTGTGTAACCTAAGTGGCCTGAAGTCACCTCGTTGTGGCATGCTTCGAGTACTTCGGAGCAAAGGGCTGCTGGAATGACGAGCAAATACGCAGATTCTGTCGAAGAGAAATTTCTTTTGTACAGTACTCCGCCCCGTAAGCAAAATGATGACAGCGCTCTTACGAAAACAGTTGGTGCCTTCTGAGATCTTCCCTCCAGGTAATTAATTAGGGCAAGTAACTCAGGGTCGCCACGTTGTTGCTGTGCAATAGCGGTTGAGTCAAGCACACCGAGAAATGCTGTTTCCTCCTCATCGGATAGAGTTGCCGATTCAATGGGTGAGCGGGATAGACAGTCGGCGTTCATGTGGCGCTTCCCTGACTTGTTTACGACAGTCATGTCGTACTCCTGCAGCCTGAGACTCCAACGCGCTAATCTGCCGGTAGATCTTTAAGATTAAACAACACAGTGAATGGTGGTCGCTGATGACATCAAAAGGGCGGCCGTATAAATACGGGCGAAATTTTGTGACCGCCCGCAACACGACGAGGCATTCCTTCTCAGTCCTGGAGTAATTAGTCTCGGCGCGTGTTAGTGTTCGGCTTGCATAGGCGATTACTCGTTCTGTGCCCTCTTGCAGTTGCACAAGCACAGCTCCCAAACCAATATTGCTGGCATCAGTGTGTAGCATCGTTGGGGTTTTCTCATCAAAGTAGGCAAGCACTGGAGGTGTCTGTAGTCGCTGGCGGAGGTTCTTAAAAGCAGCTTCCTCTTCGTTGCTCCATTGGAAAGCAACGTCTTCTCTCGTGAGGTGGGTTAACGGTGATGCGATGCGTGCGAAGTCCGCGATGAATCGCCTATAATACGCACATAGTCCAAGGAATCGTCGGACAGCCTTCTTATCAGTCGGCACCGGGAACTGTGCAACAGCTGCGATCTTTTCAGGATCAGGACGAACGCCTGCGTGACTGACAACGTGGCCGAGAAATTGCAGCTCTTCAAAGCAAAAGTGGGACTTTTCCGGCTTCAACGTCAAGCCCGCAGACCGTATGGCTTGTAAAACTGCCTCAAGTCTTTTAAGGTACTCATCAAATGTTGCGGCAAAAACTGCGACACCATCAAGGTAGACCAAGCAGGTTTTCCACTTCAACCCAGAAAGTACGGTATCCATAAGTCTTTGAAAGGTGTCAGGCGCTGAGCATAAACCAAAGGGCAAGACTTTAAATTCATATAAGCCATCTGGTGTCACAAAAGCAGTCTTCTCGCGGTCTCTTGGGTCTACCTCGATTTGCCAATACCCACTTCTTAAGTCCATCGATGAAAAGTAACGACAATGTCGAAGTCCGTCGAGAGAGTTATCTATACGAGGAAGTGGATACACATCTCTCTTTGTCACCTGATTGAGTTTTCGGTATTCTACACAGAAGCGCAGGCTGCCGTCTTTTTTTTCTAACGAGGACTACAGGTGACGCCCAGGGGCTTTTTGAGGGCTGAATGACGTCATCCTCTAGCATTTGTCGACTTGCTCTTGTATCACTTCGCGTTTCTTTGCAGCCACGCGATAGGGGTTTTGGTGAATTGGTCTCACCATGTCCTCGGTAATTATCCGATGCTTGGTTAGAGGCGTGCGGCCAACTCTTGATGTTGTTGAAAAGCAGTCTTTGAATTGGGCCAGTAGCTCAAGAAGCCTCTTTCGCTCGTTCTTAGGCAAAGTAGTGCTAACATCGAGAACTGGCGTTGAATCAAGTTTTGGTGCCTCATCGACTACTGCCAAGCAGCCTTCTGCGTCTGTGATATCGTCGAAGTAAGCGACGGCCATGCCTTTTGGTAGGTGCCAGCGCTCATTACTAAAATTTGTCGGAAGCAAGTCCGTGCGTCCAGCGGCGACACTGACGATACCTCTTGCGATGGAAATGCCTATTGTGAGGAGGATCGAGGTTATTCGGTCTGCTACTCCTTCGCCGTCAAACTGGATAGCGGCTGCCACAGAAACAAGCGTGCATGATCGAGGAGGGAGAACCACATCGTCATCAGTTAGACGCAATTGGTTTAGTCGCGCCTGCGTACAGTCAGGTGCACCCGAACTGTTGCGGAATGTAATCAGACTGTCTGGGATATTGACGACGGCGCTGTACTCTCGTAAGAAGTTCATACTAATAATTAGATCCTTGCAGCATGCGGCGAGAACGACGAACGACGCAACGAAAGAAGAACCTCCTATGTCAATTCTCGCTGTGCATCTTCCAGGGGGCATCAATACCTGACCACCTGCCGTCCTTATTTGAGGGCCTGTCCACGGCGTCTTCACTTTCCTGAGGCGGATGGCGAGGTCCTGACTGATAATAGAAAAGTCGGCACCGGTGTCGACTAAGGCTGTTACTTTCTGGCCGTCAAGAAGAACACTCAGGTCGGCGGTCACAATGTCGTCGCTCTCACGTCTTGTCGGATTTACAGCGTCGGGTATTGGGGGCTTTTCGTCGTCATCTTCATTACCTGCAACCTTACCCCTGGAAGTCGCCGCCCTCAGTTTCGCCGGCGCGGGCTGGGTGACCTTCCTGCGTTAAGGTCCGCTGAGGTACGTCGGTGCGACGAAGGTGAATGAGCGGGAGAAGGAGAGCGGGATTGACGTCCCAAACCTGGCTGGCGGGTAGGTATTGCCTCCTCGTCAGAAGTACGGTATTCGTAAAAGTGAGAACGGGCTCCATGGAAAGAGGTGTCCTCCCGGCGTGGTATGTATTCTTCGTTTGCACGTCGATCGTCAGACCATGTTCGAGGAGGGCGGAACGAATCACAGCGGTGCCAGCAATGACGGGCAATATGACCTGCACCTCCGCAGTTAAAGCATAGTGGACGCCGATCGATTCTGCGCCATGCGTCTGTTCTTCGGAGCGGTGGACGTCTGAGCCTCCCTTCTTGCGACGATGTCCATGGTGCTGCTGTGGACGCCGGGTGGTACGTCGGTTGGCTTGGCGGTCGGCTCAGGGTCTGCTCTTGCGGCGGTGACCAAGGGGCCGTCGGCACTGGGTGATATGGCGGCGATGTACCAGATGGTGAACGTCGCAGAGCATCGGCATAGCTCATGGGACGGTGCTCGTCACCAGGACCAGCGGTAGAAAATGCGTGGCGGATTTCGTCGCGTACCAGTTCAGCGACGAACGCAACGGGGGTTTGAGCAACTGGATTCCGGAACTTTTGCAGTTCTTCGCGAACTATCTCCCTAATGAGGTCTCGCAGGGAGCTTTGATCCTCAGGTATGGCGGCAGCATTGATTGGGGCGCTGCTAGACATTCGATGATACTGCCTGCATCGTTGATGGAGGGCCCGCTTGATAGCCGTAGCCTCCTTGATAAAGTCAACAACGGTACTTGGAGGGTGGCGCAGTAGCCCGGCGAAAAGTTGCTCCTTAACGCTGCGCATGAGGTAGCTCAACTTCCTATCTTGACTCATGTTCGGGTCAGCTCGACGAAAAATACGAGTCATATCTTCAGCAAACATAGTAACGCTTTCATTGGGTTTTTGAACCCGTAGCTCCAACAGCTGCTGCGCACGATCGCGTCGATCGACATTGGTGAACGTATCGACAAGCTGTTGTCGGAAGTCACCCCAGGTTAACAGAGTGGCTTCTTTGTTCTCGTACCAAATTTTTGCACCGCCGTCAAGGTAGAAATAGGTTCGTGAGAGCTTTTCTTGTTCAGACCACAGATTAATCTTGGCGACACGCTCATAGTGCTCAAGCCAGTTGTACACGTCTTCATGGGCGCCGCCACTACAGTGATCGGGAACCAGCGGTTGAAAGATGGTTACCTGTGAAGGCTGTGTTGGCGGGGAGCCTTGGGGCGCCGGTTGCGGACTGGCATTGGCCATTTGGAGAGGTAATCGGCACTTGTGAGGTTCCGTGGAAGGAGTGAACTCTGAAGCGAGGCCTATCAGCCGCCGACTGAACCGGTGCACGGGAGTTGCAATGGGTGACAATGCGTCCGAGCTAGATGAACGGCTCCCAGTGGGTAGTATGGAGCATTAGGTAGGGTTGCGCCCCAGCACCTCCACCAGTGTCGCGGTACAGCGCGAACCAAAGGCAGATAAACGTTGACACAGCGACTTCTCAGCAGCCGAACAGCAAGATTCTCTTGTTGATCTTCGATCACCTAGAGCTCCACTAGCTGGTGTCCGCCAAATCCCCTTATCGTCGTTTTGGTCCACCAGTACACACGCGTCAATATATATATATATATATATATATATATATATATATATATATATATATATATATATATATATATATATATATATATATATATATATATATATATATATATATATATATATATAATAACATTTAACAGACAGTAATGCCAAGAAAAGTATAGGGGAAGTTATTAGACCGAATTGTGTAGTAAATCTGAAGAAACAAAAGTGGGTGAAAAGATAACTTGCCGTGAGCAGGAACTAAACCTGCGACCTTCGAATAACGCGTTCGACGCTCTACCACTGAGCTACCACAGCGGCTATTCCCCCAGTCACTTTCTTCGGTATATATGTGAATTTAAACGTGGGAGTGTCAGTCAGTGCCACCAGTAGTCATGGTGGCAAGTGTGGCACACTCTTTATGAGCCTGTTTGGCATCACGTAGCACGTGAACTTATTACGAGCTGGCAGCTGACGAATAGTCCCTCGTATACAACCTAAATGCACCAAGTCTGCCAGTACGAGACCTCGGTAATAAATAAGGGAAAGAAGTGTATACTGATGGGCTCATTTTTTCATGTTTTCACACTGTATAAATAACATCTAACAGACAATAATGCCAAGGAAAGTATAGGGGAAGTTGTTAGACCAAATCGTATAGTAAATGTGAAGAAAGAAAAGTGGGTGAGAAGATAACTTGCCGTGAACAGGAACCGAACCTGCGACCTTAGAATAACTCATATGACAGACTTGTTAAGAAGGTTGAGGACATCAGTTCGAGCAAGAATTGGGAAACATAAAATACGTAACTCTTTGATTAGTGGAGTTAGGCAATTAAGTCAAATGGTGCAATTGAAGTCCTTCATTCGAAGAAGCGATAGCCGCTTTCCGATTTCGTAAAAGCGGTCTCTATAGTAATAACAGTGAATTGATAAAATTCTCCGCTATCCTGCGGCGAAACCGAAACCAAGAGACCGCTGATCGCAACAGGCAGTCGACTACAATGATGTCACTGTCGGAAACAGTGTTTATAGGGGTGCAGTTCTTCCCCTTTCGTTAATGAGTGTGCGTCATGCGTGCTGTAATTGCAAGCGCAGCCCACACACCCTCACAACGAAGTCGGTTCGTGATTGATGTGACAAAGCTCTTTCATTCCGGACGTCTTAGAAGATTAAGGCAGTTTTGCTCTTTCACGTTTTCGATTTTGCCACAGAGTTTAGGAGAAATTCATTAATTCGCTGTTGTTACTAGAGGGTACTTTTGCAAAATCTCAAAGCGCCAATAGCTTCTTCGCATGAAGCGCTTCACTTCTCCCATTTGACTTAACTGCCTAACTTCAGGAATTGAAAAGCTAATTATTTTAAGTTCCCTAATTACTGCTCGAAATAATGTCTTCAACTCTCTTAAGATGCCTGACGCTGCGGCAAAACCAACTGCGAAGACGGCGAGCAAATAGCGTCCTTTGCTGATTGCCAGTCTTAATTTCTTTTTATAGCGATCCTCATAATTAAACTTCAAAGAGGTGATTCACCATCGAAAAAATTCAATGTCACGGGGCGTACTGACGTAACCTCTTTCACCTGTGTCAATCCTCTTTCCCTAGCTTCCGGTGCGCTGATCGCGAAGAAAAAAAAGAGAGAAACTACATTAAAAACGCCTGCAAATTATCTCAATCTCGACTAAATCGGCAGATACATTAGCCGTGACTGATTCGCGAGTCAATAAGCTCATACCGAGGTCATTCGATGATTACTTGGAAACGTGGTCCATGACGCCTTTACGTATCAAGGAAGAAAGGCAAGACAAATATGCATAAATGAAGCATAAAGAGGAAACACAAGTGTGAAGTCTTAAAGACCACTCTGAACGAGGGCAGTCTCATTCAATGCATTGGCGATACTCTTATTTTAATCGCGACATTAGCAAGGGCAAATCCTTCTGTGTAAACATTATTTAAGATCTGGCTGGTGCTCCTACCTGTCATCTATCAGCCAGTATACAGACGAGAATACTCATTAATCCGAAGAAATAAATACGGCGATTTCTTCCGAACGTTTTCATGGCCGAACGCTCCTTACCGGCTCAACATACAGGCGTCTGAAGACCAAGGCCAGCTTCCTCGTGGCATCGCTGTGCGCCCAGGAGGACAGCTTCCGCGCCAAGCTCGCCGACTCGGAGTTCGCGCGCGACACGGTCGACCTGCTGCCGCGCGTCGACGGAGACTGCCGGCAGTTCCTGCTCAGCGCCCTGCTCTCTCTGGCCACGCACAGTGTCCAGCCGCTGCTGAGCGAACTGCCCTCGGTCAAGGAAGCCCTGGTCGCCATGCTGGCCGGCTTCATCCACGAGCACCGCGACGTAGCGCAGTTTCGGGAGGAAGTGCAGTATTCCACCGAGATACTGGAACTCATGAAGGACCGCAGTGAGCTGCCGAGAATGATTTCGCTTCGCTCCTCGTAATGTTTATGCTGCAATAAATGTTGTGTGAACACGCGGCGTGCGCACGCCACGGTGTGATTGCATAATTTTTTTCCACGATAGTTCTGTTTGTTTGTTTACTGAATATTAGTGCTCGTGTGTATCTGGTGAGCCGGTTTAGATTACGGCGCTTGAAAACTTCGAGAATATATATATATATATATATATATATATATATATATATATATATATATATATATATATATATATATATATATATATATATTTGGCAAAGCCCAGATGCGTCGCATGATTAGTAGACAGAGTGCCTAGATTGCAATGCCATTTTTATAATCCTTACGGCAGCCAGGAGATACAATGGGTAATAGAAAATTTGTAATTTTCAAATCAAGGTCGGCAAAGAGTGAAGGTAGTAATACTTGATGAAGTACAGATTCGGGGGGGGGAGGGGGGGGAAGGGGCGTCTTAGCCTTAGAATCGAGGCTTGTTCGTTGTCTGGCACAGCACATGCAAGTTACTCGCTACACCCCCCCCCCCCCTTTCTGACCCTCAAGATCCATTTCTTCGGGACCTCAGTAAAAACCGTTCATGCATGCAGTGTAGTAGGGTAGGAGGTCAAAATAACGACATGGCGTCGCTCAATGCCAACGGCGTAACTAGGTCGTTTAAAGATTCCAACCCATTACAAAGGGCTCGGCAGTATTTTGGCATCGTCATCAGCCGCGGCAGCAACAAAGTCTACATAGTAATGCCTTACAGGTGTGTGTAGCTGGTACCTAGCTTTTCCGCAAAATGAGGAATAGTCGCACAATGGGTCCTTCCTTACTTGGCAATAATTGTGCTTTATGGCGTAGCGAGTACCTTTAAAGTGTGGGTGCCATGTAAGTATTAGTAGCCTCAAGTGAGTTTACATAGTGCCCTGAAAATTCCAGCTTTCCATCTACTGTACTTCGCATCTAGCTCACGTCTGGCTTTTTTTTCTTGGGGGCGAAGCACATTAGGGTGGAGGCTTGTCCGTTCTGTGTTGTCCTTTGTGTGGCACAGTACATGCAAGTTACTACGTCCATGGAGTTTCCTAAAATGAAATACGCCCATCATATGACCGTCCCAGCGCAGCCCATGCATGGTACCCACATGCGCCCCCCGTAACATTAATGAAGTAGGAAATCCGCCGCTATACCATATGCCATTCATCATTATTCTAATAGTGAAGGTACCAACTACACATATTTAACGTATTAAGTACTTTTTGCTTGTGCTGTGGCTGATGACGATGAAAAATAAGTGCGTTCAAGACCACAGTTTTTCTATTTTTGCGAAAATTCTAGCTCTCTGCAAATGAACAGCATCGATTGTTCGGCCGTAACTTCAGTGATTCGTTGTCGATGTGTTCTTCTCTCGCTGGCAGTGAGAACTATCGAGTGCTGAGTACTTTGATTGATTGATATGTGGGGTTTAACGTTCCAAAACCACCATATGATTATGAGAGACGCCGTAGTGGAGTGCTCCGGAAATTTCGACCACCTGGGGTTCTTTTACGTGCACCCAAATCTGAGCACATGGACCTACAACATTTCCGCCTCCATCGGAAATGCAGCCGCCGCAGCCGGGATTTGAACCCGCGACCTGCAGGTCAGCAGCCGAGTACCTTAGCCACTAGACCACCGCGGCGGGGCTGTTGGGTACTTTCAAATCATTAGTTCCATTGCATATACATTTGGTTAAATTGGTTTGAATACCAGGGCATAAAGGAATTTTCCTCAATTAAATGAAGGATGCGTTAGCTAAGTCATCGTTGAATGGCCCAATTATCATCTTATTACCAGCCTCTAAATTCATTAGAAGGGCTAGATTTAGGAGAAAACTGATGTTAGAATTCCCTTTACCGCCCACAATGAACACTGTGGAATTTTCACACATAAACTATTGCTGAAATGTTAAAATATGTCACACGCTTACTGTTGAAGTCACAATCATTAGAGATGTTTTTTTTTCGTGGGCGCGGCTAGTTTCTTAGCGGGCGGCCCTTTTCTGGTCTGGCAACTTATCTGGCATGCGGGAAGCTCACTGTTTGCATAAAAGGTAAGCGTGCAGCTGTGCTTATTCATCGTTCCTTGTTGGTTTTTAGATAGTGAATTTCGACAGAAGTGACGCAGGCTCTTGAGAAAATAAGTCTATTAGATATTCTAACAAGTTTCGAGCGTCAATAATGTCATTATACAGTGCCATGAACGAGTACACTTAAGTTGATTCAGAATATTCACAACACCGACTTTTTGTTCGAAGAATGCGCAGCATTTTCAGGCATTTTTTTTTTTTCAGAATCAGCAACGGCACTTCTATATATCTTTCTTGAGTTTAAGGTATCTGCTTTTCTAACAAGATTTCTTTACGCCGCGCTGTCACATCCGCTACCACCCTTGCATGAAGCTGAGCGTTGGAGTGTAGTGGTTCGTCTTTGTTTCGTGGCAATGACGTGTTTTGTTAACCGCACACTAACTGTTGCCTATATTGTTTCCCAACTCTAAAGGAGTGACCATTTCTTACCCGCTCATTTGTTTTTAGAAGTGTGCACTTGATTACAACTCTTACATCAAACAACGCTGCCGTGCCTACGCGTACCCCTTTTATCTTCTTTTAAATGCGAAGCATTCCTTAGAGAACTTCCGTGACTTCGAGCGTATCTATCTATCTAGCCGCCTACGTCTTTTAGCTCTCCTGGCCGTTTAGATAACGGTATAAACACCAAACTTCGTATGACATAACGTGACTGTATGAAGAACACATCTGACTAGTCGTAACACGAAAATCATGATATGCATGTCATGAATGTCATGATTTACATGTCATGGTCCTGCAGCTGTTGCGGTGGTTTCGTTCCCATGGAATGCTGCAAAACTGCTTTGGTATGGCATGAATGCATGGCAAACACAAGCTGCAGACCCTAACAAGAAAATCACGACATGCTTTCATGTAACATGACTACATGCCACGCTAACAATGCACTCGCAGCCGTTTCGCTAGCGTCACATATACCAAATTTGGTATTACAGTACGTGAATGGATGACAAAGGTATGATACTGGTGCAAACATCATAAACATGAGATGCGTGTCATGTAACATGACTACATGCTACGCTCATGATGCGCTCGCGGCCGTTTCGCTAGGTTCACATATGCCGAATTTGGCATTACGTGACGTCAATGGATGACGAAGGTATGTGACTGGTGGAAACATGGTAATCATGTGATGCGTGTCATGTGAGAAGATGACTACACGCCACAGTCAAGGCACCAATACATTTCGACGTAACGTGGCGCGCGTGCTCAACGGCGTTCATTTCGTCGAGTCATGCTGTCGTTGCCACGCCAGGCGCCGGTCCTGCCATATACTGGCATAAGCGCGCCGCGCTGCGTTGCTTTGACGCATGGGCGTTTTAGCACGTCCGGCGTCCCTCCGTCACGCAAAGAGGGAGACGCAGTGTTGTCTGGGTAACGCATCGGGGCTAAAGGCAGCATGTCGCATTTCGCGCCGCTTGCCCTCGGGCCGCGCCGATGGACGCTGGTCGCGCCTGGCGTCAGACTATAGAGTGCTCACGTTTTGCTAACGTAGCGTCGCTGTGCCCAGCGTGCGCGCGCGTCAACGCAACATTAGAGTATGTTGCGCCCTTCATGATGCGCTCGTGGCCGTTTTGCTAGCTCCGAATATACCAAGTTTGGTGTTACGTGGCGTCAATGGATCACGAAATATATGACAGGCGCAAACATGATAATCTTGACACGCGTGTCATGTAAGGGCATGAACATACTACGCTCATATTGTGCTCGTGGTGGTTTCGCTATCTCAACATATACTAAATTTAGTATCACGTGACGTGATTAGATGAAGGCAAATGGCACATCCAAACAGGATAATTAAGACATGGAAGTTATGTACGGCATAATTTACCTCCGCCTCGTAACGTTGTTCTGATTTTAAACTGACAAATAAACCTTTCTCGTTCGTGCTTCGCATGTCATCGATTCCCACTGTACGTGGGATCTGACAATTTTTTTATTTACACAGAACTGACCTGGCTGCTTCGCCTGATTGTTGGTTTTGTGGAGTTCATAAGACAACACAACATTATCCAATATATCGTAAAAGATACGCCGCATTGCACAAATTTAGATTAGGTGCTGCCGTCTGTTTCATGAGATTGCAGTTGAACACTCCAAATGTATTTTATTTGGGGGATTTGTTCATAGGATTCAGTGAAGGGAAAGTTGTCAATGCACTTCAGGAAAGGAATTCATTCTGTAGACCCAATTATTACCCCCAAGTTACTTGTTTACAAGTTGATTTATTTATTATTCGATTTAGTGTTGCTGCGGAAATCATCTGCTTAATTTTTTTATTTGTAAATTCTATTGGTAAATTATTTATATATGTTCTTGTTTTTGATCTCACAATACTCTAAACGTCTAAGCTAACAAAATAAAAAAGTATTTCGTTGAAACTACCTGGTTGTTGGCCAATCTTCCAGTGTGGGTGTGTGTTACACATTCCAGGCTCTTCTTGTTGGTTCTGCCGTAGACGAAAAAAGGCGTGAATGCGCCCTTTCCCGCGAACGGCAACGCTCACAAAGAAAGCAAGCAAGCCCGGGGCCGAGAATTCGGAAAGCAGCGTCAAAGCGGCAATGATGTGGTATATACAATACGGAGGTGAGACATCTACGCAGACAGCAAGCTACCCGGGAGGTGGTAGCTCGGAAAGCAGCTATTAGTCGCTCCACTGCTCTCGTTCAAGCGCATCAGGCGTTTAATGCATGGCGACGGGCAGTACGGAATCTAAGGTCAAGTGGTCAGCGTCCCGATAGACGTCCAGCAAATGACACAGTGCCTTCCTAGAAATACACCCGATGACGCAGCCTTCGACTTGCACATGAGGTGAAAGCCGATAAGCAAGCGTTTGTACAAGTTCAGCCAAGTCAAGAAAGGAAACATTCACGCGTATTTCGTGTACGTAGAAGACTTGCCTCTTCGCGAATACCTAAACATAAATAAATGTTCATAGGCCTCGTCTTTGCCGAATTCAGGCTAGATCCCACCCAAAAACAATTTCCTGTATATTTCACGGATCACAGAGCAGAAATAATGAAGGCAAAACAGAATGAAAAACTCAACACGAAACAATGTGTATACAATGAACTCAACACCAGTAAACATTGTTGTACTGTACACATGTGTTGTAACTAACGTGCACGAGAGGGGGGGTGATTTAACTTCTCAATGCTTCGTTCTCGCGTCACGATTCGCGTGGTGAAAGTGCGTGAATTTCTAACGTGGTAGCGCTGAAGAGCTCGTTTCGTGAAAATTTCGGTGTCGGCGTCGTTGGTTATCAGTGAAAAATATTCTTATGCGTGACCGAGAAATCAAGAAGGATGCAAATAAAATAAGTGTAAGAACATTGGGACAGAATGGGGATCGAATGTGGGTCGTTTGGGCCCAAGTGCTGATCGAACCTGGGTTCTTTGCGTTGCAAGCGAATGTTCTACCGCTTGTGAATTCATTGGAAATACTCTTTCTCTGCTTGGAAATGCCGAGAAAGTGGCATATGCTTGAAAAACACATGCGTCCTGTATGCGTGCCTCTCAATACAACATGAAATTTGCAGTAATAATGCGTGGTACAAGCACCCATTGCAATCGGGCGTCACAAGTAATTATCACAATGACTGCGTGGTTTAAAACTGGTGTCCCACTACCAAATGCACACATGCTACTGCACTTGTTTCCTTGAGACCACGTAGTGGGTGCAGAGCAAGTTCGAAAAGGTTTCATGCACTAAGTGCTTGAAGTACGCACTTGGATCGCTATCTCGTTCAACTCCTAAAGGTGATGTTTATAGGGTTCCCTAAGTTTGTTTGTTTTTTGTATACTCTCCCTCTTCCCCCTCACCACGTGATAAATATTCGCAATGTGGGTGATGAATAAAATACAATAACTAACAGAATAAATTTTATTCATTTAAATTGCTATGCATTGAAAGAGTACCGTCTAACGGCAATTTCAAGGGATCATATATTTTTTTTTTCATGCTTACAACACGCTGCCTGTTAAAGAAGAAGACTGAGGCTCGCGTGAAAATCTACTTCATTGGGTAGGCACTGCGCCGGGCTCCCGACCGGGCTGCATAAATTAGGTGGCTTTTATTATCTTCTAACCATTACCACCACCACCACTTCATTGCGTTTGCTGCTGGACAAAATATACTTCATTATTACAAAACTATAGTAGAGAAAATGTTCACCGCTCACTTTGCCATTGTCGCCAACTAATACGAAGGACGTAGAGTGAACATTATCTAAAGAAAAACGTGCGTCAACCGAGTACCAGTTTTAATGAAGAAAACAGCTGCATACGGGTCAGAGCTACGAGAGCTGTAGATACTGTCACGTGATCATGACGTTGACAAAGGCAACAGTCGGCATCTTCAAGGTGATACTCTTTATTTGGCCGGGAAACGGGAACTCAAACTACAGCAAGCAATGCACGCTGCTTGCTGATATCAGGGCACAGAGCGTCGGTCATCAATAAAACGTACCTGCAAAAAGGCGCTTTGGCATTTGTAGTGCATATATGCATGCGGCAGCTAAAATACCAGCATTATCTCTGGTGGCCGCGTTTCTTCTAGAATGAACTCCACTGTTCGCGTTTGCGTGCTCAAGCCTACCAGATTTCATCTGAAATGCTCTCGGAACTTCTGGCCCCGCCCCGGTGGTCTAGTGGCTATGGTACTCGGCTGATGACCCGCAGGTCGCGTGTTCAAATCCCGGCTGCGGCGGCCGCATTTCCGATGGAGGTGGAAATGTTGTAGGCCCGCGTACTCATATTTGCGTGCACGTTAAAGTACCCCAGGTGGTCGAAATTTCCGGAGCCTTCCACTACGGCGTCTCTCATAATCATATGGTGGTTTTGGGACGTTAAACCCCACATATCAATCAAATCTCGCAATTTCTGGCGCAGTTTGCGCAAGGCAGTATCAACACATGAAATAGGCCGGTGATGTAAAACTTACAAAGAAAACGGTGTATAGGTGATATACATGCCGAACGGACTCTGTTAGCACGGCTTTCAGAAATTCGATACAGACCACCGCAGATACGTCTAAAATGACTGGCCTATCAAATAATGGAATGGCCTCTGCTTTTGTAAAGCGTTCACACATTTCCTTTTTTTTCTCGCGTCTAGTATGGATAGTTTTGTGACCACTGCTGAAATTAGAACGTTGCCAGATGGGGCTCAGAGGGCAACACAAAGGTGCTGGAACTAAGAGAGGGGGATAGGAAAATTGGGGCCCGGATGGGGAGAAATGGTGAAATAAAACTGTGATAACATTGATCCAAAATATGGATTGGGTCCTACTTCACACGTTTCATGAAATAATCAAGCAACGCGTCCACCAATGAAACCCACGTACACAAAACACAGTCGTACGCGTTCCCAGGAGGCATTTCAATGACGTCATTGTCTGTGCAGTGTTTGGTGTATGGGAGTACCGGTTGTTCGATATGTAGCTGCGGAGATCCATGGCAGGGTCGATATTTCTCACTTCTGTATAAATGCAATTCTAGCAGCGTGACTAAGGCTGGCTTGCAGTGAGTTAGTGAAGTATGCATGCGGTTTGACGCTGTTCCTCCATCTGTATAGCCGAACGTGTGAGTCATTTTACGATTTTAACGTTTATTTTAGAGGCTGTCACACAAAAATTGAGGCAGCCTGCACTAGTGGTACCAAGCCTGATGGAAGGGCGCTGTTGGGCACTTTTGTTTCTTTTCCTTTTTCTACTTGTTCGTTCTCTCCTTCTTTTTTCTATTTTCCAGTTCTCTCTGTCCTATTTTCTATTTATTTCTAATATAACCAAGAAGCCTGAAGAACAAGAGGGAAAAGTTTCTCTTTGGTGAGAGCGCGTGCTCAAATGACTATGCTATATACGTATATCGAGTTTCGCCTGTGTTTCGCCCAAGGACAGAGAGAGAGAGAGGTAGACTCAATTAATTTCCGGCAGATTGCTGGGATGGGCTCCCACCTAGGGACTAACGGAAAGACCGTGTCTCCCGGCTGCTTCCTTGGCCTGCTGGATCGCCCAAAGTTGCTTGTCCAGGCCGGAGGTGAGCAGCGCAGTCCGCCAACACGCCCGAGGGTCTTTATTGGAGGTCGCGACCCGAGAATTTCTGACTAATGCTAAACATTCCCATAAAATATGGTCAAGGATGGCTCTGGTGGTACAGTACTGGCATAAATTAGAACTATAGACGTCGGGATATACGGGGTTCGTGTATGTGCGTGTTTGTAGCTGCCGCCATTGAACGGACTGGCCTGATTTAGCTTGGGGTGAAGCGGAAAGTACTCCCGCCTTTGCAGTCGATAGCGTTGAGTTATGTCATTAAATTTAATGAGCCGATTGTCCCATTCCCACACCGGCGCAGAAACGTCCGTTTGGGTGACCACTTAGTCTGACGTGACTCGGAACGTAAGACCTCGAGCCACGTTGTGCGCCACTTCGTTCGGACTGTCCTACGGGTTAGTGGTGTGTGGGCAGGGGACCGCAGGGTGTGCACGTATTTGTCCGCCTTGTGAATTTTGCCTGTACTAAGAATGCGCAACGCCTCGGGGGAGATTCTGCCACTGGCGTATACTATAGTTTCATACGGCTGTCAGCGAGTCGCTGATTACACATGAGGCGTTAGTGTGGGCTATGGCCTTCGTGATAGCGACTTCCTCTGCCGTTTCTACGTTCTGTCCGATGACTGACGCGCTGCTTTTGCATTGTTGTGTGTGGTCTACGACAGCAGCGACGAACCGGTGACGTTCCTGGTAGCGTGCTGCGTCGACAAAGACGGCCTCAAGGTTGCACCCAAACATCTTTGACATGACTCTGGCTCTGCAGACACGTCTGCCCTTGTTGTGTTCAGGGTGCATGTTTCTTGTTATGGGTAGTACTGTGAGCTTGGCACGGATAGTGCGCGGTATGTCGTGTTTGTCTCCGTGTTGAATGTGGCAAAAAATACCGAGATTACATAGAATCTGGTGGCCTGGCTTAGTCTTGGCTAATCACTCGAATTGGGAGATTTGCTGCGCCTCAATAAGTTCTTCAAGGGTATTGTGTAAACCAAGTTGAAAGAGAAGTTTGGTGGTGGTGTTTTGAGGCAGACCTAGCACTTGTTTGTAAATTCTCCTAATTAGGCTGTTGAGTTTTGACTTTTCTGCAGTGAACCATCGGTGGTACGCCACCGCGTAGGTGATGTGATTCAGAAAGAATGATTGGATCAAACGGATGATGCTATCTTTTTCATGCCTTTGTGTTTATTGGTAATGCGCCTAATGAGGCACATCGTGTTAGACACTCTGGCTTCAATGTTGCGAACTGTCTCTCCGTCGGTACCCTTACTTTCTATGATCAGACCTAGCACTCGGATTTTATCCACGGCTGGTATGGCGAGACCGTAACTTGTAGTGATTTTTGAATCGGCGTGTGCCTGCACTTGGGGATGTTGTTTGGGCGGCCGACCTCTAAGTGTAGGGCGATGTAGCAGTAGCTCAGATTTTTCCGCCGAGCAGGATAGTCCAGTTTCTTGTAAATACCTTTCCACTGTGTCAATCCCCACCTGTAATCTCTGTTCAATGAAACCGTCACTGCCGTCGCACACCCAGAGGGCCATGTCGTCGGCATAACTGATGTGATAAAGTCATTGGATGGTTTGTAGTTTTGAAAGAAGACCAATAAGGGTGAGGTTAAACAACAAGGGAGATATCACAGAACCCTTCGGGGTGCCCACGCTTGCCATGGGGATTTCGGTCGACCTGAGTGCTCCCACAGTGATCGTGGCTATTCTGCCCATAAGAAACGCTCTTATATAGTTGTACGTGCGAAGCCTCAAGTCTGTGGTATTGACCTGATTTAGAATGGTGCTATGAGGGACAAAGTCAAAATACTTCTTGAGGTCTAGACCAAGTATGCCCTTAGTGGAACGTCCTGTACTGTCTATGACATGATGCTTAAGCTGCAACATGACATCCCGCATGTGTTGAAACATGCGTGCGGAAGCCAATAATGGTGTTCGGGAAAAACATTATTGTCCATTCAGGGCATCAGTTTGTCTATGCAGGATGTTAAGAAAATGGGCCTAAGATCATCAGCGTTCAGTGGTTTGCCTGGTTTCGGAATCAGAATCACCTGGGCCTTTCTTCCACCGTTGGGGCAAGATTACGGTGTTCCAGCAGTTATTAATGTAGTCCGTGATATGCGTGATCGACTCATCGCCCGAATTACGTATTTTTTGTTCGTGATGTTGTCCTGACCTGACGCAGATTTGGTGTTAAGTTTTTGTAGGGCGGCATGGATATCCGCTTCGGTGAATTCTTTGTCTAGAGTGGTGTTGACCTGGCCCGTATAATCTGGATGCTGCTGAGTAGGAGCCTGAAAAATGTATTTGAGCTCTATCTCCCTGTGAAAATCTTCGTCGGTGCCCTTGTATGCATGGATTAGTTTGCTGATGGTTCCTCGTTGGGAGGTTTTGTTGTCTTCCGGATCGAGCAGGAACCGTAGAAAATGCCATGTTTTACTGAGACTTAGCTGCCTGTCCATCACATCACAGGTTTCATCCCCATGTTGCCGGCTTAGCTGCGTTGCACACATCTCTATCTCTGTGTTGAAGAGTGCTATGCGTTTCCTGAGGCTTCTGTTGTGTTTCTGTGTCTTCCACTTCTTTTGGAGCAATTGCTTTGTCTCCCACATGTGGAGCAGCCGGCTATCGATCTCTTCGAGGTGCGCCTCGGGAGGTACGATTCGGTGGAATTATTAATATCCTGTTTAAGCGTATGTATCCAGTCCTCTATGTCGCTGATGGGTTGAACCTGATTCTCACATAATTTGCGGAACTGGGTCCAGTCTACCAACCTTACCTGTTTTCCTAAGGGTTTACGTGGGCCACCTTGAACATGTACCTCAATGATGTAATGGTCGCTGCCCAGGTCCTCTAATGTATTTTTCAAGGGGACTGCAGATGTGTTTCTCGTGAACGTCAGATCAGGCGTTGTGTCTTTACTGGAGCTAGTGCCCACACGTATGGGTGTGCTATGATTAGTGATGAGAGTTAATCCCTCCTGCTGCGAGTCAAACCAGAGGGCCCTACCTTTAGGGAACACATGAGAGTATCCCCAGGCAGTGTGTGGTGCGTTGAAGTCCCCCGCTATTAAGATGCGATTCCGGCCAGCGATGTTGAGGGCGTGTTTAAAGAGTGTGAGAAATCTGTGCTTCTTGTGTTTAACATTGCTGTATATGTTTAGTATAAAAATACTTCCATGTGTGTTGCGTTGCGGAACGAGTTCAATAAATATATTGCCTATATTGGTAATTTCCGTGCTGTGTTGCGTGAATGTAAGGTTTAGTTTAACTAGGGTGGTAGGGGCAGTCGTCTCCACATTGGCATTTCCAAACGAGTGATAGCCTGCCAATTTAGCGAGATAATGCGTCTCCTGCAATAATATGATATCGAGCTTGACTTTCCCCTTAGGGTATTGGCGAAGATTTGCCTGCTTGCTCGCGTAGCTTCTACAATTCCATTGCCAAATCGTGTAGGCGTGGTATAGATATGGTGAGACGCAGGGGTAGGAATGTCGCCGGCTGTATCACACTGAATGCCGACGAGGAAGGTTGCTTTACAGTCGCCATGGGGTCCAGTCCGCTAGGTGGCAGAGGGGTGACTCTAGCCTCCACAGCGATGAGTCGCTGTTGTATGTGTTCGTTTTGTTGCTGGGTAATTTCAGCTATATTCTCTACGTGGTCAGAAGGGGCCGAGATAAGTCGGGATGAGTTGCTCATCCACTCATTTAATTCTTTGACTGATTGCAGAATTTCTTTCGGGACTTTAGTCTCGGGCGTCACGCGTGTGGGTTTGTCTTCATTGGCCTGAGTTTCGGCTCTGCGTTTGGGTGGTGGTGGTGTTGTACCTTCCTTCATTTTTTCAGTGGGCGTAACAGCTAAGAGCGGCGGTACTACTGGTGAAGCACGTTCCCTTCGCTTATAATGGTGTAACTTCTTCCTGAAGGTCCTGGTTTTCTCTCCTAAAGCTGTGATTTTCTGGTTTCAATGAGCTAATATCTGTTTTAGCTGTGATATTTCAGCCTCTAATTTATCAAGTTTGCCTTGAGAAGTGGCCTGCTCAGGTCCCGAGCGCGCTCCCCTGACTACGTCTGCACAGCCCACTTGGAAATTAGCGCCAGGTCCAGGCGCACGGCTCCGAGATGCTGACTGCGACCAGGAGCGGCGCTGGAAGCGAGGCCGCGACCGAGACCAGGACCGAGATCTCGACCAGGCTCCTTTCCGGGCTTCCGGGTAGAAGTTGTGACCCGCTACTCGAGGCTGTTGTCGAAAGGCGTTGGCTTTGTCGGGTAGTCTTCATATTGCTGTTGTTGTCCCATCGCCGGCGTTTCAGCAGCTACGGCGTCTTTTAACGTGCCCTGCACGCCTTCTCGGCCGTCTGGTGGTCACCGCCGCATAGTTGACAAGTGGGCTTGCATTGGTGATCTTGCGGGGGGTAGGCCGTACAACAGCCACGGCACACATGGTCTTTCGGGTTTGGGCATACATCTGCGTGGTGCCCCAGGCGACCGCATTGATAACACGTGTCTATCTGCTTGCGCTAAAGAGAGCACCTCAACTTTGCTCCACCGTATTGAACGTATGTTGGGACGCGAAGACCAGTGACCAGTACGATTACCATCGTTTTGTTGCTGAGGCGTTTTGCAGCGATGGCTGTGGGGTTCTTTGTCGTAATCACATTATCTGTAATATCTCGGGTGGTATCTTCCAACAGGACATGACGTGTCACTTCTTTTGACGTACCGTCTGGTGCTGCTTTGTATGCGCTGGTATTGTACGTGTTGTTGCCGACCACAATGCGAGAGATTTTCTTAGTATCTATCAGTATGCGCCTCTATAGAGATAGATAGATAGATAGATAGATAGATAGATAGATAGATAGATAGAAGATAGATAGATAGATAGAATAGATAGATAGATAGATAGATAGATAGATAGATAGATAGATAGATAGATAGATAGATAGATAGATAGATAGATAGATAGATAGATAGATAGATAGATAGATAGATAGATAGATAGATAGATAGATAGATAGATAGATAGATAGATAGATAGATAGATAGATAGATAGATAGATAGATTACTGCGCTTCACTAGCTAAGGCGTTAACATGTAAACCGATGTTATTTCTGGTATTTTAGTGATACTATAAAATGGCAGGTGTAGAATACGTCAGATCGCCCTTGCTAGGACTGATCAAGATTTTCCCGCAGCACACTACAACCTGCAGCAAGTTAGCAGAAAGTGATTAAAGAGGAAATGATGGTGATCATGATGGTGGTCGTGCTTCTGCTGATGATGATGTTGGCAGTGGCGAAGACAATGATTATCCGGATGACTCATTCTCCGCCGCTTATATATTGCTTTCACATCGTACTTCTCACGAACAACGAGATGTTCCCGATTTTTTATTTGTTTTTTTTTTCTGTTTGTTAAGAGGAGCAGTATGCTCACAAATGGGGTAATCACTCCTAAAGTGAAGACGTAAGTTTAGCTCACAGCAACGGAATCCGAAGACTATACTGAAAGCAGGGGAAAGCAAGAATTTCTTTTACTACCTCAATGCTGCTCAAAGTGGTTAAAGTTTAAAACAAAAAAAGTTAGTGGCAGCGGTGGGATTCGAACCCACGCCCCCGAAGAGACTGGTGCCTTAAACCAGCGCCTTAGACCGCTCGGCCACGCTTTTTTTTTCTTTATTGCCTTGCAAATCATGACTGTTCACATTTTACATATTTACATATTGGTCCATATTCAAGTGCGTCACAAAATACACCCACAGAATTCATTGAGGTACCGTCAGCTCTTGGCTGACTATTAATCAATACTTGGGCATTCGTAACAATCGCTCAATGCACCCAATCCAGTCTGGCACATCCTCTTGGCTTTTCAGCGTTTCAAGAAAATGGCACACAGATTTGCAAAAATATTGGCGCACAGCTAGCACTTCTACATCCGCGTTTTCAAAGGCACATCGGGTTTTCCATATACTGTGCAGGCCCAGAAGCATGATAAGATCATAAGGTACACCTGCCTCGTTTTTAACCGAAAGAAAACGGATGCCATGTGGACTTAACGGTAATTCTTTTTTCAAGGTTCTTTGCAGTATATCCCAGAAAAAGACCCCGCTCCAGCAATCTATAAACACGTGTTCAATTGTTTCCGGTTTATTACACAAGTGGCAATTTGTGCTCCATGGCACGAATATTCCCTTATCCTGCAACCACGTTTTAACTGGTAAGGTACCAGTATGTAATTTAAAGAAAAAAGTTTTGACCCCTGGCGCTACAAGCATTCTTTTAACACGTTTCAGAACATCCTGTCCTGGGCCTGCACAATATAGCTGACGGTACAATGGAACAGGCAGTAAAACATCGACAAGGTCTCTATACAATTTTTTACGTGGTACTTCAGCCAGATACTCTAACGAAAATCTTACTGACAAAAAGCGGAAAGACGAAATAACTTCTTTTAAATACCCTTGTATTGGTCCTTGCATATTTGATGATGATACGAGAAATTCCGGCAGCACTCTAGATAACCTTAGTTGTATAACAGTTCTCAAAAAGGGGTCATCCACATCACGCAGAAAAAGGAAACGATTGACAAGTTGTCTTATGTACAAATGAACTAATCCGAGTCCACCATCTCTAACTTTTCTGAAAAGGTTTGTGCGGCTTGATCTTTCCCATACAGAGCTCCATATGAAAATTGCAAATACTCTGTGTATTTTCTGTACACTTATTCTACTGCAGTGCAAAACCTGCATTACGTACCACAGCTTGCTCACCAGAAACAAGTTGCATGTTGTGGCCCGTGCGAATATCGAAATACCCCAACCTTTCCATTTTTCTACATCATTGCGCAATGCCTGTGTTTCTTTTTTCCAATACGGTTCACTGTCATGATAGAACTCCAGCGGCACTCCTAAATACTTCACTGGTGTTTCCTGCCATTTAATGTTTAGAAATACTCTTGGCGTGACGTCCCATTCCCCATGCCAGAAGCCAAGGCACTTATCCCAGTTCACGGCACTACCACTCGCCTGGCAAAAAGTTTTCACGGCATTTACAGCATGCATTATACTCTCATAATTTGTACAGAAAACTGCAATGTCGTCTGCGTATGCGAGAAGGCTAACCTCAGCTTCATGCAGTTTAAAGCCGCTTATTGCAGGGTTATTAATTACGCTTAAGCAGAAAGGTTCAATGAAAATAGCAAAAAGCAGGGGCGATAGTGGACACCCCTGTCTCACTGACCGCAGCACAGGTATACGCTCACCCGCAGTTTTATTTAATACCAATCTCGTCGTGCATCCAGTGTAAGCCATGCGCACTCCTTCGCTAATCAAACTCCCTACGTTAATGTGCTCAAGTAATGAAAGGAGCACGTCCTGCGGCACGCGATCAAATGCCTTTTCGAGGTCAATTTGAAGCATGGCAACATTGAGATGCATAACGTCACAACTTTCTAGGATTGATCGTGCTATGTTTATGTTGGTCATTATTTTCCTTCCCTTTATGCCACAAGTTTGGTGGGGCCCAATCAGTTTTGTCATAACTGTCTGGAGTCTTCTGGCCAATATTTTCATCAATATTTTATAGTCAACATTAGTTAGGCTAATTGGTCTATATGCAGTAACACTTCTTAACTTCGCGGGATCTTCTGTTTTAGGTATTAAGACCGTGTGGGCTGACAAAAACGATGGTGGAAGTTGTTTACACTTAAAAGCCTCGTTAAATACCTCCCTCAAAATAGGTGAAACTACGTGTTTGAATTCCTTGTACACTGCAGCACTAAGGCCATCTGGTCCTGGAGACTTACCATTGTTTAACTTATCAATTGCTTTTTCAACTTCTCGCTCTGTTATAGGCAATTCTAAAATTTTCTTTCTTTCGTCATCAAGTCTTGGCATTAATGAAATGAAATCGCTATTAAAATGTTCTGCGTGTACACTGGTTGGTGTGAATAACTCTTTGTAATATTCGAAAAAAGCACCGGCTATTGCTTCTTTCGTATGGCACCTTGTTCCTTTATATTCTATTTCTCTTATTTCATTCTTACAGGCATGTATCTTCTCAGCTCCAAGAGCTCGTTTTGTTGGCATTTCTCCCGCTACCAAGTTTTCTGCTCGAGCTCGAATCAATGCTCCACGATAACGTTCTTGGTCTAACAACTCTAGCTTCTGTTTAGTTATGTTTATCTCCTCTGAAAATGTTCCGGCCTGAGTGCATTCATCCGCTACTAACTGTTGCAAGTTTTCACGCAAACGCACTTCAAGTTCTTTTTCAGCATGTCTCAGGATACTGGCTCTCTCAAGTGCTTTTAGTTTAATGGTCTGTTTAAATATTTCCCACTTATGTCCCCAGGATTCAAGTGTTCTATTTGCTAAGTCTTCTATGCCCTCTAGAAAAATCCGATTAAACTCTTTATCCTTTAGTAGCTTTACATTAAATTTCCAGAGGTCCCAAGAGAAATGTTTGTTATTCCTTTTATGTTTACCCATTGAGAATGAAACCAAACAATGATCACTAAACGTAACAGGTGTAACTCTGTAATCATGGCACGAAGGAATGATTTCGGAAGACACATATACTCTGTCAAGTCTAGCATGGCTTGAACGCTGAAAGTGGGTAAACATAACCCCTTTTCCACTGCAAAGACATTCACCCACGTCCTCTAGCTGAGCTTTCGCCACCATATCAATTAGAACGGCAGTGCTTAAATCTCTGTATGGCCTGGAACTTGATTTATCTATACTCGAACAAACGCAGTTGAAATCCCCAGCCCAAATTAGTTTACGTTCACATTTTAAATACACATCAAGTTTTTCAAAAAACTCCTTTCGATCTTGAATCACAGTGGGTGCGTACACACAGATTACTCTCCATTTTTCTCTTGGTAGGGATAAATCACATATAATAAAACGACCCGCCTCGCAGGTAGTTACAGACTCCACTTTCGCATTAAGGCTCTGCCGAATTAACAAGAGGCAACCTGCAGATGTACCCACTGCGTGACAAACGCACACATCAAACAGTCTCGTGAAAGGCTGCACCATTCGCTCAGCGTGCTCTTCACTCTCTACTTTAGTTTCCTGTACAGCGACGATGTCCAGATCTTGTTCTATAATCAGGCAGTAAAGCTGGTTTTGCCGCCGTTTGGCAGAAAGCCCACGTACATTTAGCGTCGCCAATCTAATCGTCACCATCGTGATGAGAGAAAGCCGAGCGAAAGACGCTTACCTTACCAACACCTAAACAACTGTCCGGCCGACGCTCAAGGCGTCGTCCCGTCGCCGCCGCGTGAAAGTGACGACGAACGCAGGCGGCCAGCACCCCGAGACTTTTTGGAGCCAGCCACTCGCCACTGCCCTTGATCTTCCTGGGTCAGACGCTGCTGGGACGCCGCGTCTCCCTCATTCAGGCGTCGCTTTACTGGCGTAGCTTCAACTGTATCCATGTCCGAAGTAGCGTCGGACCCGATGACTGGTTCAGCCTTGTGCTGGGTTTCCATTTGAGTCGAACGCCGTGGCGTTGGAGTGCCCACAACCGTATTTTCATCTGTGCCTGCGTCTTGCTTAGGTGTCTCCGATCTTTTCCTCGCTGGTCGCCACTGCATGAGACGCCTCCTCTCCTGCCTTCGACGCCGCGGCCCTCTCTGCTTCCTCTTCATCCATGAGCAATTCACTGTGGTCGGCATTTGTTGCTCGACTTGCTGCACTGGCATAGGAACGAGTACAGTCCGCCTGCTCATGCCCAAAAGCGCGACAACCAGCGCACCTGGGCACCCTGCAGTCGCGACGAATGTGTCCCGTGTTCCGGCAACGCAGGCACAGCGGTGCTCTTCCTGGCACGACCACCAGTGCCATGCCGCTTCCGAGACGCATCTGGTGGGGTATGCGATCCGTAGTAACGCCTTCTTTGAGTAGTAGCCGAACGAATCTTGTGGTTGACTCAACTCCTTCGAAGTCTTCGTCTCTCCACTTGTCGCTGATAACTTCTTTCACTTCACCGTACTCCCGGAAAGCACGCCGTACAGTCTCTGCATTGACGTCAAAGGCTACCCAATGCAACTTGAGACGCACCTCTTGCCTTTCTGGGTGACGACGACGCAGGGCCGGTCTTTCACGGAGAGTAGGCCAGCGTCCAGAACTATCTTCTTGGCTTCATCTGTCTTCATGTTAAGAAGCCAGACGTGCGACATCTGATACGCTCCTATGCCGCTTACCTCTTGAATGATGCCTAGTTCCTTGAGCGGCTTTCGGAAGTCGTTAATCCCGTACGGACGCGCTGCGATGTCGCAGTGCAGAACCAACGTGCGTCTGAGTCCTTCTCCTGTGGGCAGTGGTGGCAGAATTAAACGGTAGTCCTTGGGAAGCGATGTGCACGAGAAACCGCGGCCAGCGTCGGCCGCTGTAACAGCTCTTGAGGAGCCTGCCATCCTGCGTCCGCACGCGTCGGTGACCAGAAGCAGAATGGCCGCTCGGCCACGCTACCGACAGTTCTCCGACGCGAGTCCCATAATCTGGCTCGGTGTACGCGTGCTCGATACGCGACCTACTTTATTTCCAGCTGCGTGCCATGCCCGCCTCTCGAGCTGTCATCCAAAATCACTAAGGCAAAAAAAAATAAAAATTCGGGCTTTGTCTCTCGATGAAAAATCCGCAGCACGCGTTACTTTGTTAGGGAGCATTCACACGGAGTGCGCTGAAGAAAAAGTAGACAACTCGCGAAGCACAGTGCCATTGTCTGTGTGACCAATGCAGAGGTTTTACAGGAAAGTTGTATACAACCGTGTCATACGTTGCCCACTTAACCGAAACCCGTAGCGCGTACGTGCCACATATATTAGTAAAACCGTACAGTTTACCACCGGTCCACTAAAATTAAATCAAAGAACGTAAATATATACATAAATGAACGAATAAGTGAGCAAACTATATGCTGCATGCATCTGGCACACGCAAATAGGGGATCAAATATTCTCCACTTTTCTATGGTTTTCATCAACATCAGGCACGAATTCTGCGCCACGTGTTGCATAGCTTGCTGCTAATTCACATTCGCCGAACGGAATGGCTTATGAAATCTACAGGAAAAGCCGTCTAAGAGTACCAACGGCACAGTGGCCATCTTTCTCACTTTCTTTTTTTCTTCCTTCGTTCCTCAATGGCATCTCCAGAAATATATTTCCGGACGAAGGTGGGAAATAAGCACACCCAGCGTATTTTAATGCGTGGGTTTGCTTTTACACCCCTCTATATTTGCGCAAGCGAAATCTGAAAATTTTGTGGAGTAAGAACCTCAATCATCTCAGCTCTTGCATGCAAAATTTTTAAATTTTAAAGGGTCACTCACCAGGTTTGGCAATTTCGAGCTGACAAGCGCAATGCGTAGACGAGGCGTTCATGATCACGTCTGCCAAACTTTGCAACGCTACGCGCCGCGGAAATGGGTCATATTTCAAGAATATGCTGCTCCCCCTTCCCTCTACCGGCGCACGCGTAGAGAATGAGGGCATGACGTAGGCGTAGGAATGGCCCTACGTACACGGCAATGCAGTGACGTTGGTCCTCTACGTAGACGAGTCTGCTCTGACGTTGTCATCAGTATACCACGTGATATGGCAAAAATTTTTTAGCACAACATTCGTAGTTTATGTATTTGTTGCTTTAAGAGAATAATAAAAGATGAAATAAATAATGAGACGCAATAACAATTGTGCGCGCTTTTCTTTTATTTTTTGCCCGTGAAATGCTACGATTGGATTGGATTGGATAAACTTTTATTTGGTCCTCCAATACACAGATCACTGTGTTGCGGGCAGCTCCCACGTGGGGACTGAGATGCCAAGCTCCTCAGCCGCCTCGCAGGCTTGGTGGACAGCCCAGAGCTGATCTGCCAAGGACGAGCTGCGGAAATGCTACGAGATGCGGGGCTAATGTGCCAGCGTTTTACATGCATTCGTGTCCCCACGGTCAGCGCGTTGAGCAGACGACCACTGTGGAATGCTGCTACGCGTTCGCGCACTCATTGTGCTCATCTACTCTACCGCGTCTATGCTAGCGTTTCCAAACCATTCCGCAGAAACAGGCAGAAGACCACAAAATAACACTGCAGTCAACAAAGCAACGCTGCTCGCGTTCTCGGGGGTTTGACTTCTTAGGGCACGTCATGCGCACGTCACCTCTTGGTCGGATGCCAGAAAGGGTGGAAAGAGATTTTGCTTTGAAGGCTACGTGGAAGAGCGGCTAGGTTTCGAGCTCGCCTCCTCTCATCTTCGTTTCGCGTCGCTTCAAAAAACCTGTTTTCTCCGCTCGTGATGAACCTATTCGAAAATTTTTTGTGGCAAAATGTTTCTCATAGGACACCCAATTACTTCCACTGTCTAACTAAAATTCGGTATGGGGCCTGGTTAGTGGCCCTTCAAGAACTTAGAAAGTCTTCCACGCACGCTCCCGACAAAAATTATTAATTTCAACTATTACAACCTCCCCGCTATTCCAGTGGTATCTATCTATCTATCTATCTATCTATCTACCAGATGTCGTAATGTTACGGTTGTCCTTACCTGTTTCAATAATTGGGCATATAGAAGAAGGTGCATGGTAAATAGGAATGACATTTCCAGACATGGTTTACGTGGCATGCGTATCATCCGCATCGTATGAGACGGATAATATGCAGAGAACTTCCTTTAGGTTCAGGCGCAGGGGCTTTTAGGGTTTTCTCGTATAAATCTTTATCACGCAGATATTTTCTCACATAAATTTTTCATCACAATTGCACAATAGAGTGTTCCCCAATCTAAAAGCAATGTAAAAGCATGAATAGCCAAATCAAAATTATATTGCCCGTTGTAGTCACTTTGTCCTAGTATGGTCAACGTCTTTATCAAACTGGTGTTCAACATGCAGCTATGGCCAACGGTGGGACCAGGTTTGCGGAATAATCGCCTGGTGACTTCTTGTTCGGTACTCCGCCTCTCATCGCTTCTTCAGCATGTCTTTGAATGCTACGCACCTGCGAGTCACCGTCACTTCCATGAGTGCTTGAGGCCATTTAGAGCTTTCTGTCTACTCTATCAGTTCTTTTGCAATCGACTGTAGTCTAGTGGTTATAAACACAAACCATGATGGTTATGGCACTCGGCTGCTGACCCATAGTCCACGGCATTGAATCCCTTCCGCAACGGCTGCATGTCAATGTGGGTGAAATGCTGCCGGTCCGTATACAGATATCTGCATGCCCGTTAAAGAACACCTATAATTACAAATTTTCAGAGTCTTCCGCTACGGCGTCCCTCGTAATCAAGTCGGGGTTTGGAGGAGTGAAACAATAACAAGCATTGTTATTGATTGACCCTAAGACACGCATCTGTTATGTTCCGACTTTAATAAGCGACCCCCAGACATCTTCCGCACAAAAAGGAAAAATACAGAATAAAACTGATACACTATGCTTTTTTTTTTTGTTAAACCTAGGTCTTGTGTTCACACGTGTGCAATACTTTCATATCGTGCTGTTAAACACTCATCTGATATGGTAATTTTTTCAACAAATTTTGCAGTGTCTCTGTTTTTTTTAATAATGACATTTTTTGTTCGTGTTTTATTATGTTCATATCTGCTTTGCATGCTTTCCTTCATAAATAATGCCGTCTTTTTCTTTTTCGTATTTCGCTGTTTCTGAAGGGGAAAAATCATTTTTATTGCGTTTTCTTTGTTATGTCTATAAAAGCACGTACCTTTTTTCTTGCAAGAAGGATAGTCTTGTACAATGTATTATGTGTACAGTGTCAATATTTATGAAAGGGAACACGGTGACACGCGGCCTGCGTGCTCCGGCAGTTGCTGGCAGCGCGTTCAAGCGGGAGCGATAGCAACCACGGTCTCTTTTTGCCTCATCTCGCGGCGAGCAAAACAACCATTCGTTGCTGATATAGAACGGCAAGATTGCGACCCCTCCCCCTTCAAGGCGATTACCGGATCTCGCGTAATCACCTTTGAGAGGGGAGGGGGACTAATCTTGACGCTGGTTCCATCTCAGCAACGAATTGTTGTTTTGTACGCCGTGACATGAGGCAAAAAGAGACCGTGGTTGCTATCGCTCCCGCTTGAACGCGCTGCCAGCAACTGCCGGAGCGCGCTGCCACGCGTCGCCGTGTTCGCTTTCGTAAGAAGTGACACTGCACATATTTTAAATGCAAAGCATTTCTTAGCGAACTTCAGCGACTTTGAGCGTATCTATCTATCTATCTATCTATCTATCTATCTATCTATCTATCTATCTATCTATCTATCTATCTATCTATCTATCTATCTATCTATCTATCTATGTATCTATCTATCTATCTATCTATCTATCCATCTATCTATCTATCTATCTATCTATCTATCTATCTATCTATCTAGCCGCCTACGACATTTAGCTCTCCTGGCCGTTTCGATAATGGTATCGATACCAAACTTGTAAGACAGAACATGACTCTATGAAGAACATATTTGACAGTCATAACATGAAAATCATGAAGTGTATGACATGAATGTCATGATTTACATTTCATGGTCCTACAGCTCTTGTGGTGGTTTCGTTCACATGGCATGTTGAAAAACTGGTATGGTAAGGCATGATTGCACGGTGAACACAAGCAACAGATCCTAACATGAAAATCGTGACGTGCGGGTCATGTAACAACATGACTACAAGCCACGCTCATGAGGCGCTCGCGGCCGTTTCACTAGCGTCACATATACCGAATTTGCTATTACAGTACGTGAATGGATGACGAAAGTATTTGACTGGTGCAAACATGATAATCACTATAGATGTGTGTCCTGTAACATGAGCACATGCCACAATCATGGTGCACTCGATGCTGTTTCGCGACCTTCACATATGCCAAGTTTTGTAATACGGGACGTGAATGGATGACGACGGTATGATACTAGTGCAAACATGATAAACGTGAGATGCGTATCATGTAACAACATGACTATATGCTACGCTAATAATGCGCTTGCGGCCGTTTTGCTAGCTTCACATGTGCCAAACTCGGTATTACGCGACGCAAACGGACGACATAGGTAACTGACACATCCAAACATGATAATCATGAGATGCCTGTCATGTAACAACATGACTACATGCTACGCTCATGATGCGCTCGCGGCCGTTTCACATGCTTCACACATGCCAAATTTGGTATTACGTGACGCCAATTAATGACGAAGGTATGTGACTGGTGCGAAAGTAATAATCATGAGATTCGTGCCATGTGAGAACATGACTACATACTACAGTCAAGGCGGCAATACATTTCGACGTGACGTCGTGCGCGTGCTCGCCGGCGTTCATTTCGTCACGTCACGCCGGCGTTGACACGCCAGGCGCTGGTCCTGCCGTATACACGGAGGCGCGCGCCGCGCTGCGTTTCTTTGACGCATGCGCGTTTCAGCGCATCCGGAGTCCCTCCGTCATGAAAAGAGCGAGACGCAGTGTTCTCTCGGTAACTCATCGGTGCGAAATGCAGCATGTCGCATTCAGCACCGGTTGCCATCGGGCTGCGCCGACGGCTGCTGCTCGCGCCTGGCATCAGACTATAGAGTGCTCGCGTTTTGTTATACCGTCGCTGTGCCCAGTGTGCATGCGCGTCAATGCTACACTGGAGTGTATTGGGCCCTTCGTGATGCGCTCGCGGCCATGCTAGCTCCACATATACCAAATTTAGTGTTACGTGACGCCAATGGAGGACAAAATATATGACTGGTGCAAACATGATAATCCTGACATGCGTGTATGTAAGAGCATGACAACAAACCACGCTCATAGTGTGCTCGCGGCCATTTCGCTAGCTCCAGATGTACTAAATTTGGTATGACGTGACGTGAATAGGTTACGAAGGTAAACAACACATCCAAACACGGTAATCATGACACCGAAGTCATGTACGACATCATTTACCTAGACCTCGTAACATTGTGCTGATTTTAAAGTGACATATCAACATTTTTCATTCGTGCTTTGAATATCATCAATTGCCACTGTACGTGGGATCTGCCAATTTTTTGTATGAAGGATATTCATGCACAATACATTATGTGTACATTTCATTTTCCTGTTTTTCTTTTTGTTTTTCGATCGTTACCGTCTTGTAGTTGTAGCACGTTTAGGGTGGCCAGGACACCCTCAAGCTGATTGTACCAGCATTTTTCCCCTGGTCTCCTTCAACACCGTGTTTTAAATAAATAAATAAATAAATAAATAAAATATTATAATGTATATGTCTTTTTTTGCATTGGGTTCTTCAGCATGCGTTTTCTTTCATTATTCGTATGAGGCGCTCAATTCTTCACTGCATGCCAGGATCTGTCACTAAAGCCACTGACGGCTTTGACAGGCCTAAACACGTGTGTTATTGGAAGAAATAAACTATAAGAAGAATATTATTATCAACAATATTAAATTTTATTATTATTATTATTATTATTATTATTATTATTATTATTATTATTATTATTATTATTATTATTATTATTATTATTATTATTATTATTATTTTGAGGCCATGTACTGTAGGTGTACCCTTTGCTGAACTAGATAATACTCGGCGTAGGACATAAATGGACCATTTTATGAATTAGCCAGCTCTCTGTATATGAGTGCTGCCCTCCGTCTGTATAGCTGACGCGGAGTTTAAATAATATAAAGAAAACGGGACAGGTGACGACACGAAGTGCTTTGGACCGGGGTGCTCTTCTCTATGTAATTGCAATGCTTTGTAGTGCTTGCTTTGTAATGATCCTCATTTACAAAGCAAGTCTGTCAGTAGTTCCTCCTCATTGAATATATTGCCACAAGGTAGTAGTGGGATTGGGGCATAAAGCGGTAGAGGGTCCCTGCCTGAAAGAAAAAGACTACGAAGTGGATAGAGACTGGTTCCAGCCCGCCAGTGTGCCAGGCATTGTAGTCGCGTGTAATCGTCGTAAATATCTGCAAATATACGTTTCTTGTAAGATTATTGGTGGAGGTGTGGGGTACGCCTACCTGGCTTTCCCGGCAAACCAACACGGAACTTCGCAGTGGTCGCCACCTTCATTTTCCTGCAATGGCTCAACAGGCCCACCCACAAGAGCAACAGCTGCCGCAACAGCAGCCACAGCAGCAGCCGCAGCCGCAGCAGCAGCAGCAGCTGCCTTCTCTGATTCTCCTGCCTCCACGAGACCCCGGAACCTTCTCGGGCACAGGCAAAGACAAGGTGAATGTTGAAGATTGGGTCGCATTGTGTGAGCGCTGAGCGAATACTATAGGTGGGACCCTACGTTGATGCTGGCCAACGTTGTATTTTACTTCCGGGATACGGCGCTCACCTGGTATGAGACGCATGAGTCGGAGTTGACCAGCTGAGACGTTTGCAAACTGAAGCTTGTCGAGTTATTCAGCAGGCCATTTGGGCGACAGCAGGCCGCGAAGAAAGACCTGGAATGTCTAGTGCAGACATCGACAGAATCATGTGTATCTTATATACAGGACGTATTGGGCCTCTGTCGAAAGGTGGACGAGAACATGAACGAAACTGACAAAATCGCTCACATATTAAAGGGAATTGCCGATGACGCCTTCAATCTGTTGATTGTTAAAGATTGCGCTACCGTCGACGCGTTTGTGAAGGAATGTCAGCGCTTCGAGCATGCCAAGAAGCGTCGCATAACCCGCCAGTTTGCACGTCTGCCTGCAGCCACTTCGACCTGCGAAGACAGCCCCAAGTTCACGCAAGCTACAACGTCCGAAAATGTCACCAGAATCGTTCGCCGCGAACTCGAAGCAATGGCTCCTGCAGCCATCGCCTCCAACGGTCCTCAAGACAACGCATCCACCGTCTCCCTCATCCAAGCCGTCGTTCGCCAAGAAATAGCAAATCTCGGCATCGCACCTGTTTGCGCTGTTCGCACTACCTAGAGCTCGGCTTCTGTTAACCAGATTCCGGTGTACCCTTCACGCTACCCTTCCCGCTACCGGAACCCTGCTGAATGGAGAACGTCGGATGATAGACCGATCTGCTTTCACTGCTCTCGCGCCGGCCACATTGCACGCTACTGTCGCAATCGTTGGACATCCAATTCATCTTGGAACACTGGGACATGGCGTCGCTTTGAAGGTAATTCTCGCCGCTTTTCTACTCCCGACGATCCACAGCCTGCTCCTACTAACGTTCAGGGCCGAAGGTTCAGCCGGTCACCATCACCCCAAGGCCGCCGATCTCTCTCGCGGATGATTTCTCGATCCAGGTCCCCTGCACAACCTGGGCCCTCAACCTCGGGAAACTAAACCATGCAGCTCCTGGAGGTGACGCTGCATTAACGACCCGTTCTGCAAATCCTCTGTTGACGATTCCTACACGCCGCAATATTTTGGACCTTTTGGTGGATGACGTTACCGTTACAGCCCTCATAGACACTGGCGCACGAATTTCAGTCATGAGCGCTGCTCTCTGTATTAAACTGCGAAAAGTAATCACGCCTCCTATTAAGTGTGCAGTAATGCTTGCCGATGGGAGCACATCTACCGTTCTCGTCATGGGCACCTCTCGCGTGTGTATTGCTGGGCGCCAGACCGTCGTATTGTTCACCGTGCTTGAGCAGTGCCCACATGACGTGATTCTTGGTCTCGTCTTTCTCTCTGTGCACTCCGCCCTTATCGACTGCTCGACGGGTCTTCTTCAGTTGGAACTGCCTTTTGACGCCGCTGTTGCCCGTGATGCTCAAAGTCGCCTTTGTGCCACAGAGTTCCTGCATCTTCCGCCGCAAGCCGCGACTTACGTGCAGCTCGTGTGTGATCCGCCTGTGCGCGATGGTTAATATGTCGTTTCACCTATTACCGACGTTGTGCTAAAGCACTCCATTGCTGTCCCGCACACCGTGGTGATAGTACGCCACAACCAGACCCATCTGTCTCTTTTGAACTTTGGTTTCTCCACGCACGTGCTGCCCGCTGGTATTAAACTAGGCATCATGTCGTCGTTGCAAGAGTGTGATATTTCTGAACTGTCGGCTCAGCAACCTACTCTGCACGTCAACTTGCTCACTGTGCCCAACCTGTCAAGCATTGACATGGCCAAAATGATAGCGCCAGATCTTTCGTCCTTCGAAGCACAAGACCACCACCGTCTGTTGACATCCTATGCGGACATATTCGATCTTGACAACCGCCCTTTAGGCCAGACATCAGTTGTGACCCATCACAACAACACCGGCGATGCCAACCCAATTCATCGTCGCCCTTACCGCGTCTCCGCTGCCGAACGCTCTGTCGTCCAGAAAGAGGTCGAGAAAATGCTGGCCATAGGCGTCGTCGAACACTCATCTAGTCCGTGGACATCCCCGGTCGTGCTTGTCAAGAAGAAGGACAACACATGGCGGTTTTGCGTCGACTATAGACATCTCAACAAGGTCACTAAGAAGGACGTTTACCCCTTACCAAGAATAGATGACGCCCTTGACTGCCTTCATGGCGCAGTTTTTCTCGTCCATTGACCTTCGATCTGGTTCTTGGCAGATCGCTGTTGACCCACGGGACCGAGAAAAAACATTTGTAACCCCCGATGGGTTATACCAATTTAAAGTAATGCCGTTTGGGCTTTTTAATGCGCCGGCCACCTTTTAGCGCATGATGGATTCCCTTCTGCGTGGCTCCAAATGGTCCGCTTGCTTATGCTACTTAGATTATATAATTGTTTTTTCACCGACGTTCGCAAGCCATCTTGAGCGACTATCCAGTATTCTCCAAGTATTCCGCAACGCTGGTCTCCAGCTGAACTCCTCCAAATGCCGTTTCGGCCGTCGCGAAATAACTGTGCTTGGTCACCTCGTTAACGCATCTGGGGTACAGTCTGATCCGGACAAAATTCGCGCAGTGACTCAATTTCCCGTGCCCTCTTCTCCTAAGGATGTCCGGAGCTTCCTTGGTTTGTGCTCCTATTTTCGCCGCTTCATCCGCAATTTCGCCGATATTGCGTGGCCTCTCACCGAGCTTCTTAAAAAAGACGTCCAATTTACTTGGAATTCGCCTCAAAGTGCTGCATTTTTGGCGCTCATTGCAGCCCTCGCGACTACGCCAATATTAGCCCACTTCGATCAGACTGCCCCGACAGAAGTTCGTACGGACGCGAGTGGCCACGGAATTGGTGCTGTTTTAGCTGAGCGTCAGCATGGACGTGACTGTGTCATCGCCTACGCCAGCCGCCTTTTATCCCCTGCCGAGAGGAACTATTCCATCACTGAAAGAGAGTGTCTTGCTCTAGTTTGGGCTGTCGCAAAATTTCGCCCGTACCTCTTCGGCCGCAGTTTTACTGTTGTAACTGATCATCATGCACTCTGCTGCCTTTCCTCGCTCAAGGATCCCACGGGACGTCTCAGTCGTTCGTCTCTCCGCCTCCAAGAATACACCTTCTCGGTCGTGTATAAATCTGGTCACCTCCATCAAAACACCGACTGCCTGTCACGGTACCAATTGGATCCACCAGACGCCACAGAGAGAGCTACGGAGGCTTGCGTCTTATCAATATCAGCACTTCCTTGATATCGCTTCTGAGCAACGCCACGACCCGGATTTACTTGTCATAATAGAAAGCCTGAGTTCCGCTACTCCACCCACTTGTCTGAACTTGTATTTCCTTGACGAAGGTGTTCTCCACCGCCACAACATACGCCCTAATGATCCTGACCGCCTTCTCGTCGTGCCTTCCCATTTGCGTGTAGATGTTCTCCGACAGCTTCACGATGAACCTGCCGCTGGTCACCTGGGAGTCACCGCACTTATAATCACGCCCGGCGCCGTTTTTTCTGGCCACGCCTATATCGCTCTGTGCAAAAGTATGTCGCCAGCTGCGACCTTTGTCAACGTCGAAAACGACCAACATCGCTTCCAGCTGGCCTTCTAACCCTATTGAGATCCCTGCTGAACCATCCTTCCGCGTAGGGCTCGACCTTCTCGGGCCAGTTCCCACTTCTGCATCCGACAACAAATGGGTTGCCGTGGCGACCGACTACGCGACACATAACAGCGATCACCCGCGCTCTTCCAACCAGCTGCGCTACCGATGTCGCCGACTTTCTACTGCATGACATCATATTACATCACGGCGCTCCTCGACAGCTCGTTACTGACCAAGGCCGATACTTTTTATCTCGCGTCGTCCAGGATATCGTACGTTCCGGTTCCACGAACCACAAGTTCACAACGGCATACCATCCACAAACTAATGGACTTACAGAGCGCCTGAATCGCACTATCACGGACATGTTGTCAATGTATGTTTCTCCAGACCATCGTGACTGGGACGCACCGTTACCCTACGTCAGCTTCGCTTGCAACTCCTCCAGACATGACACCGCAGGCTATTCCCCGTTCTACCTTCTTTATGGACGGGAACCCTCTCTGCCTCTTAATACATTCCTTCCCGCTGGTTCAAGCTCCCCTGTCACATACGTGCGCGATGCCATAGAGTGAGCCGACGCAGCACGACAGATTGCCCGAGAACGACTCACACTTTCTCAAGCCTCTCAGAAAGATCGATACGATCGTCACCACCGCGAAGTTTCGTATGCACCAAGTTCTCTCGTACTCTTGTGGACCCCAGTGTCGTCACATCGGCCTCTCAGAAAAACTTTTAATTCGCTATGACGGACCATACAAAGTCCTGCGCAAGATCACGAACCTCACCTACGAGATACAGCAAGTCGTCGACGAAGCGCACTCAATGCCACCACCATCCACTGTTGTGCACGTCGTAAGACTGAAGCCTTATGTGTCACCCAACACTCCCCTTTCGTGACAAGCGCCGGGTTGGCGCTTTAACGCCGCGGGGTAGTGCCACAAGGCAGTAGTGGGATTGGGGCATAAAGCGGTAGAGGTTCCCTGCCTGAAAGAAAAGACTACGAAGTGGATAGAGACTGGTCCCAGCCCGTCAGTGTGCCAGGCATTGCCGTCACGTGTAATCGTCGTGATTATCTGCAAATATACGTTTCCTGTAAGATTATTGTAAGATTGTAAGATTGTAAGTTGTAAGATTATTTTGCTGGAAATTAGGGCATATTGTGTCCTCATCTTGGGCTTCTTTTGGAATTTCAGCGGCATGGTAAATGCTAGTCGCCAGTCGTGCGGCTCCATGATCGGCAAGTCTAGGTCGGATGATGATCTTGTATATAGTCACCTCGAGGCAGTGGAGGCATCCGGCTTAATCTTGTTACTTGACTCAGGCGTTACTAACGCTGTTTCTTGCTGTTATTCACTCGTTGAGAGTCCACACCGAGTTCCAGTGATTGCCCGCGGGTAGACTTCTTTGTTCTTACGGTGCTACATCCTGTGCTTTCTTCGAATTCTGCACGGTAAATGGGTTCTCCCACCACAGAGACCTCCATTTGTTCTCAGAAAGTCGGATGCGTCCAAAGCGCCGACCGGCGTTTCTTGGTATCCGCAGAGCTAGGCCGGCCTAGGCAGCTGCGTCTTTGGCAGCTGCGCTGCCGGTGGCTTGGCAGGCGATGGGCGTAGCTCTCCCGCCAGCGTGGTTGACAATAATGCGTTGGTTAAGGTGTTAAAATTGAAGTCCCCACCTGGAACTTGGTGCTGGGCGATTCCTGGTGACAAGCTGAATACGCGGGTGCTAAAGTCTTCTGGGCTTGCAGGTGACTTCCGCTGCAAAACATTCGCTGAAACTGGAGCCGACACTACGCGTGCGTCTGCTCGCTCCGAGGACAGCAGCGTGTCCGCTTAAGGAAGATTTTAAAAAATTTTCTTTAATCTTCCTTGATTCCACCAAGCTATACGACAAACGTGGGCCCATTAAGTGCTCACTTAAAAGGAACAGCCCTTCTGCAACATTCTCTATGCCATTCCAATAATTCCATATGTTCCCGTAAGCTTCCTGCGGAGTTGTAGTAAATATCTCAAAAAACGTACACTAAAACACATCGATTTCGTAGGAAACTTATGGAATAACTTGAATGACATGCCGAACGTACCACTCTTGGCAAGCGGCTAGATCAGTGGTGAGTGAAGAAGATATAGAGCTTATGTCTCCCGAGTACGAGTTAATTGGTAATGTCATCCGTGAGAACGAGTATGCAGGCTTGATATCTTAAATTGTATACGCTGGCGAAGATGGGGTGTTTTGTGCAACGTCGTCGTCATGAGGCACCATAGCCGCAGGTGTGTGATAGTTCTAGAATAGAAACGTTTTGTATTTTGAAATCACACATCAAGGTCCACAGTTGTAACATGGTGAGTAAAGCGTGGCACGACAAACACGATGACGTAGGTTCTCTTCATAGGCACGGCCGGCGGCCGCATTTCTTTAGCAGTCAAATGCGAGAAAATTCGTGTATTTAAACCTTGGCGCACGTAGAAAAAAATTTGCGGGTTAACACTTGAGGCCCTGATCCGGCGTACCTTGTGATCGCATTAATATTTCTGTCACGTAAAGTCCCATAAATGATGCCGCACACACGAAAAGCGAATTCAAAAGTACCTTCAGCTCCTTAATACAAGTTAAACTTATAGCTATAATTCTGGGGCGTATTACAAAGAAGCTTTGTTTTTACCTTTTCAACAAAAATCTAAGGAGGATAAAGTTTCATTGTAGCTCGTCAGTATGCAACTTCTGTTTCGTTAAACATATTGTACATGTGAGGGAAACCTGTCAACAATCGCAAAAAAATTGAAGGCGCACCATGGCTGTTACTATGCCATTCCAGTAACTTCAACATACTGATCCCCGTACTATTTGCAGATGGCAATTGCAATGAAGGGCTTTCAATCCTGCAGCCATATATCTTTTTCGGAGGGGGGCCAAACTGTGGAAGGAGTGGCGAAACCCGTACTTCATGATTTATTCACGGTAAAACGCCTGGCTTCCTCCGTTCGGGAGAAAAACGAGCGTGTTCATTGGTTGATGGGTTGAAAAGTCAGTGTGTTCATTGGTTAATTTGTTCAGACAGACAGACAGACAGACAGACAGACAGACAGACAGACAGACAGACAGACAGACAGACAGACAGATATATAGATAGATAGATAGATAGATAGATAGATAGATAGATAGATAGATAGATAGATAGATAGATAGATAGATAGATAGATAGATAGATAGATAGATAGATAGATAGATAGATAGATAGATAGATAGATAGATAGATAGATAGATAGATAGATAGATAGATAGATAGATAGATAGATAGATAGATAGATAGATAGATAGATAGATAGATAGATAGATAGATAGATAGATAGATAGATAGATAGATAGATAGATAGATAGATAGATAGATATAGATAGATAGATAGATAGATAGATAGATAGATAGATAGATAGATAGATTACTGCGCTTCACTCGCTAAGGCATTAACATATAAAGCAATGTTATTTCTGGTATTTTAGTGATACTATGAAATAGCAGGTGTAGAATAAGTCAGATCGCCCTTGCCAGGACTTCGCCCTTGCCAGGAAACCAAGATCGCCCTTGCCAGGAAACAAAGATATTACACCTTCAACACAATGGGTAGTCTTATACACATCTCGCACTTTTATAACAGCTTCCGCGAAACACTCATTAACGGATAGAACTCTCACATCACAGTGTCTGTACAATAGCATACTACGCCAAACCGAATGAAGACCAAGTAAAAATATAACATCCAAATTTTGCACAGAACTATCACAAGGCAAAAAACGAATTCCATATGGAGTAAGAGGTAAATCTTTTTTTAATGTCCTCTGTAAAATGTCCCAAAAGAAAATAGCGTTCTTACAATCAATAAACACATGTTCAATGGCCTCAGGTTTGTTACACAGGAGACAGCTGCTTCCCCATGGAACATACATCCCTCTCTCTTCAAGCCACGTTTTTATTGGCAAGGTTCCCGTATGAAGTTTGAAAAAGAAGGTTTTCACATTGGGTGGTATACACATGTTTTTCACTCGCTTTAGTACGTCATGACCATATGATTTTTTATACTTTGAACGGTACGGGGGCACAGGAAAAACATTCTGTATTAGGTCTTTCATAAGGCGCTTTCTTTTCACATTAGTTAGGTAAACTATCGAAAACCTCGCCCTTAAGAAACGATATGAGAACACAACTTCGCGCAAGAACGGTGACAAAGTGTGTCGTTCTCGCCTGTATGAAGATACAAAGAAGTCAGGCATGTGGTGTAACAGCGTTGTTTGAAATAAAAAACGTAAAAAAGAGTCTCTCTGGTCTCTAATGAGCAGGAAACGTGATATTACTTGGTTAAGAACCAGACGGCACAGAGACAGCCCTCGTTGCTTAACTCGCCGAAACAAGTTCGTTCTAGATGTTCTCTCCCACGTAGAGCTCCAGATGAACGTGGCGAATATCCTGTGGACTTTTTGAATGTTTTTACGCGTACAACTAAGTACTTGCAAAAGGTACATAGTTTTAGCAGCCAGAAACACGTTGCATACAGCTGACCGAGAGAAAATTGATAAGCCACGACCACCCCATCCTTCGGCGGTCGCGCGCAGTTCTTCAGCCTTTCCAAGCCAAAATGCTTCATTGTCATGACACCTGTCCAATGGTACCCCTAGGTAACGACTAGGTGTCGTGAGCCACTGAATATTTCCAAAGGAGCTGGCCGTGAGGTCCCAATTACCATGCCATAAACCAATGCTTTTCTTTTGTTCATTAAACTTCCACTCGTGTCACAAAACCTTTGAGTGATTTTTAATAACGAAGCGACACTCTATCAACAGCAAAAAAGGCAATATCGTAGCCGTATGCCAAAACACGCACTTCACATGACTGCAACCTGAAACCATTAATCCCTGCATGGTGAATCACTTTCTGACACAGTGGTTCCAAAAATAGAGCGAAAAGCAAAAGACTTAAAGGACACCCCTGGCGCACGGTGGAAAGTACTTGTATGCGCTGTGAGAGTTCTCCATTTACAATTAAATTGGTGGTTGAACTTTTGTATGCCAATCTAATACCTTTACATATGATCACAGCAAGACCAACGTGCTCAGCTAGCATGAAGAGTGTATTGTGTGGAACCATGTCGAAAGCCTTGGCTAGATCGATTTGCAACATAGCTACTTTTAGAAGCGCAGCGTCACAATACTCCAAAATGCTCCTGGCAACATGAATATTCGTGAATATGCTCCTACGCTTGATGCTGCAAGTCTGATGTGACCCGACCAACTTGTATATAACTCCTTGCAACCTCCTAGCCAGAACTTTCATAAACACCTTATAATCTACGTTTGTTAGCGTGATTGGCCTGTATCCTGTCACTTTGCGTAAAACATGTTGCTCTTTCCCTTTAGGAATCAGCACGGTGTGTGCACGATTAAACGATGGAGGCAGAGTTCCGCAACCTAAAGGCTCTGAAAAAACCTATTGCAATGCGGCGGCCATATCCGCCTTGAACGCCTTGTAAAAGGCGGCATTAATGCCATCTGGACCAGGTGATTTGCCCATGCCAAGATCATCAATAGCCTTCTCAATTTCCCCTATACTAATAGACATTTCCAATAAATTTGCGTCCTCAGCATTAAGTGTCGGCATTTCTATCAAGAACTCATTTAAAAAACCCGGCTCCTTTGGTTGGCGATAAGCAAACAAGTCCTGATAATAGTTTTTAAAAGCTTTAATAATATCTTTATGTTCTCTCAATATTTCACCAATTTCTCAATTTTCTCAATGTTCTCTCAATTTTCTCAATGTTCTCTCAATTTTCACCAAATCATTTAGCTCTGCCCGTAGCTCACGTTCCTGTTTTCGAGCTTGATACTGCATGTAGCAACCCCACTCTATTGCCTTCATTTTTATCTTTTGCTTAAATAGTTCCCATCTTTCCGTGGCACTCCTTTCTGCGTGTTTGAAAAAATTCTCGATTTCCTTCTTTGTCTTATCTACAAACCCTTCGTGCGTAATTATCTTAGTATTCAGTTTTCATGTTTCCCATACAACCTTCTTTTTGCACTTTCTACCTATCTCAAACGAGACTAAGCAATGATCACTGAAGGAAACAGCATAAACGTCATAGTTCTGACATAAAGGTACTATCTCAGAACAAACATATGCTCGATCTAGTCGTGCGTGACTCGAACCTTGAAAATGTGTGAAGTGTTGGCGACTGCCATCCTTCGCAAACAGAGCTACGTCATGTAAAAAGTACTTATTAAGGCTGTCTCTAAGCAAACCAACGCTCTCTCTCTCTCTCTCTCTCTCTCTCTAATTCTCAGCCGCTTTTAAATTGTTTTCACATCGTGCTCCTCACGAACAACGAGATGTTCCCGATCTTTTTTTTTTTTTTTTTGCTAAGGAGAGCAGTATGCTCACAAATGGGGTAATCACTCCTAAAGTGTAGATGTAAGTTTAGGTCACAGTAACTGAATCCCAAGACTATACTGAAAGCAGGGGAAAGCAACAATTTCTTTTACTACCTCAGTGCTGCTCAAAGGGGTCAAAGTTTAAAACAAAAAAGTTAGTGGCAGCGGTGGGATTCGAACCCACGCCCCCGAAGAGACTGGTGCCTTAAACCAGCGCCTTAGACCGCTCGGCCACGCTACCGACAGCTCTCCGATGCGAGCTCCATACGCGACCGATACGTGCTTGATACGTGATACGTGCTTGATACGCGACCTACTTTATTTCCAGCTGCGGGCCATGCCCGCCTCTCCAGCTGCCATCGAAAATCAATGAATGCAAAACAAAAAACTTGGGCTTTGTCTCGCGATCGAAAATCCGCAGCACGTGTTACCTTGTTAGGGAGCATTCACACAGAGTGCGCTGAAAGAAAAGTAGACAACTTGCGAAGCACAGTGCCATTGTCTGTGTGTCCAATGCAGAGGTTTTACAGAAAAATTGTATACAACCGTGTCATACGTACTATTCTGAACGATTGCCCACTTAACCGAAGCCCGTAGCGCGTACGTGCAACATATATTAGTAAAAGCATACAGTTTACCACTGGTCCATTAAAATGAAATCAAAGAACGTAACTATATACATAAATGAACGAATAAGTGAGCAAACTATATGCTGCACGCATCTGGCCCACGCAGATAGAGGTTTAAATATTCTCCACTTTTTCATGGTTTTCATCAACATCGGGTGTGAATTCTGCACCACGTGTTGCACAGCTTGCTGCTGATTCACATTGGCCGAGTGGAATGGCTTATGAAATTCAAGGCAAAGCTATCTTGAAGGACCAACGGCACCGTGGCCATCTTTCTCACTTTCTTTTTTATCTTTTTTTTCTTCCTGCGGAGAAGTTCGACGTCACGTCTGGCTATAAAATGTACGCGCTCGAGAATAAAGCGATCACTGTTTGGTGGCCACTGGTCGTGGTTCATCACTGGCGACGAGGTATAGCTCGAATCCCGTAGGCAGGCGTGGCGAAGAAACTATATGGTGCAAAGGTAGGCGCGTTTCAGCGACTGAAAAAGCCATTCGGTCATATTGCCACAGAGACTGTTTACAATATCTGACATTATGAAGAATCAGCGTCCACAGTCTTGTGCGCACTCTTGCTTGGGGCCGCGCGACTCATGCCTCTTATTCACAGGCACGAGTCAGTGTGGGTTTGTAGCTGCGGAAAAGAAGGTGCGTTGGCAGATGAACCATTTTAGGGGCGAAGCTCCTTATAGCGGCCCTCGTTCGTCCCGCGTCACGTCGTAGTATGTAACCAGTCTTACGCTTTGACCTGCAAGGTGGGGCCAAGCATAACATTTACCTCCAAGGTGGTGCCGGTGAGAAATTTCTTCTGTGCGTTGTTTAACAATACAAAATAGTGCTCAATGTACATGCCAATGGCTGCTAATGGGGAATGAGAGACAGGAGCATTCGGTTTTTAGTCAACGCGCACGCTGCGATCCCCATTAGCAGCCATTGGCATGTACATTGAGCACTATCGGACAAGAAAGGGTTGCTACATTATACTCGCTGGGTGTAACCTCCTTAGTTTTAGAAAGGTTTAGCGAGCGTTGAGCCGCAGGGCCATGAATACACTGAACTAGTATATACCATGAATGAATTCGAGGTGGCTAAAGGGGGGAAGCAGATACGAAGCGCAAGCCGTAAGAAAGCTGAATCCTCCTGTCTCTCATTTCAAATTAGCAGCCACTGGCATCTACATTGAGCACTACCTAACAGGAAAAGGTTGCTGCGTTATAGTCGCTGGGCGTAACCTCCTTGGTTTTAGAAAGTTTAGCGAGCATAGGGCCGCAGTGCCATGAATACAGTGAACTAGTATATACCATGAACTCAAGGTGGTTGAAGGTGGGAGGTAGACTCGAAGCGCAAGCCGTAAGAAAGTGTGCAGTGTGCCACCTCTCGTTTAGTTCCTTGTAATGTCCACTGAATGGCGGTGCTTCTATATGGGGAATATATGATAAAAAGATGCGAGATGGTGGTACTTGGAGTGTTGAATAGATGGACGAACGGACACACAGACAGATGCATGGATAGACGCATGAACGGACGCAGGGGCCGATGCATGAACGAACGCAGGGACGGGCGCACGAACAGACGCATGGACGGTCACACAGACGGACTCATGGACGGACGAATGCTTCGCCCCACTCTCCATCATTCACTCCGTGGATATGCTGCAAACTTTTTTTTTTTGTTTTGGAACGCTCTAGCGGACTCTTCCATCTTTTCGCACATAATTTTCAGGGCTGAAGTTCGCCGATTAAATAAACTAGCTTTTGACGTTTCTTCTCTTGCACCCGTTACAATATACGTGCTCTCGGAGTACGACACCGCAGCCTGCAACGTGGAACAGACAGCAACGCCCCTCGAGCAACGCCCCACACGAGCACCGAAAGCATTGACGTGGTGACAGCGAGCGGAGCTTCAGGCTGAAGGGCAACTGAGAGCAACCTGAGCGAAGGCTGGAAAAAAAATTGCCCGCAGCTTCCCTCGGGGGAACACTGAGGAGGATGCGGAGCATATAATTGGTTAACGGGGTGTTAAAGTGCGACTTACTTGGGTCGATGGCTAAATTGGTTAACGTGGTTGTGAAATGGGGTGTTAAATTGCGACTTACTTGGGTCGATGGCTAAATTGGTTAACGTGGTTGTAGGAGGGGGTGTTAAATGAGTGAACACGTACACACGTATGCGAAAGGGCGGCGCTGGTCGAAGGGACGTCGATCATTGTGTTTGTGGATTCGTTGGAATTGATTTCACCGCGACCTTGGACGTCGACACGCCGTACAAACCAACCGACGAGCGGCAACTGAGCGAGCGAGCGCCGACCTTGAGTATATATACAGCGCGACGGTGCATGCACTGTCAGCTGTCGAATGTTCGAGAAGGGGGAGAAGCGCAACGGCGCATGCGCGCGCGTCAGCTGCCGATGTTCTCGAAGCGCGACGGCGCATGCGCGCGCGTCAGCTGCCGATGTTCTCGAAGCGTGACGGCGCATGCGCGCTACATTATACAGCTAGCGAATGTTCGTGAAGAGGAGAAGCGCACGCGGTGTGTAGAGGAGGAAGGGTGCACAGATGGTGGAGGAGTGAAGCGCGCGCGGTGTGTAGAGGAGGAAGGGATGCACAGATGGTGGAAGAAGGAGGAGGAAGCTTGCGGACGGCGCCGCACTACAAGCCTCGAGTATTAGCTGCTCCGCATCTAAAAGACCACACAGAGGTGACTCAACGTTTTCTACTCGCAGACAGGAATGTCGCGCTTAGGGAAGATAGCTGAGTTTGATCCTAAGTCACAGAATTTCGAGTCTTACCTGGAGCGATTTGAACTGTTTGTGCACGCGAACGGGTTCAGGTAAACGCGAATAAGCGTGTCAGTTGTTACTTGGCTGTATCTGAAAGCGCGCCCTTTTCGCTAACGCAGGTACCTGCAAGGATTGCAGTGACCTTTGTGTACCCCGTAACTGCCACATAATTGTTCCATGCACGCCTTACGACAGCCAAGACTTATGCTCCACCCCACCGGGAGATAAGGGCGTGCAAGAGATCGTTCACTCCCCTCATCTCCGCAAGCCAAAGAACGCGTCAGAGATGAGAGCCGCCACGCGCTCATTGCGGCATCTTGCTGATAATGCTGAAAACACGATTGGGGTAAGTGGTAGATAACTTGCCGTTTAAACGTTGATGAAGGTATCTCTCGGTGTCTCTGTGGTTAACACCTCGTATTTACGACGTAAGAGTCCCACGTTAAATTCCGCGCACCGGAGTCTTTTTTTCTGAATTTTTTTCTTTCTTGTGTTTTCATATATATAGATATGTATACATATACGGTACATGACATCGACGCCAATGCCCACGTCAACGCCAGCGGCGAAATCCAGCCAGGAGTGTCCATATAATTGCTATCGCAATAAAAAGGAAGAAGACAAAGGGAGAAGGCAGTGCTACCCCAAGGTCGCTGGACCAAATCCCGACTGCGGCGGCTGCATTTTCGATGGAGGCCGAAATGCTGTAAGCCCGTGTGCTCAGGTTTGGGTGAACGTTAAAAACTCCAGGTGGTCAAAATTTTCAGAGCCCTTCACTGCAGCGTCTCTCATAATTATGTGTTGGTTTCGGGACGTCAAACCCCACATATTATTACACTAAAGTGAGAGGGCAGGTGAGTTAACCAGAAAAACATCTTGTTGGCTACCCTGCACAGGTGGATTAGGGAAAGGGACAGAAAAGCTGAAAAAGAAGATTGAGGGAAGGAAATCAAAAGAAATAATTGGCCCCATATCTGCATGTTTCACTGCAAATGTCGTTGAAAGACGATACTCTTGCTTGTGGAGAGAGTGAACAAAACGTTTATTTGATGTTCTGCGCAAGAAAATCGGTAAATTTTAATCTGAAAGAAGTGCGTTACAGAGTCTCGATCCGTGCAGCGAGGGCTAACGAGCGCATCGAGGCACGGTATACACGAGCGCCATCTGACAGTTATCTTTGAAAATGAAGGAAGGCGTGTGCGCCCGCGAAGAAAGATGCGCGCCTGTCTCAGAAGCGATAAGGAGTAGAACGTAAATCAACGGGCAGGTGTCACCACCGTGTCGTCTTAGCAAAGCGTTGGAAACGCTTGCCTTATTGAGCATCGCGTTGCATTGTCAGCGCAGCGCGATAAACGCTACGCTCCTTAGAATTACTTGTGTGTGGCTTCAACAGTATAAAGGCACACATACAAAGCATCGACGTGTTTTCATGGTGCCTCAGATGTGCGCATTAATTGCATTTTAATTGACAATCGCACAATTAAGAATGCCGAAACTTGAGTAATAATGGTGGGCGCTGAGGATGGGGTTGGCGGTTTGAGGTATCGTTTGGTCACATTGATGACATAAGAGAGATCGTTACCACGGACAAACAGACAAATGTGCAGACAGACAGAACGACAGACAGACTAAAGGTTTGGCGTCGAAGGTCCCCAAGGAGGACTATCGTCTTTAAAGGGACGGACAGATAGTAAATTCACTGTAATTTTTAGAAGTCCACCTCAAGCCAGAGGCGTTCACACAAACCCGTCTTTCTCGAAAAGCACAAGAGGGATTTCACTGCCTTGTGGGATGTCGAGAGATCTGGACGGTGCAAGGCATAGGACACATAAAGGGCATAGAAAATAAGGGAAGAATAAGTGCATGTTGTTTGAAATGGTTGGTTAAATAATTACACAGAGTGTCCCAGCTATCTTTAGCCAGAGTTCAAAAATATGCCGACACACGCAATTACGACGCGACCAAATGCATGTTGCTGACCATTGCCTGGAATTAGTCTGACTGTTTTTTGTTCTAAGATATCGTTTATTACATCTGTTAATAACTGCCTTTTAAAGAAACGAAGATGGATAAAAAATTCATTAAGAAAGTTGCAGATTGGTTTGCAAAACGTCCGATTAGACAGTTTCCTGGTTTTAATATTTGGTAATTATTAGTGCTTTTCTGCGTGCTACAAATTCCCGCGAAGTACAAAAAAACTACTAAAGATACTTACGTGTGTCGCCATATTTTTATACTCTGAATAAAGATAGCTGGGGCACCCTATACAGCCTAGAATGCTTTCTACTTATCAGCTGTCTTGTTCAGCCTCATCTTTCGTTCTTGCATGTTTGCGATAACAGGCGTAGCAGCCAAAACTTTATACGGTCACTATCAACAAACAACGGTATTGCACCGTTCCAAATGTACATGTCCGACATTTCTTCTAAGGGAGTGAATCGTCTGCCGGCAAGTTTCCCAAGTTTGATTTTCCCACTGGCACTTGTCGGTCGCGTGTTCCGTCGTCTGTGATATGAACGCAAATTGAAAATGTTGAAGTGTGTGATGCTGAAATATATCGAGCATTTTAATTCTAACCAAGCCTCAAAGAACGCTCACCACGTGAAGTTTCTAAAAGAGAAATAAGGCCATGTGCGAGCTTATCTGCCTCTCAGGGCAACATCGTACACGTCTAAATTGGTTGTACCACAGAACGATCACGAAGGCCCCCATTCATCAATTCACCTTCTGATCGATCAAGCGGGTTTAAAAAAGGTAAGCTCGCATGTCTTCTTTGCACGCTCTTTGATCAATTTTGTTCTTATCAGAAGGACTCAGCATTTCTCTTAATCATAGTACAGGTGGCTGACTTTCATTATAGGATTGATACAACACTGCTGTTGATTTCGCCAAACGATTCCAGCGTAAACATTAAAACTTGAGGCAACTCATTCTGTTTTTATTGCTAGATATTGAAATCAGCACGTACCAGGCAGCAGATTAAAACGATATTGACAAATATTTTATGCTCATATACTGATCACGCATATTTTTTTACACAGGATGGCAAATGAAGGCCACAGATTCAGCATACGTATCCACCACAACATCATATCAAATAGAGCTCTCTAGATAAAAGTGCACACTTGAACATATTTCTATTCTGCAAGCAGAATTTCGAAACATGGTGCCCACGGTCAGACGCCGATGCTGAGGATAGCGAGGCGCGTAAATATGCTTGCGCTTTGTTTCTCGACGTGTGACTCGAAATTTCTCATCATTCTGGAAAGCTTCAAAAGTTCTGTGTGCTTTTCGCACATTCGGTGGTGGCTGTGAAGTAACCATGACAACCTTGGCGAGGTGCCTCGTTGCGTGCTGTCCCGAAGCGTACGCCGTGCCAATGCGATCAGACGCTGGCTTCAGTTATTCAGCGACATTGAATTAGTTAGGCTTATGCGTGCAGCTTTTTTTGTGTGGGTACGCGTTCTTTTCCGACAATAGAGCTGCAATGTATTACAACCTTCAGAAATCCACGCATCTCCACAAAGGAAATCATGAGGACGAGCGGAACAGAGGGGATCGTTTTTAACGTAAATCACCCGTGACATTGACTATTTGCGCATGTAAATGAGTGTCAACGCGTATGTACAGTATATGTTATGTGTTTCTGCCGTTGCACTGCCCCGTTTGAAGCCCTCGCCTTGGATAGCAGCTTGTTGTCGGAGTTGCCACTTTGCCGCTACTTCGCGGGCTCTCACCTCTGAGGTATCTTGTTGTCTAAGTCGGCGTAGCCGTTCGCGGACGAGAGTACTTTCACGTCATATTCAATTCATGGCTGAAATAAAATGTGTGGTCTGGCACGTGCTTATTCATTGTCATCAGCTTCATTGCCATGGCGTACAGTGGGTACTCTGCGTCGTCATCAGTGTCATCGTAACCGAGAGCACAGACACAGCACAGCAACGGACAAGTCCATCAGCGTGAAAGTCATCTTCACTGCGTATAGTGGGTACCTTGGATCATCTTTCTTGTCATCTCCATCGTCACCGTGAGTACCGACTACGCACAACGAACAAGCCTTGAACCTGAGGTGCTTCACTCCTAAAATGTACCTAATTAAACTTTTCGATGATAGATAAGCTTCCAGGGGGGGGGGGGGGGGGGGTGACGATGTTGACAACGTATATTGAGCAGAAACTACAACAGAAGGCGCTTAGATAGGTCACAGCCCGTAATTAGGAGTGCGTCCTCATGCTTCAGCCTCACTGTTTATTCATCTGTACGAAATGCTTCAATGGTGAGGGGTCGTCTACCTATTACACTATCTCAGCAATGACGTGATGGCGCAGTGACGCGTGTGTCAGCACGCCTTCATCAGACGTCTCGTTGCAGCAGTCGATTAGACGGATGACTTCCGTTTGCCCCCTTCTCTGTAGTCCGGCCACAATCAGCCCACTCAAGCGAGATGAGCGCATCGCGTTTCATTTTGAGAGTCCCCATCTCAATTGGCAAAGGCTTTCACCGAGTATACTTTGGAACGTACAAAGTGCTCTTTTTTTAATGCGAAGCATTTCTTAGCGAACGTCAGTCACTTTGAGCGTATCTATTTATCTATCTATCTATCTATCTATCTATCTATCTATCTATCTATCTATCTATCTATCCGCCTATGAGTTTTAGCTCTCCTGGCTATTTCGATAATGGTATCAGTACCAAATTTGGTATGGCATAACACGACTATATGACCAGTATAAGTGACTATTCATGACATAAAAATCAAGACAAGTATGTCATGAATGTCATGATTTACATTTCATGGTCTTGCTGCTCTTGCGGTAGTTTCGTTCACATGACATGCTGCAAAAGTGCTTTTTTTTTTTTTTTTTTTTTTTTTTTTTTTATTCAAGTACCCTAAAGGCCTGGGTAGGCATTACATAGGGGAGTTGTAGCACAATAAAGCTGTTACAATTACAGTGTATAATTTGAATAACAAATACAAACGATTGATATAAATATGCACATACATATGTAGAGATATTATTACTTAACAGTACAGAGATGCTACGTGGAAAAATAAAGAAAGTACTAAAAAAAAAAAAAAAAAAAAGGACAACAAAACTCTAAGGAAAATTTTCGCAGTGTTCAAAACAACAAAAGGATGCAAAGAAAGGATAATTCACGTTCATTGAAATACCGCGTACAAGAACAACGACAACAATTACAACAAAACAGATATGCACAGGAACAATATTAACTTTCATTAAAATAACTTTTAAGTTTATTCATGAAATCTTCATGATTTTGGGAAGAAACGACGTCGGCAGGTAGCTTGTTCCAGTGATATATTGCGAGAAAGAGGGGGGATTTACTTAAGAAGTTTGTTCGAGCAAAAACGGGTTGTACTTTAAAGGGGTGATCCAGGCGCGGAAAGATACGATGGGCGGCCGTGATGTGGCGTACGCAGAACGATGATGATGAGTGATAAAGTTTGTGGAAATGAGATAGAAGTGCTATGATTCTTCTATTCTCTAGGGTGCTTAGATTCAGAGATTTTTTTAGGTTAGTTATGCTTGATGTTCGTGAATAATCTTTGGTAATGAAGCGGGTTGCTTTATTTTGAATTGCTTCGAGTTTGTTGATGAGATAAGACTGGTGCGGGTTCCAAATAAAAGATGCATATTCTAGTTTTGCGCGAACCAACGTCGCATAGGCCAATAATTTAGTAGACTTGTTTGCCAAATAAAGGTTACGCCTGATAAAACCAAGAGTTTTGCATGCACTGCTACAGATTGCTTCGATGTGGTCACTCCATGAAATGTTAGAAGATAAATGAACTCCCAAGTATTTTATTGTATGCGCACGCGCGATGACTGAGTCATTTATCAAATAATGAGTAAGCTTAGGATTAGACACTCTAGTGAAGGCTACAGCCTTAGTTTTCGAAGTATTTATCTCCATTTGCCACTGTTCACACCAATCTGCAATTTTCGCAAGGTCAGATTGCAAAGCGTCACTATCAGAGGTGGTAGTTATTCGTCTATAAATTACGCAGTCATCTGCGAATAATCGAACTGTAGATGAAATGCTATTGCTGATGTCATTTACATACAACAGGAATAAAATAGGCCCCAATACAGAGCCCTGAGGCACCCCTGACTTGACCAGTGATCGTGAGGAAGAAAATTTATTGGCAGTTACAAATTGGTACCTGTCGGTTAAGAAATTCCTTATCCAATTCACAACCTGACTATGTATATTAAAATAGCGAAGTTTTTGTAATAAACGGTTATGAGCAACCTTATCGAACGCCTTGGCGAAGTCGATAAATATGGCATCTATTTGCGATGAGTCATTAACAGCTTCGTAAATGTCAGAGACCAGCTCGAATAACTGCGTCTCGCAGGAGCGACCCTGTTGAAAGCCGTGCTGGTTGCTGAAAAGATGGTTGTGCTTTGTTAGGTACTTCATGATTGCCGATGATATGATATGCTCTAATAATTTACATGGTATACTGGTCAGCGAGATTGGTCTGTAGTTGGTGACAGATGACGGGTCTCCGGATTTAAAAATTGGCACTATTTTAGAAACTTTCCATCCGTCAGGAACGCATCCTGACTGAATCGATTGCTGGAAAAGGCATGCAAAAATGGGAGAAATAACAGGTTTAGTTAACTTTAGCAGTTTAGGACAAATACCATCTGGACCAGGAGCAGAGCTGCTAGAAAGACGATCAATAGCAGCTTCGATTCCCTTTTCAGTGATCACGATGTCCTCCATGATGGAGGTAACGGAGCCGAGGTGAATATTGTCGGTAATAGGAAGCTCACGAGAAAAAACAGAACAAAAGAAGGAATTGAACGCAGTAGCGACTTCAGAGGGCGGGAGGAACTCGTTGCCTTGCATTATCGATATGAAACATGAAGACGACGGCTTGGGGTTTATTACTTTCCAGAATTTTTTTGTGTTGACAGTTAACATGTTGGAGATGTCATGGTTGAAAAATTTGTCTTTTGCTGCCTCAATTTCGGTTTTGCATAACTGCGACTGTTCGCGATAAGCCTTCCAGGCATCGTCAGATTGCAAGGTTTTAGCTCTTGAATAAAAGCGCTTCTTCTTGTTAATGCATCGCTTCACGTGGGAGGTAAACCAAGCGCTCCCTGTAGACACAGATATGTGTATTTTTGGAATGTATTTTTCTTTGAGTTCGATTAGCTTGTGACAGACGATCATCCAGTTCTCATTGCTGTCGCGATGCTGCATGCCGTTGAAAAATTCTACGCAAAAGGACGAGAGTTCGCTATAGATCATTTCAACATCTGCACGTGCGTAATCATAAATTGTTTTCTTTTCATTCACGCTTTCTTTACGCGTTAACTCGAATTCACAATGGATGACATTATGGTCACTGATGCAGTCTAACACATTAACAGACATGTTTGACGGTTCGGTGGTAAGCACAAGATCCAAGATAGCATCCCCCCGTGTTGGCATAGAAACTATTTGGCTTAAACCGTAAGACGAAATCACGTCAAGAAAGTCCTTACATTCAGCTATCCTTGCGCCGCTATCGGCTGTGCCCGTCCGCCAGTTTATTCCAGGATAGTTAAAGTCGCCCGCGAGAATCACAGGAGAGCCAGGAAATCTGTCATATACGAGGCTCAATGATTCGTTTAGGCAATTAACGAAGGTTTCTTTTGAGTCAGGCGGACGGTAACAAACCCCAACGGCACAAGTTACACATGAAAGCTGGACCAATACCCACAAAATTTCAATACAGGAACCCGTATCAAGCAGACGCGCTTGAAGTTCTTTTTTTACTGCAATCATAACACCACCTCCTCGTGTTTCCGTTCTGTCCTTTCGAAACAGGATAAAGTTTTTAGTAAAAGACAATTCATGGTTACACACGTCACTTGTCAGCCATGTTTCAGTTCCCACTATGATGTCTGCCGAGCAGGATTCGACAAACGCACAAAGGTGATCTTGTTTTCGAAAAATACTTCTAAAATTAGCTATAATAATAGATAGCTTTTTAACTTCGGTTTCAATGGGGCGTCATTCATAAATCGCGGGAGCGTCTTGTCTCGGGATGGGGACCACTTTATTGCTCGAGGAATCGACGGTGAAAATTACGTTGCCCATTATAAGCTTGTCAAACTGCAACTTATACTTCTCATTTTTCTGTCGCTTCGCACGCGCGAAATCACGAAGCGTTTTTCTAATTAGCTGCACACGAGGTGAAAAATCCTCCTCGATCCACACTCGCGGGGTTGCCAGGTCTTTCAGCTTGAACGCATTTTTCAGAATATTGCTTTTGTCCTTGAAGTTTAGGAATTTGACAACAACAGGTCGAGTGCGATCGGGTTTGCGTTGCCCGACCCGATGGGCTCGCTCAATTTCACCTGGTTGAATTCCCAAGTTTTCCGTGACGAATTCATGAATGAGTTTTTCTGTATCGCTCCATTTTTCAGCGGCTTGCTCAGGAACACCCTTGAACACGAGATTATTGCGCCTCATTCGATTGTTCAGGTCATCTACAACAAGGTTGGCTTGATGGGTCTGTTTTTGCTCAATGGTTTTCAACTGTTCCTGAGACTCTTGCACAACAGAGCCGACAGCCTTGACTCTTTCACTTAAGTTGTCAACGCTCTCAAGACGCTCCTCTATTTTGGAGAGCCGCCTTTTGAGGTCTGTTACAGTAGTGTGAATGTCTTTTAGCTTGTTCGTCACTTCCTTTTGAAAACGTTCATTTGAAGCAGTGAATTCCTTTACCAGTGCCACCACTTGGTCAACCTTGTCAGGACCTGGATTACGCTCAACGTCGCCCGCACAAATGAGCAAATGAGCAAGCGAAAAAAACACAAGCACTAGGCGTCCACCCAGCAAGTGACGGCGACCTAATGAACACGGACGGAGCCACAAAAGATTACATGATCCCGTATTTTTTCTCGGCTGGGTGAAACAGCCGATGCGGGCGCGGTAAGTGCACAAATCAATACCCATACTTAGTCATACATAGACAGTGTGCAATTGGGGGATATGCAGCCAGTTAGAAGTTCAGCAAGGGCAAGCAAGTAGCTACACACTCACCTAGAAAACAGCACGTTATTAGCTTGAGGCTTTGGCTGCAAATCCCCACTCGGTCGGCGTGAGCGATCCTTTTTACGGCGGGGCTGAACTGAGGGTGCTTGAAGCGATGAGCAGTCGAAGCGGTAAGCAATGGCAGCGCCGGTGTGGTGCTGATTGCCTCAGATGAAGTGGTGATTGCCAGTCACGGTGCAAGGTAAAGGGGGACGCCACGTGTCCGGTGGCAACTGCGTCCGGTGGCAACTGCGTCCGATGACCTAGAAAACAGCACGTTATTAGCTTGAGGCTTTGGCTGCAAATCCCCACTCGGTCGGCGTGAGCGATCCTTTTTACGGCGGGGCTGAACTGAGGGTGCTTGAAGCGATGAGCAGTCGAAGCGGTAAGCAATGGCAGCGCCGGTGTGGTGCTGATTGCCTCAGATGAAGTGGTGATTGCCAGTCACGGTGCAAGGTAAAGGGGGACGCCACGTGTCCGGTGGCAACTGCGTCCGGTGGCAACTGCGTCCGATGACCTAGAAAACAGCACGTTATTAGCTTGAGGCTTTGGCTGCAAATCCCCCTTTGGTATGACATGTTCGTTTGGCGAACACAAGTGACCGACCCTAACGTGGAAATCATGACATGAGTGTCATATAACAACATGAATACAATCTACGCTCATAGTGCGTTCGCAGTCGTTGCGCTAGCTTCACATATACGTAATTTGGTAATCCGTGACGTACACAGACGACGAAGGTAAATGACACGTCCAAACCTCATAATCATGACATGTCTGTCGTGTAACAACATGACTATGCCACGCAAATAATGCGCTCGTGGTCGTTTCGCTAGCTTCACATATACCGATTTTGTGTTATATATTTTGTGTGACGTCAATCAATGACGAATGTATACGACTGGTGCAAACATAATATACATGAGATGCGTGTCATGTAAGAACGTGACAACATACCACGCTCATGAAGCACTCGTGGCCGTTTCGCTAGCTTGACATTCACCGAATTTGGTATCAAGTGACGTGAATAGACGACGAAGGTGCATAACACGTCCAAACATGGCAATCATAATTTGCGGGTCATGTAAAAGATGACTACATGCTAAGCTCATAGCCTGATCACGGCCATTTCACTAGTTCTTACGAAACTTGGTATTACGTGACGTGAACGGACGACGAAGGTGAATGACACGTCCAGACATGATAATCGTGATGTGCGTGTCATGAAAACATGACTACATGCTACGCTTATAGCGCTCTCGTAGCCATTTCGCTAGCTCAACATATACCAAATTTGGTATCACGTGGCGCAAATAGACCACGAAGGTAAATGATCCGTCGAAACATGATAATCACGGCATGCGTGTCACGTAAAACATGACTACATGCTACGCTCATGCACGCTCGCGGTCGTTTCGCTAGCTCCACATATGTCAAATTTGGTAATACGTCACTCGAATAGAAGACAAAGGTAAATGACACGTCCAAATATGATAATCTTGACATGGAAGTCATGTACGGCATAATTTACGGTCACCTCGTAACCAAGGAGGATTACTCGTAACGTTGTGCTGATTTTAAAGTGACATATCAAACATACTCATTCGTGCTTCGCGTATCATCAATTCTAAGTGTACGAGGGAGGTGCCTTTTTTGTTGTTATTTGCTTCGTGACTTGCCTGCCAGTCGGAAATGAACAGGCAGCTTAATGCGTTAACTAAAGGCTGCCCAGCGACGAAGATGAGCGCACATTAGCCATTGTACATTTCAGTCATGTACGTACGTACCTGACGCTGATGCATGTACGCACGTGACCACTTGGGTGTGATCCAAGAACAGTATCACCAAAAAAGCGGCGAGGATTGCCTCCTGCGTTTTCTGCTGAAAAGTCGTAAGGCATTGCATTTCCCGCTCGCTTGTTTCTGCATAGCTACTCTTCGACTTCTTCGTGCATGTCCTAGCCACGAGTTTCAGTACAGACCGGCCAAATGCTTAAGGTGTTTCGTACCTATACTCCACATGGTTTCTTCTGCATCCGCCTCAATCGACTCGAAGGTCAAAGCCATCTTCTCTCTCTTTTAGGTCAGTGTATATAACCTGACCCCCTTACCCTTTGAACGCTCTCTGCAACTCGCATGATCATGGAATGATTCCAAGATCGGAGGCATTTTGGGGGGAAGTGGTTTTAAATGAAAAAGAAGAGAAAACTGAGCCTCGTAACTGTCCCTCAGGGGGAGGACACCTCAACAGTAGTAGCTCACGAGGGGTGGGGGTAAGGATGGATGGAAACGATAGGATTAAAATTTAAAGAGATAGAGAGAGAGCAAGGAGATAGCGAGGCGCAGGGATGGCGAACGACGGAAGTAAGGAGAAGACAGGGAAGATGGACACGGTTGCAGGAGTCCGAGGATGGGGCACCACTGGCGAGAGCTCTTGTCGGCAACAGGAGATGGAGTAGGGCTAATCCAGTAGGAGAGAGCTACGATGTCATCGTCTTCGGGGACTGGCGTCAGGAGTTGGCGCAGGACCAGCCCAGTCGGTCAGAGCTGCACTATCATTGGAGATCGTGAGTGCACAACTGGTCAGCATGAAATTCATCGAGCGAGTCGGGAGGCATTTTAAGCTTTCCGTGCTTGGCAAAGCCTGGGGGATCGGCCCACCTTTGGCCGACAATCTTTGACCAAGCGACGACGTCATAGAATGAGGTCATCGTATGACGTCACGTGACGTCAAGCACGTCACAAACTCGCCCTTTGTGATGTCATGGTGGTGTCATCACGTCAACGTGATTTTCTGCGTTACTGGTGTTGACGCCGATGCCGCGGTACGGCGGTGAATTTGCGCATTAGGTGAGGCATCTCAGACTTTCGCCTTAACAATAAATTGTTTTGGAGATACCACTTGCGAGGGACTAGGTCCTAAGCTCCTCTGACCTGGGCTGCCTCCGCACTTGATTTAAAAGCCCTGTTTGCACTTCTGGGTCCAAGCTACCGAGCTGTACATTCTGTTGCACCTAAGTACGTGTTTAAGCCTTCCTAAGTAATTACCCTGACTTCCAGTTTTTTCTGAAAAAACCCTGCGAAATGTGTCAGCGTGTGGGCTTATCGCCACCCCACGAACACAAGCTTTGGTATAGCGTCGAATTTATTGCATGCAGCTCCAACAGATCTCGATAAACGCCTCCCTATATTTGTCTGCGTTGAACAAGCTTTCTTCCCTTGGACTTGTGGGGCGTACTGTATTTCTAACGCTCGACACGCTGGTTTTATCGAACTTTTTTAGCGCGGAGTGAGTTTACGAACTACGGGAATGGATGGGCACGTCACTGCTCGGTTGCAACGTTCACGAGCTGGTGCATCAGTACTTGTTGGCCTCTGTTGCTGCTTCGCAAGCCACCAGATCAAGTGGTGTTGATAGATTGGTGTAGGAGCAGATGGGCTGAAACTGCCCCACTAATATTACAAACTGTATATTTGATCTCTTCAATAATTTATTTTCGTTTATTTTTACTAATATGAATAATTTTAATATTTATTTTAAGTCTTTTATTAACCCATTTTTTCTATCACTTTCATCAAGATACCTTAAACACCAACTAATATTTCGTTAACCTAAAAATGCTCACTTTAGTTGTTTTTTTTTTTTACTAATTCCGCTGCACCGAGGTTCACAGCCAATCTCGCGTGATGGGTTTAGCCACTCCTTTAGGATCCAATTAACGAACCAACCAACAAATAACTGCGAAGCGACGACCCCCAGTACATACAACGACAGAGTACCAAGGAACGGGAAAAGCAACAGCGGCTGCGAAAACACACCCAAGTGAAGGAAAGCTTGGTGTTTTCGAAGAAAGCACCAAGGTTTTCATCGACAGTCGCAAGCACCAAGAAGTGCCTGCGACTGTCTTTGTTTTCAATTTAACGTTATTGTGCTGATAATTAAAGCACAAACAACTTCTAACTATTAGGTAAAGCCTAGAAACAGCCTATAGTGACCTACCGACAACCTGAACACCTAGACAGAAACTCTAAACAACCTAGAAGCCACCAGGGTACTCCTCAAAATCGTCCAGTTTCACTGTTCCAAGGCTTGCGTGACTTACTGCAAGCTTTGCCATTAATTTTTTTGTAGAGCAAACTACTCATCCTTCATCAAAGACTTCAGTAAGTTGACCGATCTTACCATACTTTGCTTCATACGACCAGGTCACAGCTGTTCATCTTCGCAGGTGTGAAAATACAGAAGCATTCACGGACTCATTATTGACTAACTCCACCGAATATCATCATTTTTGTACTTCGGACGATGAGAATCTTGTGAAACATGTAAACTGGAAGGGTTCATCAGGAGCTGCTGTGTACCGAAGCTACATTTCTACTTAAATATGTCTTGCCGGGTTCCTTCTCCATTATTTAAGTTCTGTGGTGAGCCAGAAACATTGTCATTTCTTTTGACCTATAGGTGATTTACTACAGTGAGAAAGACCCTATAGGAGCTTTTCTACAAGCTATTCCATAGATATGTCTGCGCCTGTCATCTTGCTTTTTGGGGCCTTAATAAAAGGTTTTGCAATGTGAAAGGCTGCGTAGATATGCGGAATTATCTGAATGAAACCGGTCAGCTGGCGAGATGCACATGTTACTATTACGTCTTCAGCCTAGACATTTCTACTTACGAATACTGGTCCATCGTTGATTAAAACATATTATTACTTGTAGTAAAAGCTTGCCTCGGCTTTTTCCATATGCAGTCCAAAATTTCCGCTACAAAGCACATTTTCTACGGTATTACATGTTTTATTCTTAAGCTTTATATCAACCTATAAAACGATAGCTCATCTAAGCGTTGGGCCGCTGCTTTGCAGAACTCCGCCTCAGCGACGAGCCCGAGGCCGCCCAGCAGGTTTTCAAGGTCATGGAGAGGCTAAGCGTCGACTTTCCGAGATACCTAAGGCCCTGTTGTTAAAAGCTTTGCAGGACTATCGACAAAGCTGTTGCCCACCGAAAACTGTTTCTCTTCTATATTTTCCCATGAATTTTTGAAATATTTTACCACCTTTCATTTTTACTTTCTTCACGTGTCATCCCTCACTCCTTTTTTTTTCCTTTATCAAACATAGCGTTTACATTTGCCTTTATGACTTACAGTATGGCCAATCCCCCTCGTGGGTAAAAGTAAGCCTCGTCTAGGTCACCAAACAAAAACGATTCCCGGTCAATCTACCGCAGTGGGTGTGAGCCACAGTTTTTTAGTCAAAAAGAAAACAAGTCGGAGGGTGTTATGGTGGCCTAGCCGCCGGAGGCGGCCATGCGTCGGGAGCAGCCATGACTTGGGGCACCCGATCGCTGGTCCGCAACGCGGCCGCAATGCTGTTGCTACATATGGCACTTAGTTCAGCAAGGGCGTCGGAAGCCATCACGAAGTCCGCCGAATCCAACGATGCCGCAGACAGGCTCAGGCGGGACAGCGACCAGATCTTCATAGAGCACGTCAAAGGCGTAGACGACAGTCAGGTTACGCTATCACTTTTCATCGGGCTTCTCATTCTCGGTGCCGTAGTCGTCGTCGTACTCATCTTCTTGGGATGCCTGCTGCTGGTTCGCCTGTCTGAGTCGTCCTGCTCTGGTGGCCCCAGGTACCATCGGCTCCTGTCTTCCCAGGAAACGAGTAGTCACCACCACCATAGCCGCAGCTGTGGAGGACGGTCGCAGGTATTCACATACGTGGATATGACCAACGCTGATGGTTCCTGCCACGAACATCGACAGCTGGCTCCGCGTTTCTTGGCCATGTTTAACACAACCACCAACGTTGACGTAAGCGACACCGATCTATGTCGGGAACACCGAAAGAAATATATCATGCCTGAGACGAGGAAGAGTCACGTGGTGAGTACGAGCCATCCCTTGAGGGACGTCAAGTTCTCTGTGCGCCGTGCCAGGTCTGAAGACATTGGTGGATCGGGCACTTTCTCCGACAAAAAAGTCGCTGCCGCAGACCGCACGTCTGAGCCACCCGAGAAGCGTATATGCGTGCAGCACATTTCCGGTGAGCCCAAGTACCACAGTGGCTCTGCGCATGACGAAAATGGGTCGGACAACTACGGAGAGCGAATCGTTGACGTGGTGTCAGATGATCCGCAGATGGAGATTAGCGTTCGTGACCGTTTCGTCAAGGCGCGGTCACACGGTGACAGGTCCAGCAGTCATGGCTCACCTCTTAGAAGGGACACCACCCATACGATTGATCAATCGGCTCATAGTGAGATTAATCGCATGAACAGCGCTCAGCACACCGAACAATCTAATGGGTACCTGTATCTACCAGACTTAACCAAGGGTCATGCCAGTGGTGTTAACTCAGTCGAATCATCCAGCCCCTGGTTAAGAAGCCCAAGTGGATCTTGGTCTAGTCCTCCGCTCTTCGCTAACAACTTGCCCGTTTTCACTGCCCACGATCGTTCACCCGAGCACGCCCTACGATCTAATCAGAATAGCACGGCGTTTTCCGGTCACGGCCGCTCTTACGAACAGTATGTGCCAGATGGAAGGCGTGATATCGCAGCTGGGCCGTGCGCTAATTCACGTCTAGAATGTGTTGGCGGTTCTCCGAATGCACAACGTGATAACTCATCTACAGCATCCGTTCAAACTGAGTTCTCGCAGCATAAGCAGGAACTGAAGAATGGCCCTGGCCCGGGCATTGTAGCCCTAAAAGCCGATAATGTTCCTGATAGCACCTCGGAGACAATGCGGAATCGCACCGAACATGAAACATCGAAAGGAAAGCACAGCATCACCTCGACAGACGTGCCAGTGGAAGTAAGGCAGCCTCCTACAGCGATCAAAGCAAGGGTGTCCTTCCAGGAAATGCCTTCGCATCAAGTAAATGGCACCGATATGCACAACTCAGTCGAGCTTAAAAAGCTTATAGCTCGTGGTCCAGAAATGACAACGAATTTAGAGCATCCAGAGACACCTGCGATGTTTAGAGATATTTTTGATGAGAACACTACGAGCAGCGTTCTTTCAGAAACCCAATCAAAGGCGTCGCCTAAAGGACCTTTGCCACCACATTCTCCTATCAGCAGCACGAAGGTAAACAAGCAGCTTAGGCTGCCACAGCCACCACGGGAACGCCACGACAAGGAAGTGCAAACCGATCTTCAAGGATCGCGGTCAACATCCAAGCGCAGACATGCAAGGAGGTATCGGCGTGTCGGTCGTACCTCCGGAGAACTCGTCGTTGTGGAAGAGCCAGATGATGAAAAAGCGCCTGAGAAGTGCCAACTTCCAGTGTACGACGTCGCAGATGCACACACCGAAAGAACATCAGAGTCTCCGCAACCCAAGACTTGGCTAGTTCCGTATGATTCGCCGCCGTTAAGCTATTCTCCGCCGGCTACTCACGACAAGTCTCTCGTGCCCTCCTACAATCACGGAGAGCTGACCACCACCGATGTTTCGTCGGCTTCCCTTGATCAACACATTGCAAATAGAGAAGAATGTGGTTCTATTGCGCAGCAGGAGAAGAACATTTACACTAAGCCCGACGACGAATATATCCGTCCAACAGATCGCGTCACAGCTAAGGAAGAGGCTTCCATGTCGGGCCCGTTTTCCGTAGTTGTAGCTGAAGACAGGCCTGTGCAAACCTACGAGCGAAGCATAGCTGTCATGACCGACAGCCCGGCTGATGAAGTGGACGAACACGGCGAGAATGAGAACAGCAAAGCTCTTAGCATAGAGTCGGCTTCGGAGTCGTCTTTGCAAGTGAAACACGCCGAGGGAAAAGAAAGTGCTACTGTCGAGAACGAATCTGACAAAGACGAGTGCACGCTTGTGTCAATAGAGCCCCCTAATAATGTTCGAAACAAGCTCATAGAACGTCCACAGCCACTGACGACTGAACTAGAAGGTGGAAAAACCGTGGAGTCTCGTGTCCGACCTAAGTGGGAACCCGCGGAAAGAACGAGTCGAGAATTGGTTTCAAGCAACCAGTCTAGCCAACAAGTCGCAACTCTCTCCGACCGTCTCCTGGCGCCGCCAGTTTCTCAACATCCACTCGCCACCGTCGATGGCACCCATCCGGTCCCTTCACAAGCCCATGATCAGGCACTAGTTTTTTCGTCGCCTGATTTGGCACAACGCGATGGTACCATAGCTATGGTCGATACGGGGAAGACATCTGTTGTCGAAGGTTCAGAGCAGTCTGCAGATGACACGAGGACGCTCGCAGCGTCTGGTGGGAGAGAAGTCGACATTTCTCCATACCCCGACATCAGTAAGCGTGACAACTCGGCAGTAGCGGTCGAAAGTCCGGCGCAGAAAATTTCCGTCATGACGCCGGGAGGCCCACCAGCATCCACGCGAGCGGATGGTTCGAGTTCTTCGGAGGTCAAGGAAAGAACAGAAAGCACAGAAGTGTTCTTCACTCCGACGTCACCCGTAGCGGCTCAAGGCAGCAAGGACCTAATAAGCTTCACGAACGAACCGCTGGACGGCCCTTCCGCAGTGAATAGTGCAGGAAAACCGGACTAACACAGGGGCCCCCACACAGAGCGCGTCTCGTGCGAAGGACGGCGCAGATGAGCCCTAGCTCTTAAACGTAGCAAGCGGTTTCCTTAGAGCGACAAACCAAATCCTTATTTGTGCGATGGCGAGCTAGCCGTTGCTATCACCTTTAGCATGTGTGTTATCAGGCGAATTCGTTTGCTGTCATTGGGTATCCAGTGTAATATTTGTCTCTATATGCCTACACCTTTCAGTTACACGCTGCTATACATATGATGCGCGATTGTACATAATTGTATGCTAATTCTATGTAGTTGCACATTTGTTCTCCAGAAATTTCAGGCACTTAGAACATCTATGTGTCATTACACACCGAGAATCGAAATACTACGCGCTATTTTATGGAACCATTATATCGTTCTCGGCACAAAAAATCCGGGAGCTACACATTGTTAATGTTCATTAAATTCACCTGCATTTGTTTTTGTAGCATGAGAAAAGCCACTGTGCACTAAAACAAAGAGTTCAGAATTGTGCGCAGTGAGGCTTAATGCATTTTTGCGAATATCTACGTGACCCTCACTTCCTTAGAGCAAAATCAACAGGGAAAACACAAAAGAAATGAGGCTGTCGACCTAGACTGCCAGTCTGAATTCACCTCTATAAAAAGCACCTGAATTGACCAGCCAATGAGTTAGATCTTCAACTTGTGCCTAAATGTTATTTACGTGATTTTTTTACAGTATTTCTAAAGAAACATCGCAAGTCTTGGCGACGAAGCAATATAACACGCCTAATGGTAATTTCCAGCGCAAAACAATGTAGTGTTTTTGGGGGGTTGACACTTTTACCGAAAGCAAATGGCGTACGTTCCGTCTAGATTTTCAAGACATATAATGTTACTTTTGTTCTCAAAGAATACTTTTGAGAGGGCGAAAAAAATTCATCCTGTCTCTATTGGCAATTTCAAGCAGCAGAAGGTTGACTGTTGTGCGTTTTGGCGTTTTGACATAGAAACCATCAGGAGAACGCAACTAAACAGGACACACAAGAAGTGTGTCTGTTCTCCTCTGTTGGTTATCCTGCGTCCTGTTTTGTTGTCCTCTCTCAAGATGGTTTCTTTTTCAAGCTGCAGCATTTTTAGCGTCACTGTTGAATGTTTCAAAAAAACGGTATATGCAAAGTAAGCTAACAAAACTACAAAACAGCATGATGCAGCCTTCTCGTTCTCTGTGTTCTCTTGCTCTTCATTTATTAAGCGCCTACAGATGTGTCAACTAGCTTCAACTGTCGATAGTATAGTGATACCATTACAATATTGTGCTGAACAATATTATTAGAAATGATTAATAAAGAATGTAGTTACCGCTTAAAGGTTGTATTTTATGGTGAAGTTGTGCAAGATCTCTCGTGCAGCGTGATTCATGCGGCGAATATTGTTCGAAATTCGGAAACTGTTTTCAACACCAACCTGTAGACACATAAAAAGTCGATCATTCTCGTATAGTCTGGGCTTCTCATGCGAAAATAATACAAATGGATAACCATCGCATTGCTAGTTTTCTGTGACGCAGGCTATGTGGGGTACCCTTTCAAGTGTCTAGGCCCACGGGACGGCTCTATGATCTCCCATAGTAGAGTACCAAGTACTCCAAGTCGTTAACAACTTTTTTCTAAACACACACAATAATACTGTTACACTCGTGTATTTAAAGGGGTACTGACACAAAATATCGGGGCCGAGATAGCCTACGAAGTCGATTCTCGCGAACATTCATATATCATCTGCAACATATCAACAAGGAATATAGCTTGGAAGGCATTTCAAATTAATTTTGAAGTTTGCGTGAGCGACCGACCCCATAGCGCTATAGACATCATCGGAGGTGACCCCGAGGTGACCACCTACTTCCCTTACTTCACCATGCTGCGTTCAACAAAACAGGTTATGATGACATCATAGCAGCCAATTTTCTTTTGCCGCGTTAGATCCCGAAGTCTATATTTCTCGGTGGCTGGTTGCGAATGCGTGGCCGTGGCGCACGCTTAGAAAGTTTTATGTTTGGCGACATTCCAGTCCTGTTTCCTATTTGAAATTAATTTTTTATGCGGATCATGCGAAAGTGCGTCACAGTTCTGTGTGCTGACGTGGTCAAGATTTGCACACGCAAGGTGGCGACAGTTGCACCCAGTTTCTGGAACCCTCTCAAACCAAAACTGAAACTAATTGATAATGAGGGACCTGTAACTAATTATCTATCACTTGCGGCAGCAAACCATGTGTCATGTCATGACTAACAGCATTAGAGCAACGCGTTACAGCAGAAAAACGCGAGGCCAAATTTTTTGTGCCAGTACCCCTCTAATATTTATACTCTATGCGTAAGAAGTGCGTCTGAGCATATCTGTGCATTTTTTGCCAATAAAGTAGTCCAAAGCCACCGTTGATTCTAGGAATTGTCGTTCGCAGTTACCATAGGTCATGTTGCACAGAAATCGGGCATCCCTCACAACTGACCTCCTGTCCATCAAAAAGGAAGAATTTCTGCATAACTAGCCCAGCGGGTATCTGTCAAGTAGCTGCGCTACACAAGCCTATAACTCTAACTAGCAGAGCACGTGCCAATTGGCACGGGCCTGTGTGCACCTGTCTTTGGGGGAAAAAAGCGTGACGGACTTCAAGAGTCACGTCCAACTATAGAACAGGAAACAAAAGAAAGGCCTAGCAAGGAGGAGGTGGGGGGAGTAGAAAAAAAAAGAGATAGAGAGGAAAGCAAACGAAACGAAGGAATACCCAAGGAACTGATGCCAATAATCATGCCGTTTAATCCGTTCTCGCAGCGTCTAGTCAGTGAAGCTGAGTTGATTTTTAATCGAGGATTTATTCGGCAAAGCAATGTTCAGAGTGCTACCTTACAGCCGTTTCGCGTGAAGAGCCCTGATATGCACGCCTATATGCGGCATGTGTGCGTACCAAACCTCTCAGGGCAGTGACTGTATCCGACACAGTATCCGACACTGTAAACGAGGTAGATGAAGCAAATATCAAAAAAGCACCGCAAAAGTTACCGCAGGTTTCCCAAGAGGTTTTTGACTATAAAGCTGTGTAAGCCGGCTGTGAAACTCTAGTGTGTACAATGTGGACAAAAAAAAATTGTCGTCATGAAACGGTACGCGCTCTCTTCATTCAATTTACCATGTGCTATTTAAGCTGCCGAAATGGTGCTGTGCCATCCAAAAGTCTTGAGGTGAGTATGCGCCCAAGGAATAGGGCAAACCCCTTTATCGAGTACAGCAGTTGTGAGCGTTCAACGAAAATTGTGCGTTGCGAAGTGGAGCACGTGAAAAGAAAGAAAGAAAGAAAGAAAGAAAGAAAAAAAGAAAGAAAGAACGAAAGAAAGAAAGAACGAAAGAAAGAAAGAAAGAAAGAACGAAAGAAAGAAAGAAAGAAAGAAAGAAAGAACGAAAGAAAGAAAGAAAGAAAGAAAGAAAGAAAGAAAGAAAGAAAGAAAGAAAGAAAGAAAGAAAGAAAGAACGAAAGAAAGGACGAAAGAACGAAAGAAAGGAAGAAAGGAAGGAAGAAAGGAAGGAAGAAAGGAAGGAAGGAGAAAACACGGCGAAAGAAAGCGATAGAAGGGAGGAGAAAGCGAAAAAAGAAAAGATGATGTTACGCGCTAAAACCTAGTAACATCCTGGCCGAGGATCAACTTGGAAAATAACATAACTAAGAGATAGAACCTGATACCTCCGAATAACGCTTGCGAGAGCGTCGGACGCGTTATTCTAAGGTCGCAGGTTCAGTCTCTGTCGCAGGGCAAGTTAACTTTTCGTCCATACTTTTCTTTCTTCAGATTTGCGTGACAATTGCTTCCAGTAACATACGCTATACTTTGCACTGGCATCATTGTCTGTTAGTTCTCATTATTATTGTGCCTAACAAAACAAAAAAACGAGCCCCTAAATTTACATTTCGTTGCTCTCTTTGGTTATTTGTTGAATGTCGGTAGAACGAGACATGTGAAGGAATCGTCTACGTGGTAGTGGTGCAGTGGGGACATGGTGTAGAGAGACAAAACGAGCGATGAATGGCATTACACAGATATGTGGATCGTTGTAAACAAGAAAGATATATTTTAGAGAGATCTATCGGGGAACGCCACAATTGAACGTCTCTCAGCACTATCGAGATATCGTACTTTCTGCGCGTTTAGGGAGAGCTGCGTTGTGCAAAAGCACCAAGACATGGATCACTCATTACGGATAGCATTGAAATGGCCATTTCACAATGACTCGTCTCTGCAATTAGCTTTACGCCAAGCTGGTTTTCGAAGTGAGATGACGTGCCAGTATTTCACCCAGGAAGACTATCACCGCCACGGCCTGTCCAAGAAGCATTAAGTAGAAAAGTGCAGCAGTGTCCTCCGCTGAGAGAGAATGAACTTTAGAGGAGTCGGGTCGGGAGGGGTACCAAGAACGAGGCTGCAGCTCCAGCCGTTTCTTCTCCGTCAGCCCTGACTCGTGCATCCAGCGACACCTGCAGAGAGAATGAACACGTGACCCACTGCAGCGCTGCTACGCTCAAGAACGGGGGTTCACCGCTGTCAGAGTTGGGTGGGTGGTGGTGAATATGCAAGACCGATCAAACAGTAGAACTTCGGTGATATGATCACGGCTCGTACAAATTTACAAATTTCTGAGTGATACAGATTTTCTTTGGTCCTGGCTAAGGCACATTAGTCAGCGAGCTGATGCAATATGGTTAATGCGCACTGATTTTGAACCCACAGACGTTTTTGGTGTTTGCATGAATGTTTATTTCACAATCTGTTCACAGATAACAAGCGTGCACTTGTCGAACCTATAGCCAAAGGATAGTTGAAGGTCTAAAGAATGAATACCTATAGGGATATCCTAGTACAGCAGGGAAAAAATAAAAAATAGTGTGGTAATATTTTAAGTACACTGAAAATTCTCGATTATTTGACATCAACCAACAAGCAGCATACAATAGAGTACCTAAAAACAAAGTATACTGGCTACATACACATACAATGAAATGATACGGTTTCATTGATCAAGAAGCTATAAAATACAAAAATCTATTATGTTTGCGTTAGTAGGCAAATAAATGACTGTAGGTGACCTGAAAAATACGTACTTTATGAGATAAACGACAGGAATACGGTCGATGTTACCTAAGTAGACAACACATTGGCGTGTCAGTAGTAGCAAAGGAAAAGCAGTTACCATATATGTGTATATTCCACAACCATGTACAATACTAACAAAGCTTCTACACTTTACTCTGTCTGTAACAAAGAAAGAAAATATTGTTTCGGGGCTTTAGGGAAGTTCGCTGATTTAATGACTACCGTTGGGAGTGTGTTCCAGGTGTCCATTCCTGTGAAATGTAGCATACGTTCTCCATATACATTGTTACATGGCACGAGATTGAAGTGACCTGCAGTTGCTCTTCTAGTACAGCGTAAGGACGAAAAAAATTTGGATGAGCTGAATGGATGATTGATTTTCACGACCTTATAAATGCACATTGATACACTCAGCGGTCGCCAGCTTTCAAAAGGTAGTATATCATATTGGCTGAACAATGAGGTCATGCGATAGTAATAGTTTGAATGAGACATATTTCCAATTGCACGTTTTTGGAGTTTAATAAGTGGATTTATTAAGGTTTTATACGTCCATCCCACGAATCAATACAATATGTCATGTGACTTTCAACAAAAGCAAAATATATAGTCGCAATATTCCTACATCAAAATACTCACGGGTTAATGTTAGACCGTAACAACCAGATGTTAATCTAGAGCATACGCTGTTAATGTATTCTTCCCATTGAAGGTGTTTGTCAAAAATCACTCCGAGGTAATTGTAAGAGTCAGTGTGTTCTAACTGAATGTTAATTATATTTATGTTTAAAGGTGTGGAATCTACTATCTTGAAACGTGACTGAAAGACTACATATTTGTTTTTTATTTGGTTTTCCTTGCATTGATTGCTAATTTGTTACATAGCAACCAGTCCGATATACACTTTAACTCCAAATTTGCCTTCTTATAGTGTTCTTTATTATCATAAGCAGTTACCGTAGTGCATGTGTCATCTGCATACATCAATATTTAACATTTTATATGATTAAACACTAACGCGCAGGCACGAATCGAGCGGTTCTAAAATATTCTGGCCCTCATTTATCACTTGCAAAGGGCTTCTTAAGTCACTTTTGCCGCAGTGCTGTAGTGTTAAGCAAAAAAACATACAAGATTAGGAAGGAGCTTCTCGCTGTCTCGGGCTACAGTGCCTCTGGATCGTTAATTACAGGCACGCTCACGAACCGTATGTTTGTGAGTACAAGTACAATTATTGGTGTCTAAAACTTTTACTGGCAATGCTCCAGAGCTGTTCACGGCGTTGCTATGACCTTGATAAGCAGTTCATCAACACGTACGCAAGCGTTCGTTTCTCGCATACTAACTTTCCATGTTTTCTGATTATGCAAATTTCATTTCATATGAATATTTCTAGTGACCTTGCAAGATTTGTATTCTCAAGCTTTTACTTACTTAAATTTACACACATATCAAACGCCCTACAGTGTGGTCAGAATTAATGCCGTGTTTCCCGTTATATGACACTCGCTCTGGCTTCTTTGTATCTCTTACGGCTCATGAAGAAGTTCAAAACAAGAACACCACGCACGAATTGCTAAGCCCAGATGTTGAAAATAACTTAACTCTCTGTGTGAAATTTTTTATCACCAGATCATTTCACTTTTTTTTTGTCGGAGGTGGGCGCTTCATATTTTCTTCGCGAGCTGCTATCTAGAATCTCATATAAACTTTGTGTTTGTTAAAGTGTTTCTTTTTTCTCGGTCATTTTTCTAGCTTTTTATTTTCTTGGCTGAGTTGTTTCTATTTGTCACGTTCTTTTGGTGAACATTTGTGAGTATGATGTATGCTTTCTTGGCGCGCATGAATATGTGCGCCAGTTGATGTGTGCCGTCATGGCGTGCTGCCTAACATTAATCGGCTGGGAAACTTAGTGAAGCTTCCTATGCTTTCCACTGCCTGAATTCGCAAATAAAAATAATTGATTACCTGATTATCTCTCTGATTGACGGGGCATGCCTCACAATGCACGCTCGCGCGCCACCTTGCGCAAGTGCGCACTTGCATAAAGAATAAGCAATTTAGCTATCATTCAATATGCGCGAAGTGGCAACACCACAAAAGCTGACCGTGTGCTTCCACGTGTCATTGTGGTGTTCCGTATACCACTTTACTGTTCACGATTCTATTAAAGAATATCCCCACGGGTGAAGAGCGTGCGTGGAAATTATAATTGTTGGCGGTGTATGTTTCTAAGCCACGACGAGATTATGAGGGACACCTTAATTAGTCGGCAGCTTCACAAAATGTTACCATCTGATGTTTTTTTTTAACATGCACTTCATTCCAAGTACACGGGCCACAGGCATTCCGCTTCAATCAGAATGCAGCCGCCGCAGCCGGGATTTAGTCCCGCAAACTTCGGGTCAACAGTCGGGCACAACACATCACTGCAGATTGTCAAGGTGGTCGTTTGTGATCACGCGTAATTTCGCTTGGATTCAAGTCTAGTGTAAGCAAAGTGTCATTTGTTGAACGAAGCACTAACCTTGTGTGTAAGAGCTTCACGATTCTTGGCTGCAGTGACTTGCGCATGAACATGCAGAACTGGGCCGATATAGTGTGCTGCTTGGAAGGGTAGATGGTGCCCGATCCGGGCTTGTGTGGGTAGAGGGCTGCGATGTAACTCTGCATCACGTTGTCCTCCATGAAGACGACCGCGCGCTTAGCGATCATCTCGTCAAAGGTATCGCGCCTGAAGACCACGGGGGCAGGCAGGATCGAACGATGGGCACGCGCCATGGTCAGAATCCGCTGCAGTTCCCATTCCGGGGACACCTGCGTAACATCGAACGTTTTGATGGTGTAAACGCTTTCGTCTCGCCCATATTTCGTTCTGCGTCCGAACCTCCGCGGTGCTGACAGCATTAAAATAAAACAATCGGACACAACTAACTGACGTTGTTTATCTAGTTATGTGTAATGATATAATTTGATTCGTAGGACTGACATTACACGAGTAACATGGGGCTCTTGTAACAGCGGATAGCATGCATTAGCCAACGTCAGACTACATTTAGCCTTAATCGTTATTCAGAAAACACGAGTTATCGTTTAGTTAACGAATAGCTGCATATCAAGGATTTACCCATATTTAGCTAACATTTGCCAAACTGAACCTACATCACTCCCAGGTTTTAAAGTGATAAATTATTATGATCTGCGCTAATCAGTGAAGGCAGTACATGAGTAGTTGTCCGTAGTACAGGACAACGCCGCTTCTATTTTACCTTTGTTGTAAAAAATCATCTTTGCCGAAAAACAGGACCATACGAAAAGGAAGCTGACACGTACACCTGCCGACTTCCTAATGTTTTTTGTGTCAGAAGAAGAAACACATGTGCTTGTGACATGTTCATTTAAGCAGCGCGATTTCGCGCAACATATATGTGCTTTTTCTCAATAGAAAATCAGTTGGAATTCAGTGATTGTCCACTTTGAGTTAACTTTTGGTACGTTCCATTTTTTTCCACCCTATTAAAATTTTCGTGACGATGACTTACCAACTGGCCTATTCACACCCCTTTCTTTTTCGCTAAACATAAATCGCAGATGGTGCACTATGTTTTCATATTTCAAACTAACGAAGGTTTTATTCGTGCTGCGGCGCTATAACGTTTAAGTGTACCAGTTTTGACATACTTTGAACTGGTGCTCGAATGTGGTTCCTCGTATGATGATGGGCTTGAGGTGCGGCCTCTCGGCCAAGTCACGGAATGTCTCGAGGCGCTCGGTTGGTGTCTTGACGCTCATGCTGGCCTTCATGTTTCCTTGGAACGAGTTCATCAGCACCAGCACTGCCAGCCACCACACGGCGAACACTACGCGACCTATGACGTCACGCACGGGACGAACGCTGCCTGCGCAGGAAGGAGAAGCGAAGAAATGCAAAGACAAGCTTCCGTTTCACGATTGCATTCCAAGAGTTGAAAAAAAAATGCCATGCCTCTCACGTTTTTCATAAATAATGAAGCTGTATCAAAGCGCGCTGTTGCTATGCCTATACATGGCTCGAACGTGACATCATCATTGCTACGGTCCTAATGCGGTGGCCATATTGGTGAACCGCTGCACAGATGAGCCATACGTATCAGCCATACGACTACAGTGTTTAGTAAGACGATTCGACAGAGCCGTTTGTCATGGTCCCGTCATTTTTCACGAGCAGTTTTGGGCACATCATGTCGCGCAAAAGGCAGCCGTTGAATACGGCATATATACTATCCAGAACTGATCAGGCAAGGGTATATAGTCTTGCTAGAGGAATCGATGCGGTTGTGCTATGGATTGGATTTCTACGCGCTTCGACTCAGAATAAACACTGCGGACACGACTTCAAACATTTACACTTTCTCAGAAGTGTTACACAAAAACATCGTGAACCACTTGGTTTTTCAGCACACTTTGTTTTTACTATGGGCGAAATAAACATGTACAAATCAATGGAATCCCACAACTTCTTTACCAGCGGCTAGGTGAGTGAGCTTGGGAAGGTGGGGAGGGGGGCTTATGGCTGCCGCGCTACCGCGGTAACGATCAGCGCAAGGCTCTTGCCCACATAGCAGGCGGGAGCTTCTACTGGCTGTGCTCTCAACACGAAAAAAAACGGTGCCAAAAAGCGCCTAGAGGGGGGTGGGGGGTCGGGTGATTTTAAATGAAAAGAAGAGAAAAGTGAGTTCCGTAATGGTCTCTTAGGGGGAGGACACCTCAACAGTAACTCACGAGGGATGGGGGTAGAGAATGGATTAAAAGAATAGGATTAAAAGGTAAAGAGATAGAGAGAGAGGAAGGAGAAATGGCGGCGCAGGGACAGCGAACGAGGGAAGTAAGGGGAAGACTGGAAAGATAGACACGGTTGCATGAGTGCGAGGACGAGGCACCACTGGCGAGAGCTCTTGTCGGCGTCAGGGGGTGGCATAGGGCTAATCCAGTCGGCCAGAGCTACGCTGTCGTCGTCGTCAGGGACCGGCGTCAGGAGGTGGCGTAGGACCAGCCCAGTCAGCCAGAGCTGCACTGTCGACGGAGATCGTGAGGGCACAACCGTTCGGCACGGAATCCAGCGAGTGAGTGCAGTGCCTAGAGCCACCATGCCCACATAGTGTAACATAACTTGACTTTACGCATAACATACTGCCACCCGCGGCGACACAGAACATATAGCCCTTAGTACCAGCATGCGCTGTCTACGGGAGGCGCTTCTACGAATGCCGTCACTACGCACGAGCGTTGTTGTGGTCATCTACAGTGGCGGTGCCGTAGAAAACTTGGTTATTTAGCCGTCCCTGCCTTCCTCTTTTTCTCGTTTCTTGGTTACTCAGCAAGCGCATGTTAACTACAATTATTATTGCTCCTGAAAATTCTAGTCTTCCTTCGTAAAACATTTTAATACGTTGCTATCACATTCATTGCTTCACCCTATTGCCGAAACTATGACTTTTTTTTTGAAGTAACGCTAACTTTTGGGAATATTTTACGAAGAAAGTCATACTTTGCGTATAAAACTACATCGTCTTTCGAGTATGAAAATACTTGCGACACGTTTCACACAGACTTTATGTCGGAGTGCGTGACTCACGGTATTATATTGTGCCTCTGTTGGAATATTCTACAAGGCACATAAGTCATGGAGAACAGGATCGCCTCCAATTTCTTCTACTCACCTTCAAACATCATGATCCCAAGAATGTCGAATAGATTGCGGGTGAATGTGTCCTTAAAGCGCAATGGAGATCGTACAGCTTGGATGAATGATATCAGCGCGCTCATCAGGGGCCAACAGACCAGGAGGCCCAGCCATACCTGCGTGAAACAATTATGAACAATTGAAACAATGTTACGTTCATTGGCTAATTCGCGCGTGTGCGTGTTACACGTTTGTGAGAACGCCTCAGATAAACTTGAGCTTGATGTTTACTTACAATGACCACGAAGTTACATCCAATACGCAAAACGTAGTGACGCATGCTCACACGAACCCACGGGAGATGTTTTACGTTGTGTGCTACATCACTTTAAAGTGCCAAACACGGCGGCATGACCCATTAAGGCGTTTGATCAGCCTTCAGTTGTGTCTCCTAAGGCAAGTTGTAACAATTTTGCAGTGAATAAATCAGTCAGTATATTAGAACCACCGCTTCTTCCTTTCAGTCACAAGCTAAACTTGCATATACCAAAGCGCAGAAGAATTATCAACACAAGCTTTGCATGTCCTCCGAAACATGTACAGTGCCGTCCACTGTTAGGGTGCGTCTCAGTGTGACCGCTCTCCGCCCAGCAGCAGTGTGCCAGCGTGGCTGCACATCGAAGCTTAGCGACGCATGCACAAGCAAATACACGGGAGATGCTTTAAGTCATCTGCTAAATTGCTTGAAAGCGCTATTCCGTAGTAGCCAAGCACCTATCACTTGAGCGTACACTCTAAGAAGTAAAGGAGGAAAAGGGGTATTGAGGTTGCTCCTTTGGGGGGGTAACTAACTTGCCACACCCATTGCTCCATTTTGGGAGTAACTGCGATGGAGTAACCACACTCTTGCGTTGACACCCCGAAGGAGCAACAATTAGTGAAAGAAAAATCAAGTTTTGATTGGCTTAACCAGCCTTTCGAAGTGCGTGGTGACACTAGATAATGTGTACAATTGATGTGCAAGCATCACATTCAGAAATAAACCTCGTAAAATATGCAGCAAACACACGGGACTCAAACTCACGATCACTCAGTCAGCATGCGCGTACGCTAACTACTAACCACTACACCACATCACGCTACGGCACCGTCTGAAAGGAAACAGACTTGTGTAGGCACCGATGGGTCATTTGCACACTGTGCGAACATTCCTGCAGTTACTCCAATAAACGGGCGCTTTACTCATACTAGTAACGTTGCTTTACTCCACAACGAGGAAAGTGCTCCTCCTTGCCATTCCGTGTGCAATCTTTTGCGTGCATTTCGTCTTTAGGGGGAGCAAAGAGGCCCTTTCGGGGTTAACTGCACAGTTCATCCACAAAACTTTTTAGAGTGTAGTACGTCAAGAGCGGCACGCCTGTGTGCGCCTGCGCCGCTTCGATTCGATGCGTGGCCGCATCGGCGGCACTGGCACTCTGCATAGCGCTGCCACGATGAGCCGCGTTTACCCTAAAAGTGGGCACCACGGTATATTGTTTTTATATTATTATTTTTTATATACAACCTTAAGTATCAGATATCAAAAAGAAGACAAAAGGTCAGAGAAGGCGGAAGCTTGATGACATGAAAAATTAATTTAGGTACGCAGCAGGATTGGCCTTCTTCGAGAAGTCTCCAACCACAATGTAGTTCAAAGTTGGAGGTGGCAGTTGTATTTCTATAGAACTTACTGGCAAGTTTTCCTTCTTGGCATCCATTGCTGGGACTGCGGTTGAACCCCCCTCTTGGATCGGTGTTCGACAATGGCAAGGCATAAGACTCAGCTTACCTTAGAAGTGTGGCAGCTTGGGCTAGTTGGTATGGCATGACGATAGTTATAGCGCTTCTTGTCTTTGTGTCGTCATGTTATTCTCGCGCTATAACTATCGTCATACTCAGCTTACCCTCGAGATCGCTGAAGCGAAAAAAATTTCCTTCCTCGTGGCCACGAGATCAAGCAGAGTCGCTGCCTGGCGGCAACTTGCCGAAGAGGCGAAGTGTGGATTGGCCGTGAGTCGGCTGCATAGCCACATCGTATTTCTAGGTGCGCGTACGTCATGCACAGTAAAAATCAACCTTCTACCCACTCCCTCTGTTTTCTAAAGCAGAGCTCTATCAGCTGCGTAGCTGCTGTTGTTACAGAAGGGAGTGAAAGGTTGGTTGCACGGTGTTCGTCTTGTGTTGTCGTGTCTGCTGCTGCATGTCAGGGGTGGAGACCAGCGCCTTTCGATACATTGGAACAACTCGACCTGATGTACAAAGTTACAAGACCCTTCACCATTAGGACCATTGCATGTCGCTTCGGCGGAGCAGATATATAGATAGATATGTGGGGTTTAACGTCCCAAAACCACCATTTGATTATGAGAGACGCCGTAGTGGAGGGCTCCGGAAATTTCGACCACCTGGGGTTCTTTAACGTGCACCCAAATCTGAGTACACGGGCCTACAACATTTCCGCCTCCATCGGAAATGCAGCCGCCACAGCCGGGATTTGATCCCGCGACCTGCGGGTCAGCAGCCGAGTACCTTAGCCACTAGACCACCGCGGCGGGGCCGGCGGAGCCGATAGTGCAGAGCACTGTTTGCTGCGAACAGAATGCCCGGGAGGAGTCAGTAGCCAGGTTTTAACCCCTATGTTGCCCCTCACCGTTCTTCTCACGGCCAACCATAACAATCCAGTCCGTTTATTGTACAGACAAAACACACTTATTGCCGTCCTCTTTTCTCGCTCTCTTATTCAAGCATTTGAGCTCCCGCTCCGAGAGAAAGAGAGCCGAAAGGACCGGCCAACATAAGACGTTCCGCGAACTGTGCGAACGCACACGATAGTGGCGCCGTTCGGTTGCGCCGCTCATGTTACTCGGGTGCATCTGGTTCTTTCGCAGGCCCATGACATTACTGCCAGGTGGTATACGCTGTCCTGCGCGGCAGCCGCCTCGCGGACCCTATTCAAGATGTATGGGTGTCAACACATCAGACGTCTTCACGTCGTATGCTGGCACCCCATTGGCCGGAGGCCACCCCGGTGTCCGTTAAAAGCGAAAGTAGACCGCGGCCTACCACCCTCGAATGGTCACGGAAAACTGTGAAGGGGGCGGGGTTCTATCACCACACCACGTTTCTCTTACAAGAACGGGCGTCCTTATGCCGGGATTCTCGTTTCCTTAGAACCGGCTCCTTGTAAATCGCACACTTTCGGGACAAAGAAGCCTGACCACGCTTGCCTGCGACGCCAGACCTCACATTCACGTTCTCAAAGTGTGGTTTGTCTGGTCATGTCAGCACGAGTGTGACTGTTTCTACGTATGCCTGAAACGACGTATGAAAGCATTTGGTCTTGCTCGGCTGCTAATGCACTGCAATAAGATTGGCGATTGCAGCTTTCCAAAGTGCTATTTCTTGTCGTCGTACCCTTCATTCACTAGAATCATTTCAGAGTGCGAGCGCCTTTTTGTTTCAAGCACATCGCAAAATGCTCTTGGCATCCTCGCAAACGCCAGGACTAATAAATGGTGTGTGAGTGCAGCGTTATGTAGCAACTCGGTTGCAAAAAAAGAGAAAAAAATTGGCAGATCCAACGTACAGTGCGAATCGATGAAATACAAATCACGAATGAGGAATGTCGATATACCACTTTAATATCCACACAACGTTACCAGGCAGGTGTAAATAATGCCGTACATGACTTCCATGCTATAATTGTCATGTTTAGACGTGTCATTTACCTTCGTCGTCTATTCAATTCCCATGATATCAAATTTGATATATGTAGTTCTAGCGACGCGGCCGTAAGCACGCTAGGAGCGTGGAATATAGTCATGTTTTACATGCCACTCATGTCATGGTTATCATGCTCCGACGTGTTATCTACCTTCGTCATCCGTTCGCGTCCCGTAACACCAAATTCTGTATATCTGAAGCTAGCGAAACGGCCGCGAGTGCATCATGACCGCGGCATGTAGTCATGTTCTTACATGGCACGCATCTCATGATTACCATGTTTGCACCAGTCATATACCTTCGCCATTCATTCACGTCCTGTAATACCAAATCTCGTGTAAAGTTAGCGAAACGACCGTGAGCGCATCATGAGCGTGGCTATAGTCATGACGTTTATGGCATGCATGTCATGATTTCTACGTTACGGTCTGTCAGTTATGTTCGCCATAAAGTCACCTCATATACCAGTTTTGCAATGTGTCATGTGAACAAAATTACCGCAACAGGAGCAAGACCATGAAATGTAAATGATGACATTCATGAAATATGTCTTGATACTCTCGTTATGACTAGTCAATTACGTCGTCATACAATCATGTTATGCCATACCAATTTTGGTATCGATACTAATATCTAAATGGCCAAGAGAGCTAAGAGTCATTGGCGGATAGATAGATAGATAGATAGATAGATAGATAGATAGATAGATAGATAGATAGATAGATAGATAGATAGATAGATAGATAGATAGATAGATAGATAGATAGATAGATAGATAGATAGATAGATAGATAGATAGATAGATAGATAGATAGATAGATAGATAGATAGATAGATAGATAGATAGATAGATAGATAGATAGATAGATAGATAGATAGATAGATAGATAGATAGATAGGAATTAAGGGAAATGAAATGGCGGATGAGTTGGCGAAAACCGCTCATAATTCTACGCAAACGTGCCTCATTTCGGTATCTCAATATGATGCAAATAGAATTTTAAGAACAACAAAACGTGAATTATGTCTGTCTACCTGGTTCACAGGTAAAACAAAGGAATTGATCCTATATTCTGTTGATCCTATTCTTGAATACCAATTAGACCGTGACCTCCCAAGACGTATCGACACACTCATTCACCGCCTACGACTTGGAACTGCTTACACAAAGCACTTCCTACTTCGTATTCATCGTGCAACTTCGTCAGCATGTTCATGCGGCCACGACGACGAGGATATCTGTCACCTCCTGCTCGACTGTCCGAAACACGACACACACCGAAGGCGACTAGAACAAGAACTTCATAGGTTAGATCCTGAGCGACCATTCGGGTTGAATAAAATACTAGGTCCATGGCCATCCAAAACAAACGGCAAAGCAATGAAGGGGCTGCAACAGTTCTTCGAAGAAAAGAAGATTTGTGACGAATACTGAGCTGACAAAAGTTAAAAGTGAGCGTGTCAACTACGTGTTTATTCTGCCCATATAGGAGAACTTTGCTCTCACCCATGTAGGACTGTAATATTGTAGAGAGGAAGAAGAATATGTGCCACAGTGGGTCACGCCTTTAGCTGGAGGAACCAAGCGCGAGCATTTGCCCCGATTGCTGTGATTCCTGAGTCCGTTGCTGCCGCCCGCTTTCCGCATCAATAGACCTACTGTGCCAGTGCTACTTCTGCCAATAAACCCCGTTTCAGAGTGGTGGAGGTGCTGGGTACTTCAACCTGGAACTCCGCAACAGGAAACTACCTGCCATCCCAGAAATGGCTGAAGAAACCACCCAGCAAGGTACGACCCAGCCTCCGATGGTCCTCGTGCCCACTTCGCTACGCGTGCGTGATCCACTTTTTTTCGACGGTACCGATGAGCAAGACGTAGAAGATTGACTGTCGACATTTGAAAAGGTAGGCGCAAGCAACAAGTGGGACGACCCTTCGAAGCTTCAATATTGCCACAGGCATGGAACGAGGTTTAGTCATGCCAATGCGAGTATGTGCCATGGTGTGAAAGAAGAAGAGGACGGTTGGTGTGTGCTCGTGCTCTAACGTTCGGTTCGGCTCGACGTCCAGTGCTGCTCCTGTGAACAGGCGTTGTGGTCGTTCTGTGATCACGTGACATTTTCTGGTGGAGGTGCTAGGTAGTGTTGTATGCACTGCAATCAGCAGCAAGGTCCCGACACTAGCCGCGACTTGGAAGAACCAGCTGACCTACGGCGTAGCAGGCGACAGCTAGGCCTACCTCCTGAATTCAGACCATTTCCTCAACTCGGCAGTACTATGGCTAGTGCGGGAACGCAAACCCAAGAAACATCAACGCTGCCTCTTCCATGGTTCTTCAACGTTCCGCGTACTCCAAAGCCGTTCCACGGTGACCCTTATGAGGACGTCGACGACTGGCTCGACGACTACAACCGTTGCGGCAGCGTCAACGAGTGGAACGAGCAGCGAAAGCTTCGGTACGTCTACTTTTATCTCGAGGACTCTGCGCGCACTTGGTTCGAAAACCATGAAGCCACTATGACAACCTGGCCAGAGTTTTGCAACCAGTTGCGAAATACTTTCCGAAGCTCTGACCGAAAGGAGCAAGCGGAACGGCTCCTCAATTCCCGAAACCAGCGTCCGAACGAGAGTGTTGCTATGTTCGTTGAGGACATGACGCGGCTGTTCAGGCGAGCCGACTCTTCAATGACGGAAGAAAAGAAGGTGCGCCTCCTAATGCGGGGAGTGAAGGAGCAGCTCTTCGCGGGACTAGTGCGGAACCCTCCCGGCACTGTAGAGGATTTCCTTCGCGAAGCCACGACAATGGAGAGAATGCTAAGGCAGCGTTCGTACCAGTATGAACGTCCTGGCAGTCTTTCGTCAGTGTCGTCGGCCCTACAAACACCTGACGTCACGACTGTAAAAGACCTGACGGAGCTCGTGCGCAGTATTGTGCGCGAGGAGCTGCAAAAGCTGCACGTGGTGTCTTCTCCGCCCCATGTTGCTGCCTTAACGGATGTCGTTCGCGAAGAGGTCCGGCAGCTGGTGCACCCCATGACGACTCTGCGTGCAGCCGAAGTCCAACCCTTGACGGCCCCGCGTCCAGCCGAAGCTCCGCTATTAACGTACGCGGAAGCACTGCGTACTCCTGCACCGGCTGTTGGCTATCCGTTCCGTCCGTCCACCCTGCAGACGGCACCGTCGTTCTACTCGGGACCACCGCAGTACGGCAACCCACCCCTTACACGGAAATCCAGTGTATGGCGTGCTCCCGACAACCGGCCTCTATGTTATCACTGTGGTGAACCAGGTCACATCTACCGTGAGTGCGCCTACAGGCACATGGGTCTTCCCGGCTTTCGTCCGGATGCTCGTCGACCCAGAGATGGTGAGCGGCCCCGTGCTATCGCCGAATACTTGGCAAGCCAACGACCCTCAACCCTTCCGCGTCGCCAGTCCCGCTCACCATCTCCACGGCGTTCCACGTGACCTGGTCAACAATCAACCTTTGCGGACGTCCTTGCAGGAAGATCACCTAGATCCACAAGCCCGCGCCGGGGAAACTAAGAACAGCGACCTCTGGGGGTGAGGCCGCTGTTGATCGACCGTTACAAGACCCTCCCCCGATTTCCCTGCCGACATCCGACGACATTCTTTCACCGACGTGTGCCATCGACGACAAACAGGTCTCTGCTCGTATCTCTGTTCTTGTCGACAACCACCCGCTGACCGCTCTGGTAGATACGGGTGCCGATTATTCTGTTATAAGCGCTGACCTCGCTGCACAGCTAAGAAAGGTAACGACACCTTGGGGACATGGAACCAACCTCCGGACTGCGGGAGGTCACTTATTGACACCGCTAGGAATGTGCACTGCCCTGCCTCCGAATTCGTGAGTCGACGTACATTGTTTCCTTCGTTGTGTTGCGCGAATGCTCCCAAAACCTGATTCTCGGAATGGATTTTCTCCGCGAGCATGGAGCCATTATTAACCTTCGCGACCTGCTCATAACGTTAGCTAACGACCATACAGCCCCACGAAAAGATGCAGTTGCGCCGACCACAACACTTCGAATTGCTGACGACACCATCGCACTGCCGCCGCGAGCCAGTATGTTGGTAACGGTTGAGAGCGACTGCGACAACAAGAGTAGTGGCATCGCGGAAACTAACCTCTCGGTGCTCTTGGCTCGGCAGATTTGTGTCGCGCGTGCTATCGTCAAACTGAAGCATCGGAGGACTCAGCTTCTGATCACGAATTTCGGCGGCCAGTACCAACACTTGGCAAAGCGAACAGCAATCGCGAACTTTGAAGCCATCGATGACGCAGAATGTTCCACTATTGCTCCGATTGCCACTGCTGCCGAAGGTAACACTGATATAGCCAGTACGGTTGACGTGAATTGCCAGCTATCCTGTGCGCAGCAACAGCAGATACGCATGATTTTACGTACGTATAGTGATTGCTTTGCGTCCACCTCCAAAATCAAGCAGACCCCAACCGTGAAGCACCGCATTATAACGGACCCTACCGAACGGCCTGTACGACAGCACGCCTACCGCGTGTCGCAAAAAGAACAAGAGGCAATACGTTTTCAAGTGAAACAGATGCTCGACGACGACGTCATCCAACCCTCGAACAGTCCATGGGCGTCACCCGTCGTACTTGTTAAAAAGAAAGACGGCACTCTTCGATTTTGCGTCGATTACCGGAAGCTCAACAAAGTGACGAAGAGAGACGTCTACCCTCTCCCACGCATAGATGACTCACTGGATTGACTTCGACATGCCCGATATTTTTCCTCAATGGATTTACGCAGCGGCTACTGGCAGATCGAGGTCGATGAACGTGACAGGGAAAAAACAGCATTCATAACTCCCGATGGCCTCTACGAGTTCAAAGTGTTACCATTTGGATTGTGCTCTGCACCGGCAACGTTCCAAAGGATGATGGACACCGTCCTGTCCGGTCTGAAGTGGGAATCCTGCCTCGTGTATTTAGACGACGTCGTTGTTTTTTCCAAAACATTTGAGCAACATTTACAACGACTTCAGTCCGTCTTCGTCGCTATTCGATCCGCAGGCCTATCTCTAAAACCGGAGAAGTGTCATTTCGGCTACGAAGAACTAAAGTTCCTCGGCCACCTTATCAGTCACGATGGCATTAGAACAGACCCAGAAAAGACCATGGCTGTTGCTGCATTTCCTCCACCTTCGAACAAACGGGATTTGCGCCGGTTTTTGGGTCTCTGCGCCTACTACAGGCGCTTTGTCCAGAGCTTTGCCAACATCGCTGAACCCCTTACCCGTTTAACGAAGGAGGATACTCCTTTTGTGTGGGGTCCAGAGCAGAGAGCCGCTTTTTCCCAGCTTCAGCAGTGCCTTCAGAGTGAACCCTTACTAGGGCACTTTGATGAAGATGCCACCACCGAAGTTCACACTGACGCAAGCAACATCGGTCTTGGTGCAGTACTCGTCCAGTGTCAAGACGGCGCTGAACGTCCCATCGCTTATGCTAGCCGCATTTTGTCATCTGCGGAAACTAACTACTCGACCACGGAGAAGGAATGTCTTGCTGTTATTTGGGCGATAACAAAGTTCCGACCGTATCTGTATGGCCGTCCATTCAGAGTAGTTACGGACCATCATGCCCTCTGTTGGCTGGCCAATCTCAAGGACCCTTCAGGGCGCCTCGCGAGGTGGAGCTTACGCCTTCAAGAATTTGAGGTTACAGTCGTCTACAAGTCGGGCCGCAGGCACACTGATGCTGATTGCCTTTCGCGCGCACCCCTCGCGACGACATCGAAGGACGATGATACCGATAGTCATTTTCTTTGTGCAGTCAGTGAATCTGACTTGGCCCAACAACAGTGGAATGATTCAGAGATCCAACAACTTATCAAATACCTTCAAGGTCGCAGCTCGAGTCCACCATCGGCATTTGCACGTTCAGGGTCATTTTGTCTCCGCAACGACATCGTCTACAAAAAGAACATCGAACCTTATGCGACTGAGTACCTCCTCGTCGTTCCACCAGGGCTACGTGCTGACATTTTATCTGCCTGCCACGACGAGCCTTCCTCCGGCCACCTAGGATTCGCACGTACCCTTGCCCGGATTCGGACTCGCTACTACTGGCCAAAGCTCACCCAGGATGTCAAGCATTACGTTAAAACATGCAATCATTGCCAGCGCCGTAAAGCCCCACCTGTGCGCCCTGCTGGTTTATTACAGCCTGTTGCACCCCCGTCACAACAGTTTGAACGAATCGGCATGGACTTGCTTGGGCCCTTCCCGAAGTCACATGATGGCAACCGCTGGATCGTAGTCGCTACTGACTATTTAACGAGGTACTGCGAAACGAAAGCCCTACAACGAGGCACCGCCAATGAGGTTGCGTATTTTTTTATCAACAACATCGTCCTCCGCCATGGAGCGCCAACAGTTCTTATCACTGACCGTGGAACAGCCTTTACAGCCCAATTGATGCAAGACGTCACGAGACTTAGTGGAACAGCTCATCGCAAAACAACCGCATACCATCCACAAACCAACGGTCTGACGGAGAGATTAAACAAGACGCTCGCTGACATGCTATCTATGTACGTCGACCGTAATCACAAGAACTGGGATGCAATTTTGCCATATGTAACGTTCGCTTACAACACTGCGGTTCAAGAGACTACGGGTTTCACTCCATTCCGGTTGCTTCACGGCCGAGAAGCAATTACGATGCTTGATGCCATGCTGTTGCCTGACACGACCGATATTACTACTGATGCGAACGACTTTATCCGGCTCGCCGACGCGGCCCGCCAGCTTGCACTCAAGCGGATCCGAAAACAACAACGAATCGACTCGCAGAGGTACAACTCCCGTCATCGCCATGTCATTTACCAACCCGGTGATCTAGTCTGGCTGTGGATCCCCGTTCGCAAAAGGGGCCACTCGGAAAAGTTACTTCACCGCTACTTCGGTCCTTATAGAGTACTACGGCGCCTCACAGATGTCAACTACGAAATTCTGCTTGAAGACACAGCTCAGCGATCTCGATGTTCCCAGCAGGCCGACATTGTTCATGTGTCACGGATGAAGCCACACTACCCCCGAGCCACCTGACACTGCTTCATCACGCGTCTTTGTGCGTGTACGAGACTACCTTAACTTTTAATCGGCATTGGTCATCGGGGTAGTACTTTTTTTTCGAAGGGGGGGTAATGCCACAGGCATGGAACGAGGTTTAGTCATGCCAATGCGAGTATGTGCCATGGTGTGAAAGAAGAAGAGGACGGTTGGTGTGTGCTCGTGCTCTAACGTTCGGTTCGGCTCGACGTCCAGTGCTGCTCCTGTGAACAGGCGTTGTGGTCGTTCTGTGATCACGTGACAATATGTACCCTTCTACCTGAAAGAGGTGGCGAGTCTCTGGTTTAACAACCACCACTCGGAATTCGCCACTTGGGGTGCCTTTAAGCTACGCATTACCGATGTGTTCGGTAGCCCCGAGGTACGCAAGCTCCATGCCGAACAGCGCCTACGGGGACGCGCACAGCTTCAGGGGGAAAGCTTCACAAGCTACATCGAGGATGTGCTCGACTTGTGCAATCGCCTTGACCCTTCAATGATCGAGGCAGACAAGATCAAACACATCTTGAAGGGAATAGACGACGACGCCTTCCAGATGCTGCTGGCCAAGGGCCCCCGTACCGTGTCTGAACTCGCCACTCTTTGCCAGAGCTTCGAGGAATTGCGCAAGCAACGGGTCATGACACGGCGGCCAGCGACTATCGACGAAACTCTCGCGGCATTGACCCTAAGTGGAGACAACAACACAATCATGTCGGAAATCAAACGATATGTGGGCGAGGAGGTGGCCCGACAACTTTCGTGTCTGTCGTATCAACCGGCAACGGAACCCTCTTCTGAGCGTCTCGCGCCCGCCATCAGACAGGTAATACAGGCGCAGGTCTCTGGGGCACTGCCGCCCGTCTCTCAGACAACACCTGTCACCACGCCATTGACTTACGCTGCTGCTGCTGCTACTCCACCACGACCTCCACTTCGGCCGACTCCCCAGCCTCTACGAGTACCAACGACGCCAGTTCCAGCAACACAACAGCGCTATCACGGAAACCCTTGGGGCACAGTTGACAATCGTCCAATCTCTTATGCATGCGGATATCCAGGTCACGTGGCGCGCTTCTGTCGCCGGCGCTTCGCAACGGGCCCAGCTGCAGCTCCTAGGTACTCTGACGACTCTTTCCCGGCCCCGTACAACGCGCAACGAGAAATGCCCCGTCAATATGACCGACAATCAGTGCAACGCGACCCGTCCCCATCCGAAATAGACCACCACCCTGCTGCCGACTACCGACCATTCGGTCCCCGTCGCTCATCCTCACCACGCCGCTACCGTTCTCCGTCCCCGCTGCGTCGCTGACCGAACCCCGCAGAGACGGAAAACTGACTGCCGCAGCTCCGGAGGCACGAGCTGCGAAATCGTCGCATTGTAGAAGTCCTCGCCCGTCCCCCACAAACGTTCTGGAACTGTTTGTTGAAGGTCTACGAACTCTTGCGCTTGTTGACACGGGTGCCGCCGTATCTGTGATGAGTCAAAAACTCTGCCGTTCGATACGAAAAGTAACGACGCCGCCTTCCGACGTATTGCTGAATACCGCGAGCTCGCAACCTATTCGACCAGTCGGAGCATGTACAGCGAGAGTAATCATTCAGGACGTCCTGTACCACATCGAGTTTCTCGTGTTGACCACTTGTGCCCACGACGTGATACTAGGATGGGATTTTTTGTCACGGCACCTCGCCGTAATTGACTGCGCTCGCGCGCAGGTAGAATTATCTGTGTTTTCAGATGCGCCATCTACCAACAATGAGCGCACTCACCTGGGCAAGCTTCTTGTTGCTTCCGACGTTGATGTTCCTCCTCTTAGTGCCATCGTTGTCCCCGTCAATCGCACTGAATTGTCCGGCTCTACCGTTGTGTTCTCCCCATCTGACGTTTTCAGTCGCCGCCATGGTACGTCTCTACCATACGCCGTTCTGCCACCTCATCAAGATACTTCCGGAATTGTCGTTTGCAATCCTAGCTCATGCCCTCTCACTTTAAGAGCTCACGAAACACTGGGCTATGTTCATCCTGTTGATAACAACGTTATTGTGCCTATTGAGTCCCACGACCCTGGCCAGCAACTTCAACTGATCGCCGTTACTTTTCTTTTTACGCGGGATGACTACTCCTCGGATATCTTCAATCGTTCCATCGACAGCAAGCTTGTTTCGGATCAACGGGACCAGCTAATAGCCCTTCTGCATGAATTCCGAGATTCATTTGACCTTCCTCAAAAGGCACTGAGTCAAACTAACACCGTCGCTCACACAATCTACACCGGAACGCACCCTCCGTTGCGGCAACGCCCCTACCGCGTATCACCCAAGGAAAGAAGTGTAATTGCAGAGCAAGTGGATGATATGCTTCAGCGCGGTGTCATCAAACCATCTTCTAGCCCCTGGTCTTTACCTGTGGTGCTAGTGAAGAAAAAAGACGGTTCGATTAGATTTTGTGTCGACTACCGGCGACTGAACAAAATTACACGGGAAGATGTATACCCTCTTCCCCGCATCGACGACGCTATCGATTGCCTACAAGGTGCCGAATTTTTTTCTTCGCTGGACTTACGTTCAGGTTACTGGCAGGTTCCGATGGCAGAGTGTGACCGTCCCAAAACAGCGTTCGTTACGCCGGATGGCCTATACGAATTCATGGTTATGCCATTCGGTCTGTGCAATGCACCTGCAACGTTTGAGCGAATGATGGACAGCATTTCACGCGGCCTTAAATGGCAGATATGCTTATGTTACCTCGATGATGTTATCGTATTTTCGCCTGATTTCCCTACCCACGTCGACCGTCTGCGCACCATTCTTCAGTGTCTTACCAAGGCAAACCTCCAACTTAACCTAAAGAAGTGCCGCTTTGGGGCTCGCCAACTTACTATACTTGGTCACGTTGTGTCAAAGGATGGAATTTGCCCCGACCCAGACAAACTTCGAGCCGTAGCCGACTTTCCGAAGCCGACTTCACTCAAAGAACTTAGGAGCTTCATCGGCTTGTGCTCGTATTTTCGTCGTTTCGTCCACAACTTTGCGACAATAATAGCCCCACTTACACAACTACTGAACGGTCCAGCTAATCTTTCTAACTGGACCCCGGCATGCGACGAAGCTTTCCTTACACTGCTCCGCCTACTTACGTCCCCACCAATTATACGCCATTACGACCCAAGTGCCCCCACTGAAGTGCACACATATGCCTGTGGCGTTGGTCTGGGAGCAGTACTCGCGCAACGAAAGCCCGGTATTCCACAGTACGTCGTCGCACACGCAAGCCGCGCACTCACAAAAGCGGAGATGAACTACTCCGTAACTGAAAAAGAATGCCTCGCAATCGTTTGGGCGTTAAGCAAGTTTCGTCCTTACTTGTACGGACAGAGTTTCGACGTTGTGACCGATCACCACGCACTTTGTTGGTTGGCGTCGCTAAAAGATCCTTCAGGTCGCCTTGGACGTTGGGCTCTTCGCCTACAAGAATTCGACATTCGTGTCGTCTACCACTCAGGACGAAAACACTCTGATGCGGACGCCCTCTCACGATCACCAGTGAGATCCACCGCAGACCTGCATTCGGACACCAACTTCTCCATCGCTCCTATTTCCGTCACAAGCATGTCGTCTGAACAGCGGAAAGACCCATGGATAACATCTCTCCTTAACATTCTTTCTGACTCTTCAACGTCTGCATACCCACGCGCTCTTCGCCGCCAAGCCACACATTTCGCGATACGGGACGCGCAACTATACCGCAGAAACTACTACGCGGATGGTCGTAAGTGGCTCTTGGTTATACCACACCACATGCGATCTGATGTCTGTGCGTATTTCCATGCCGACCCACAACATGCTCACGCTGGTGTGTTAAAAACATATCAGCGGATCCGCCAGCGTTACTACTGGCGTGGTATGTACACTTTTGTACGAAAATACATTCGGTCTTGTTCATTATGCCAACGACGAAAGACAGCTGCCCATTCACCCGGATTATTACAGCCTCTACCGTGTCCGGCGCGCCCTTTCGACCACATTGGTATCGATCTATATGGTCCCCTTCCTTACACTGCCACTGGAAATCGATGGATCATTGTCGCCGTCGACCATCTGACGAGGTATGCTGATACAGCTCCACTACCTACGGCAGGTGCACGTGACGTAGCCAATTTCGTTTTGCGACGCTTTGTACTGCGTCACGGGGCACCACGTGAACTACTAAGTGATCGAGGACGTGTCTTTTTATCCGAAGTTGTACAACAACTCCTTCAGGCATGCCGCACGGTGCACCGCACCTCTACAGCCTACCACCCGCAGACCAACGGTCTAACTGAGCGCTTCAACCGAACGCTAGGAGACATGCTCGCCATGTATGTCAATTCCGACCAATCAAACTGGGATGTCATTCTCCCATTTGTGACCTATGCGTACAACACTGCGACGCAGTCAACCACAGGCTTCTCGCCTTTCTTTCTTCTATATGGGCGTGAGCCATGCTCTACCCTTGACACCATTTTGCCGTATCGTCCCGACGTCTCAGAGTTCAGCCCTCTTTCTGAAATTTTGCACCACGCTGAAGAGTGTCGTCAGTTGGCCCGATCAGTCACCTCGGACAAGCAGGAATTCGAAAAAGACCGCCACGACCGCGACCAGCAAGTCGAGACTTTTGCCGTGGACTCGCTTGTCTGGCTCCGACTGCCCTTCCACTCCCCAGGTCTGTCCGCTAAGTTTGCCCCCAAGTTTCATGGTCCTTATCGCGTCGTCGAACGTCGATCTCCTGTCACATACGTGATCGAGCCGATCACGCCATCTACAGACAGGCGATGCCTTGGTCGTGAGACTGTCCACGAGAGTCGTCTCAAGTCATATCACGACCCACTCCAAATCTCGTCACCTTGACTTGCCAGGATGGCTCGTCTTCGTCGCCGGGGTATTGTAGAGAGGAAGAAGAATATGTGCCGCAGTGGGTCACGCCTTTAGCAGGAGGAGTCAAGCGCGAGCGTTTGCCCCGATTGCTGTGATTCCTGAGTCCGTTGCTGCCGCCCGCTTTCCGCATCAATAGACCTACTGTGCAAGTGCTACTTCTGCCAATAAACCCCGTTTCAATATGTATATATGCTATTGTTTTTTTTCATAATTTTATTTGTACCAATTAGGTGCAAAGGGGTAGCCGTCGCGAAGTAACAGTGACAAAGACTCCTTCGTTTGTTTTCTATTTCAATAAAAAAACATAGATAGATAGATAGATAGATAGATAGATAGATAGATAGATAGATAGATAGATAGATAGATAGATAGATAGATAGATAGATAGATAGATAGATAGATAGATAGATAGATAGATAGATAGATAGATAGATAGATAGATAGATAGATAGATAGATAGATAGATAGATAGATAGATAGATAGATAGATAGATAGATAGATAGATAGCTAGATAGATAGATAGATAGATAGATAGATAGATAGATAGATAGATAGATAGATAGATAGATAGATAGATAGATAGATAGATAGTGTCACTTGCTTCGAGATCGAAGCTCATCAAGTAGCCGAACACGCTGGTCACATATTCATTAGGCGTGCCCGCGTAGTAGCGCGGGTTGGCGTACACGTAGGCCGGCAACGGTGTGCCGACCGTGATGCGGTCAGCTGTCGGAATCACGGGGTGCGCCGATATGTCCGACTCCTGCGTTTCAAGAAGTAGTGGTGAAGTGTACGCTACAGGCCATGTATTACAGTTAGTTTCGTACCACTGACAAGCACCGTGTGACTGATCGTTATGGCACCTTCAATGAAATTCAGACCACTTGTCTACAGTTCGCTTTACATCTCATTATAATGAAAAAATAACGCACCGCAGCGTGCGATATTGCTTATACGCATTACCCGAATCTCTAGCCGGGAATGTGTGGCTGCGACATTGTATATATTCAGTGCATGCATGCAGCCATAATCAGGCGTTTTGTGGCCGTGACGGGAGCGAAAAAATACTATAATAACAGAAGTTCTCGCATACTACGCAATATGCGCTTGCTTCAATGCGTTCAATGAAGCACACGCTTTTTGGTGGCACTACATAATTTTTATCTTTTTTAACAATTTTTATCTTTTTCTGGGCATTAAACTTCTGTCAGATCATTCTGCAGCTGTACTCCTACACGTATTCATCACATACGTGAAAGCCTGACAGCTTGAACATATCGCAAGATACAGCAAACAAGCATTGCATTCGTCTACTATATGTTTCATCTATAAGCTGACGTGACGGTGTGCTGAAAAATGAGATAAGCCATTGCATAATTTACGAGGAAGCACTCACGTTTCGTTCCAGCATGCCAAGGGGTCCTCCCCACTCTCCCGTAGGGCGCCTGCTGGACCAGATCTGCTCATCCGTCGTTTGCAACTGCACGCTATCACACACGCGTCTATTGAAACAATGCACTTCGCCCCGCAGCATTGGTCTAGTGGCTAAGGTACTCGGCTTCTGACCCGCCGGTCGCGAGATCAAGTCCCGGCTGCGGCGGCTGCATTTCCGATGGAGGCGCAAATGCTGTAGGACCGTGTGCTCAGATTTGGGTACACGTTAAAGAACCCCAGGTGGTCGAAATTTTCGGAGCCCTCCACTACAGCGTCTCTCATAATAATATGGTGGTTCTGGAACGCTAAACCTCGCATATCCGACACAATGCACTTCGTGCGTTGAACATAATGCATGTATTTTTGTTTGTTTGTTTTTTGTTCAGCTTAAGTGTTATGTTCCCTTTACCCGTGGTGGCCCGTCTGGACTGTTCAAATGCGGTGATTTTTGTACTTTGCATTTTGGTGGTGTGAACCTCGGCGTGGTCAGATGCTCCATAGCCGCTGAAAATTTAGGGTCCGCGTTTTACTGTAGCTGTCATGGTGGCGTGGGTGGCCAACTACTGAACCAAGGAGGCCGATTGCATTCGCGGTCAGAGAGTGTCTCGTCAAAACACAGCAAGTTTTCATAGTTCGGCTGCACCTCTACTAGTGCAGCCTGAATGGCCCTCGTCGAAGTTTACTGCTTTCAGGGGTCCCAATCTCGTATGATGTTTGGAGGCCCTTTAAATAAATTGAAGATTATGACAAAAAAATGGCTAATAGCTATGTCTCGTGAAGGCAACAAAACATATCGTAACTTTGAAACAGCTTGGCCTGATCTATTCAGACTTTTGGTTAGATTTCTTGAACGACGAAACAACTCCACTAAATTGGTATAATAAAGAAATTTACTAGTCAAATGAGCGGCAAAGTGGTGCGCCCTTAGCTGTGCCTTGACGAGAATGTGAAGGTAATTAATGACAATTATGATGACACTCATAATTTCATGTAAAATGAAAGTCTGTAACGCATGCCGAGAGAAATAAGATAACAAGGATAACGCTTTTTAACAACTTCTTCCATTTAGTTGACGTTTCCTTCTTCTCTCGGTCTTCTCTTTCTTTTGAGACGTGAGGGTATAGAGTAAGGTAAAACACAACAAAATTTGAAAACAGTGACTAATGTTTTTCTTTTTTCACGCTTTACCATGAAACGTTAATACCGAAACTTTCCTTTGGGTACAAGGTATGTCAGGCATAAATATGACCGGGCTGCAGTTCAAATGAGTGTTTTAAAAAGAAATAAAAAAGCACCAAATGTCTCATTCTTATCCAACCTGTGGGGCAAAACAAGACACAGCGTGGGTCAAAACAAAACAGACTGAAAAAAATGGATCCCTTCAGATTTTTCAGTGTGAGGACTTCAAATTCACTTCGTGGGCTCCCACGCCCTATTCATGAACACACTCTATGCACTCCACGTATTGAGTCCAGACAGAACCTGGCGCTGTGTTCTTCCAGAACTCCTAACAGATCAAGCACGCCGCAGTCCTTCCTTGTGCTAAAGGTGACTTTTGTTGAACGCTTGCACTTGAATATATTATTCAATTATTTGAGGCTGGATATGCTGTGCCGCATCTCCTTCATTTCATCTTTTTGATCTTATTCATGCAGAACTGCACGGGCCCTTTGTGGCTTTCAGCATCGTAAGCCGGGTTTTGTGGGGTGACGAATTTTGGATTTCGATAGATATATGTGTGGGGTTTAACGTCTCCAAAACTCCATATGATTATGAGAGACGCCGTAGGAGAGGGCTTTAGAAATTTCAATTGCCTGGAGTTCTTTAACCTGCACCCAAATATGAGTACACGGGCCCACAGCATTTACGCTTCCATCGGAAATGCAGTCGCCGTAGCCAGGATTCGACCCCGCAAACTGTGGGTCAGCAGCCGAGTACCTTGGCCACTAGACCACGGCGGCGGGGGGAATTTGAGATTTTCTATCGCTTGTTTTTTTTTTAAATACTGGTATGAAAAAATTAATGTCAATAAAACTCGATTCTAAGAAGCGTTTGTGAACTATTCTTTCATTTTTTTTATGCGCCTCTTGAGAGCAACATTCGGAACGCGGAGCAGCCTCAATGTAGCGCGAGTGGAGCGTGTCCTGTCCTCAACAGCAGTCAGTGCTCTTTCATGTCGTTTTCCACCTATAAAGTTGTATATAACGTTGTCTTGTACGTCCTAACACTCCTGAACAAAAAAATGTATGATATAGGTAGTATGAATAAATGGTTCACTTAATAAAACACCCTCTAAGGCATTTCTCTGCCTTGTTTCAAGCTGTGTCATTCCAGCATGCCTGAATCATTAAAAAAAACGCTTTAGCACCGTGCGCCAAATGAACCAAAGTTTCGGGCGTATGTCGCCATAACAAAATAAATACACAAGTTCGTGCACGAACGTTGGAGTAGCTTGATGCACGGATCCATAAATTAGGTCAAGCGAAATTTGCCCTTTTTGGACGGGTCACGAACACACCGACACCAGCCGCGTATTTCTCCCACGCGTGGGCTGAGCGCGCAGCGGGCCCGTTCATTGCCGATGATTCCGCAGTGACTGGGTGACCTCGGAAATGTACTTCACTGCGCTTTCTCAGTTAGGTGGTACATAACCTCTGCTGTCTCTAGTACCAGCTGCTCATGCAATCCATGGCACAAAACCAGCAGAAAAGCATGACCTGCTAATATACTGCTTTCTATATAGGACTGATGCCACATGGGAGTTCCGCTTGCTTGCTCTTCGACACACCACGTCACAGTGGAAGCAGCCGCACTTCAAGCATGCCCGATTGTTGCCTCGCTTGACCCTATACGTTAAGTCTTGAAGTCCCGTCGAGGCTTCGCCGAGTAGATGTGACCTTTTTGGGTAAGCTGTGGTTAGGTGCTGTGTTTGCTAACGCCTACGCTTTTCAGATTGGGATGGCCGACATCGCAGCCTGTGACCACTGTGGCAACGAAGAAACTATTTGAACATATCTTTTGTAACCGCGCCAAAACTCTAATGAACAGCACAGCGACTATGCATTCACATCGAGTTCAACAAATTAGATAATGAACCTCTATTCGGGAAAATAATTTTACAATGTCACGAATACGCAACGTCAAAGAAGGCTCTATAAGCACTGCAGCGCTTTCAGCGATCGAATGGCCTTTCTGGACGGTTGTAGCCAGAACGCCTTTCCTGTGTGTGTGTTCTCGTTTTCTCCAGCGTACACGTGTGTTTTCTTTTCTCCTTTTTTTTTCTCTCTCTCTCTCTCCACCCTCTTTCATGCCCCTATTTCCTCACCCCCCAGGGCAGGATATAGCAAACCGTATGTCAATATCTGGTTAACCTCCCAGCCCTCCTCTTCTCCCTGCCCAGCCCTCCTCGTCTCTCCGGCAACCCTCTTCAAAACACGCCGCTGCTCCCACGGCGTCATTTATTGATACTTTTTAGAGTCCGACTGACCGCACCACATCATCAAACATGTACACACCTCTTCATCGGGCGAACCATGCTATTCCTTGAGCAACAGATTTTACTGACGCCTCTTTGACTGGCCCTCCGCGCCTCCGTCGCCGCGCTCTTAGACCCGGGCCGGGAAGCCAGGGAAGCTTCTGCGTGATTCGTGTATGTGTGGCACAGCGAAAGCTGTCGAGAAAGGGCCGCATCCTTCTCACAGATTCGTCTGTGCCACTTGAATTTTTCGAGTTCTCTCGATCTTGTTAGGTCTCGGGGGTAAAGAGGATCTCACCACTGCCTCCAGTTTGTTGGGTCCAGCCGGTCTGAATTGTAGCCGTATCTCGGACCGATTCCTTCTATTGACTAAATGAACTCTTCCAGGACAGACGGAGGTTTTTTTTTTACATCTTATGAGAATAAACAAGAAAAGGAAGCGAGTAATGTACAAAAGTCTTCGGCTTATTAGCCAGCCGTCTGACAACCTTCGGACACCCGGAGTCCGCAGCTCTCGCCATTCAAATCGCTCGACGACCAGGCGGCGAGGACGAATCCGACAGCGTGAAACGGGAGGTAAGAGTGCCGTTAACCTCCAGGGGGACAGGCGCTATCTGCAAGGGCTTTTCAATGACTTTGTACACGCTTTGCTGGTCACTCTTCCTGAACCTTCGTTTGAGTGACGCCTCAGCTGTCCAATGAAAAAAATATCTAGGAGCGTCTACAACGTCGTTCAACCGGCGGCGCCGATATTGTGAAACAAGGTGGGTGGAACCTTACGATTAAGTTGCACTGTTTGGAGAAGTGCTTTCCGAGATGGTTCGCTCGCTTGAGTTCATGGGCACCTTTTGTGACAAAGCAACAGCGTCCACCACTTAATGCCGCCATCATCGAATCTGTTCGCCCTACTTATAAGCCTCGCTCTTAGTGAGACAGTAATGGACCCTACACACATCTTGTCTGTGTTTCTACAGCGCCAATATATTGACATGAGCGTCGACTTGGAACAGGTTGACTTGGTGTTGACTAAGCGGGAATAAATGGAAACTAACGTGGAGGCAGAATTCTACAAAATATTTTTTACGTCAAGACAGAGTGGCGGATTTCGGATTAAGTGTGAGATTCCGCGGGTGATAGGAACACTGATATACCGGGAAAACTACAATTGTACTTCTGCGGGACATTACTACAAGCGAGCCTTGTTCAGTCTATTCATAAAAAACTTGAAAGCTTCCCTCAGATGGCGCTTTATAAATCATCGTAAAGCCCTGCAAAGTTTGTCGTTAGTGTTGCCAAAGCACACCTCCAAAGGCAAAGTTGAATCTGTGCAGCCGGCCTTCAATTTTTGCCTGACAGATATGACAACAGCTCATATTCTTACACTAAAATGTGAATGAGAAATTTGGAAAACTAAGTGGCAAGCCATGCAAGAGAATGAATTTCCTCGCTTTCCGACGGATGCTTCAGCTGAATGCGACAAAGCCCTCTTCCAGAACATTTACACACTCCGTAACATATTGGCAACGCTTCCAGTGAGTACAGCTGCTGCAGAACGCAGCTTCTCGACAATGAGTAAAGTGCAAACGTATTGGAGAAATCGGAGGGCTGATGGTCTGGTCCTAATGTTCATTAGGGCCAGACAATCAGAGTGTCGACGAAGTTATCGTGGTGTTTATGGAGAAACCGAGACACATGAAAATTTTAGCGTGAACTGCTCTATTCGGCCTGGCTATATGTTTGTTATTTTTTTGCTTTTGCATTGATATTTATTATATGGTAAGAGCAATGTGAATGCCAGTCTTTAAAATTGCTTGCTAAAATGAATGTTAATGTTCTGCCTCGTTTGTGTCAGGAAAGCATCCGTGTTTTAGTTCTTTGTTATCCAATAAAATTGTTTTCCCGAATGTGTGTGTTCATTCCTTAAAAATTCCTGCCATAAGATGGTCCCCGTTCGTCTCGCTTGGCTGATATTTTATTTATTTAGTTTTGTCCTATGAATATATAAGACAGAATGGGAGAAGTTCGGCAGAGAAAGTGTCCGATATTTTTTGTTGCCCATGCGTAAGTGGACGACCAATTCCTTTGCATTCCACCCCCCCCCCTTTTATTTAGGAGCGAAGCTCCGTTTAATCTAAGCTTTTCCCACATCAGGCGTAGCCAGCCAAATCTCGCAAACAATTCTTGGCCCTGTCTCATAGAAGTTTATAAAAATGGCAGTTGAGTGAGGATATTCTAGATGGCGCTGTACCCCTACTCTTCGATTGGCTCTTGAGCGGGCTGAGTCCGGGTGCGCGGGAAACGAGTGCAGGCACTGCGCCGTGTCGCCCAAGAGGCAGACAGAAATTAGGTGCCTTCTTCCCTCCTTTCCAGAATCACTCAGTCAAATCAAACGAGTGCCTCTCTCAGTCTTTTGGATCGTCGCCATATGTGTCGGATCGTTGGTCGGGCATGGACGAAGCGAAGTTGTGGGGGCGGAGGGCCGCGGCGGCTCGTGCTCGTCACCAGACAGACAGACGGACGGAGGGACGCACGAATGGACAAATGAATGAACGGGAAGGACGAGTGGACGGACGAATGCTTCATCCCATTCAGCATCATTCACTCCGGGGATATGCTGCTATTTTTTGGTTCACTCATTTTCCTGTTACTGACGCTGTGTGGGCTTTCTTGGTCGAGATTATTGGGTAAGAAATTATTATCTGGTGCACACGCACTAGCTTAACTGCAGCATCAAAATTTGCTTTCCCTCGCTGATCAACTTGCCTCCTGCGCAGCATTCAACTTTCTTTCCATTTTCTTGTAATCATTAAGCATCTTATATATTGTCACAGGGTCGTGACGTCAACAAAGAAGCAGACAGTACGGTGAAGGTCAAACTGCTTATTTGAGCGAATTTGTACCCGGTGAACGGAAAGTCGGATCACAGTAGCAGACCTGTACTGATAGCGGTGAACGGATCGTCAGCCGTCGATCAATTGACCTAGTGGCGAAGCGCGTCGGCATTTATACACTTGCCATCGAATGTTCCGGCGTTATCGCTAGTGGTTACTTAGGCTCAAGAATAATCTGCATAGTTCGAGTAGTGGGCGTCATTTTATAAAAATGACCTACTTCAGTCCTGAAGCTTCTCGAAGAGTGCAGGCGCAGTTTGTGTTGAGAATTACGTAGTGTATTGGGGCGATAACAAAACTTGAGAAAAGGAACGTGGCAATATCCGCGGGCAAATTTCTCTTTGCCATGAAAAAACTCTTTCGAACAATTAGGCCTTCCCCCCATCCTCCACGAAAAAAAAATATCCTTGCTACGTGCTTGTCTTAAAAGCTAGTCAATGGTGATCCGCATTGTGGTGTGTACATACTTGGCATTGCTTATTTCCTACAGCAGTCTCTTTTACATGCTCAACATATGCTCCTTTGTTTCGAGGTAATCTTCACTGACACTGGTATGCAAGTAAAACAAGGCGAGCCAGCTGACCTTTGTGCCTGACGGGTCTAGTGAAAACAATGAAGTACTTACAGCTCCTGCTTCAAAACCGGGAAACCTTACCTGAATCGAAGGGCTCCCTGCAGGCTCTGAATGATGTACCAACCGAGGCCCCCAAAGGCTACTTCACCGTCCACTACTGACACCTCCAGCATGGGCTTCATCTTAGAAAGAACCGGCCGAGGCAAACTATATAGAGAAACTGAAACTTATTTTCAGCAAAGCCACAAAGTAGCCTGCTTGTTCTCAGTACTTAGGATGCATTCATCCAGTTGGCTTTTCATAGTACTAAATCGTGTGGTGCAAAACAAGACCAGAAGACAAAAAAAAATACCAGACGAAAGACTAGTCCACCTCAAATCTCAAAGTACCAGGGGTAGTGGTAGCATAACAGAGGGTAGGCGGGGGCACGATGACACAGCTTTTTCCCCTACATTGCCCGACATTCCGGACATATATACCTTTTAGTCTATAGGCTTGAAGACAAGCAGCCCAAGTGGGTCCTCCACTCCACCCCTTGCCCTCGTACAGTCATAGAGCTTGAACTTAAACAAATAATACTTCAAGTTATGACAGTAGTCCGGAAGAGGGGGAGGGGGTTCAAACGCTTTCGAAACATCGTAACTTTTCTTGTGTATATATACACGCTCACATACAAACGCATGCACGATCATAGAGAAGATATAGTTGAACACCCACTCTCCTCCCCCGAAGAAGACGTCTGGCTACGCTCCTGCCTCAAGCCTTCATTTTACGCTTTCCCCCTGTGCACAACTATGTGTGAACACGGGGCAGGAACTCTGGAAGTTTCCTTTGTCTCTATGAGATTTACTAGCAGCATGAATGAGAGCTCTCCCAATCATTTACACCAGACAGACTGGACGACCAGCCTGTCTGCAGCATGGCTGGTGGTTCTCTTTTCTCAGTCATGGCAGGCGACCTCTTTTGGTGAGTATACTACGAAACATGAGCTCCCGTAATCAGTGTCTCTTTAATGAACAGGTGAGTTAAATGACGACCACTTTCGGACATTCTAGCGATAGAAAGCTCGTCATGAAGGGCCCTTCGTATGAGGGAAGATAAAAAATACTTGCCCCATGAGATCACATCTTCTGGAGGAGTGGATGATATTTTCAATATTTACTGCTGACTGGGACTGTTTTTATGATGATTTTAAAAGTTCATGTTTGATTGGAACAAATGGTAAACAATTTAGAGCATTGCATACTATGCTACAGGGGGGCCTCAAGCCGTCCCCGACTATGCTGTGTGTTCAGACAAAATTGTTAACGACTATGACTACTTGCTACTCTATTATGGGAGAGCATAAAGCTGTCCCATGGACCTCACACTTCGATAGATTTTATGTTTAGCAAAAGTTTATCTACACTAAAAACAGAAAATGGTGTAAGAGAATTTTATTTCCGGATATATCTTACATAGCTTATGTGCGCAGCGAAAAATGGACAATGGTGATCAATGCGTATTTACGATGCAAGCTGTTATATACAGCGAAAAGAACTGATTCGCGTATGCAGTGATGTACAATGCAAAAATTGTACAACAAAGACAGGACATTTATGACCATGAAGGTGATTAAACTTGAATAAATGGTAAGGCTATATGAACAAACAAGGGGGGGGGGGATCATTCACAGTGTAGGGTGATGTTTTTGCATTCACCTTTGAGGACAGTTTGCTCTCGTGCTCAAGAACAATATTGCACAAAAAGGACATGTTTCTAAAAAAAGGCAAATACACACTGCAATTTCACAGTGGTACAAGCTCTAGCCCACCTCCTCAATAGGGGAGGAAAGGCTTGGACACTCTGTTGTTTCTTTACAGTAATGAATCGCGTAGACCAGCGTCGGAGGAAAGCCTCCTCTCCCAGCATGACTAGTTCTGCGTTGAGATGCATAAGCATAACGTTTCTTAGCCGATGTTGCAGAGGAAACATGGCTCTCTTAGGGCGTCCTCTCAGGCAGGCCAGTCCCCTCCACTTCCATAAGACGAAGGCTCCAATAGTCATTAAGAGTTCGACGAAGTTATCCCAGTGGCTAGACTTTCACTGCATACTTATTTGGAACATACAGGCAACCATGCGCCAAAAGGTGCGTGCTACTATACATTTATGAAAGACATGGTTCAGCGTTTCGACGCGGCCGCATTGCGAACATGTCGCGGAGGGCGCCACGCCCCACGCCGCAAGGCGGTCGGCCGTTGTTAAACCGCCCATTCCCTAAGCCAGTTTAGATCACGGACTTCGGAGGGGAAGGACGTGTTTGTAAGAGTCCAACGTCTTTTCGCCCGGCATTTCCGGTGCTATTCCTCAGTTAGGCTTTTAAATACTATTTAGTTCGCTCATGTCAGTGGGGGACATTTTCATAAGTTCTTGAACTGGAAAATTGTTTCGCCATTGTTGCAAAGATTTTATCACAGTGTGTGTAATACGCCGGTGGCTGTTCAGCGGCTGGTCCCGTTTCATTATGTGGTCCTGGAGACCAACATTATGTGGTCCTGAAGAACTGGTCAGACAACTGCGGCGGACCCCTCAGAGGGTTCCGCCTCAGTTGCTGGCCCCACCCACACCGGGACTGGAAGACTGTGGCCTTCGAACCATTCGCAGGCCTCCTGGACTGCTAAGTATTGGAATGGGACCTTTTCTACATGCAAAGCTCGAACGCGCGCAATAGGTAGCCTTTCGCATGCGACAAACAAGTTCATACCCATCACAGGGCTGACTCCACCGTTACAACTGGGACAAAAATCCACAATTCACAGATTGCACAGAAGTGTACTGTTCACTCGCTCGTATGCTGTGGCCATGCCCCACGTTACCTCAGGGACCTTTCACTAGGGATACCGACGGGGAAGAGGCACTCAGGAGCCCCAAGCTGCAACACCAACTAAACCCAGTCCAGGGGATTCAATAACTGGCGGAACGCCACCACGTTCCCGCCCCGACTCGGGCGTTATCTACAGTAGTGGATGCTAGGATGTCTCTCGTGGACACCCTGGTGACTTACCCTCCTCAAGACCTTTTCATAAAGTTCTTGACTAAGTGATGCTGAGAAATAAGACACCTAGGATGATGCATTGTATCTTTGGAGTAAAGTAGCAATCGTGGTTCACAGATGTAGGCTCATTTCTGCCGCTATGACAACTGGCTATTGCTTGCCGTTGGACACCGTATAAATACTTACCGATAGACCTATGAACCGCAATGTGACGTTCTGAAGTTCGTGCATCTGAAAAAAAAACAAGAAAAGTGCAAGAGAAAGGGCTTGGACGACGCTTAAAAGGCCTCTAAGCCACCAACAGGCACTAGAGTGCTGCTCTCTGTGTCTTTCTTCTATCAACCATAGATTTCAAGACGTCACCTGTATATCCCGGCTGCGGCGGCTGCATTTTTGATGGAGGCAGAAATGTTGTAGGCCCGTGTGCTCAGATTTGGGTGCACGTTAAAGAACCCCAGGTGGTTGAAATTTCCGGAGCCCTCCACTACGCCGTCTCTCATAATCATATGGTGGTTTTGGGACGTTAAACCCCACATATAAATCAATGAATCAAGATGTCACCTTTAAAATAAAGTGATGTAGCGAACAACATATATACTCTGTCAGCGAACGAACAAGAGTATGCATTTCGCTACCAGATTTGCGTGATTCATGCGTTCGCACCTCGTATGAAGAGATACGATCGAAGAGATGCAGAGACGTAGAGAGACGTAACGTCCCTAAATTATCACGGGACCTCTGACAGACGAGCAGACGAACGCAGCCTTGTGAAGGAAAGAGCAAAGCGAAGGCACGCGTGTTAACTCCGCCGGGAACCGCTGTAGACTCGCGCTGAACTATGCCACGCCTGAACTAAATTTCGAGCTCTGGAGGGGTTTAGGGCTTGTTAAGCTGCGCACTTGAGAGTGCAACGCAATAGCGTAATCGACCCCATTTCGCATTGTCTTCTAATTCGTTTACCATACTTCGATTTTGTCTGGACATCTGCACCTTCCCATGGGGAAAAGAGCGCGCGTGCGCTTCACACTGGCCACTGTGCACTTGTCATAAGGTGCCCACTGCAAGTATACCTGCCGATACACAGTTGTAGTGTAGTGGGATAGCGGGTTAGGCGGAATATAAGGATCGCAATGCGCATTCGCGCTACGCTAATAACCCGTATGATTTACCGCAAGCACGCTATTTATAAGACTTAGTGTTACGCTGTTTGCGTGGTTAACGCATACGTCCGCTTCGAAGTGAATTTAGCACTAGTCTGGACGAATCCACTTCTTTCGTAGAAAACGACTGGGTAATGTGGCCTCGCTGATCTCAGGAATCTTCGGCGATGAAGTATAACTGATAACATAGCTTATTTTTTGATATCTTTATTACTTTCAAGCTTCTTTGAGCCCAACTTGAAAATCAGTGTAAACAAATCCGCAACCTGAAAAATCTCGATTATGGTGTGCGGCTCATGTTTCTTTACCTTTATTACTAGTAAAAATGTTAAAGTATTTCTGCGTGCGGGAATACAGGCGCAAATGCTCAGCTTTTTTCTCTCTCTCTCTCGCCAGATTTTTTTTTTCGTGCCTTCACCCTCCACTAGGTTAGGCCACCGCCACAGCTTGGGCACGTAAACACTATCCCGCTAAACTATAACACACTTTCCGCAACGAACGGTCACGGCAAGGTAACGCTATTCCCTTAACCGCAGCTATCATGCTGAGGCTATAAGCTACAAAAGGCAAATAATGATATCTGGCACTTTGCGCCCCAAAACCATCATGCGATTATGAAGGACGCCGTAGTGGAGGGCTCCGGAAAGTTTGAGAATCTGTGGTTTTTTAACGCACAATGATATCACGCAGTACTCGGAGCTCTAGCATTTCGCTTCCATCAAAACGTGTCTGCCGTGAGATAAAAACCGCGTTCTTCGAGCCAGCATTTCCACCGAGGCGGACCACAAGTTGTGTTACAAAGTGTCCACTATGCCACGATTGATTACTTTACAAATTAGCACGCGCATCAAGTCACACTTCGCAGACATCATAACAGATTAAGTTTATAACCACCAGTGGAAGACTGTTGCCTTCAGAAAGCTTGGCACCACCTTCGTCACCATACCCACGATGTCCTCTCCGATGTACATAAAGAATGGTTTTTGCCACCATCGGTCTCTGATCTATGCGAGCTACAGTGGCTGCTAGAGATGCTCTCTGCGCATTGTAGCGAATACAGTCACAAAATATGTGTTCTAATGTCTCCTCGCTACCTTGAGTTGTCGAAAAAAAATGTGAACCATTTCAATTAAAAAAAGAATGACTTCGTGAAAGCCACTCTCCGCCATAGACAGCAAAGCAGAGTGGAGTCCTTTCGGAATAGTCCAGAAAATGTCTGAAGATGTAAAGTGCTGGGGCAAAGGCGGTGTTGGCTGCGCAGTCTACTCGCTGTGTTCTATTGGAGAGAGTGACTTTCTGTGCGACCACTTGAAGTTGCCTAGCAGCATTTGTCCTCGATAGGAGTATTGTATCGACCACTTAGAATAGCTGGTCGAGCAGCACTGTCGGCATGTTCGTTTCCTACCACTCCGCAGTGACTTGGCAGCCTCTCCCTTACCCCTTTCCTCTGTGTAGGGTAGCGTGCCAGTCTTCCTAGATTGGTTAAAATCCAGGCTTTGCCTTTTCTTCCTTCCTTACCGAGTAAGGAAGTGCGCACACCTACGCAGCTGTGCGCTTCGTCGCTCATGTGGCTGACAGCGATGATTAATTGTGGCTGAGCGCTTTGCTACGGGTGAACCTTAAGACTACCCCTTCATTGCGAGATTCTCGTGGCGAGTCACCTAGTGCGCTTCTACGCTTCAACACAGTGTTACATCTGCTGACGAGACGCATCACTCAACATAACGCCCATCGGCATAGCCAGAGTGGTACGGAGGATGGTTGGAAACCCCTCCCGGGAAAATTTTCTGTTTTGTATGTGTACACATACAAGCACACATACATAAACACGCATGAACGATGCTAAAGTGTAGTTGAATCACCCTCTCCGATAAATATAAATCTAGCTATGCCCCTGACAAAGCCCACACAGGTTTTATGCCAAAACTCTTTCGAGCACTGGCGTGGCTCACGTGTGCAACTTGTGACAGCCCCTCATGCAGAACGCCAGGTTTCGATTCGAGCTCGAAAACGTAATTCTTTGTCATTTCATCTATGGAGATTTTTTGCTACTGTTCACGTTGCCGACAACCAAATTTAGATAAACGGGCTCTTTAACGCAGTGGGGTTAATAATGCAAAGATTTAAATGCAACGTTTCTGTAACAAATGAAATGCAACGTTTTTGTAATAGGCGAATATGTCGTTTCTTTTTTTGTATCTGTGTGTGCGTGTCATTAAATGAGGCATAAAACCAGTTCATTTTGTTTGCTACAGCAACGTCAAGTACGCTCGATCTCAAAGCCACAATCTCTATCGAAGTACACCAGCACAAAATTATTCAAAATTGTGTATAGCAAAAAGAAAAAAAGATTGGGTCCATAAATGGACAAACAAAAACAAATTTGGTTTACAAGTACAGACCATCTCGTTCGGCTGAGACCATCCAATGCTTCTAGACAGTATCGTCAACGGCGAGGTAGCTCAAGAAATCAAAAGCACTGGATAAGCAATAAACACTGCCACGCGCAGTTTGTGTAGCTTATCAGCCTAACTTCGAGAGTGAATACGCGTTCTGAACTTTTCGGCGCAACCCTTTGAACCTACCTTTGAATGTTCAATGTTCTCCGCCTGGTTGAACAAAGGACGCTCTTGCCTGGCGATACGCTTCCCTTATATCGTGGACTCCTTGGTAGACGCAGTCTTCGTAACCGCAACTGTGCTTTCGACTTGCGTCGCGGTAGAGCTCTCTCCACGTTTTTTCGCTCACTCCAGCTCTTCTTTTCATAGGCCGGTATCAATGTTTGGAAGCGGCGCCGTCTCGAAGCATTCACCCGTGTCTTCGCGATAGCTGATGAACCATTACGCTGTCCTCATCTTTACCATCGAGAAAATTAAGTTATTGTTGTGAGATTCGACGATGCAAGTAAATGGAGTTGTCAACAGTTGTCTTATCTTATGACGGTTCAAATAAAAATAAGCAGTGCCGGTGCTATGTTCATACGGCCCTCCTTGATCTCTTGTTTGATTTTTTCCCTATAAGGCTTCGTTCTAGCCCCGAAAATCGAAGTTAAGTTTCTGTAACCATTCTTGAACACGTATGTACACATTTTTGTTTCTATGGCAACCTGTCCGGACAAGTCTTTCGTGGCTGAAAAGTATAAGCAAAGGTCTAGCAATGAGTATAGAATTATTCATATCGTGGTTATTCAGGTATTCCACCGACTGTGTGCCGAGTAAATTGCATTATGATGTGATTTTAATTTAGAGACTTTCTTGAGAATTCAGCGTTTTTTTTAGACCCAAGTTCGCAGGTTTTATTTTTATCCACTTTAAATCGGCTAATGGTCATTCGTCTTCTCCGTCTAGACTGCTTGCTTAGAAAAAGTATTGGGTGATTTTACACTGAGACTGCATTGAGGTGCTGGAGGCCAAGTATTCCCTGTCTGTTTAAGTGTCCAGCATACACAGATAACCAGTGTTACCATCGACACTTTTCTTTTGTTGTCATCAAACTGTCTCAAAATATTGAACTTCATAGCTGATCAAAGCAAACTGCTAAGATAAACCCATGGCCGCCATATCTGGGATCTGAATTTGAAGGAAGTGTTGCGCGTGTGATGAATCGGGCAGCAGCGAATCTGATCATACTGGCTACACGGTGGCATAGCTTTGAAAATGTATGCGCGAAAAGGAAATGCGAATAATATGTGTGAATCCAAGAATCCACGCCTGGTCAGCTGTTGGAAGTTGCGGAAGATGACATTCTTCTGTGTTAAACGTCCGCAAGAGATGGTAGCGACGTCTACCGAGGAGGGGGAGGAGGAAATAGCGTTAGTGTATTCCACCAGCAGAGGGAGGGGGCGGGTCAAGTTCCCGCCTAGGAAGCTGCTGGTAACGCTTAGGACCTGGCGGCGTCTTCGGCTAGCTAAACGGCCCAGAGTTCGCCTTCCGGGGAAAGCCAGAGTCACTGGCTGTGTTTTTGCTCGCGTAAACCTTTTTTTCAGAACTGTAGGCGATACTCACGACCCTTGCACACTGCGTGTATAAATTGGGCCACTCGTTTTCAGAGCTTGGTTCTCACGATCTTTATACACGGGTTTAGACATATTACGATTATTCTGGTATTCCACCGCACAAGCTTATAGGCTACCTTCTTGGAGTTCTGGAATCTTGCCTGTTATCGGCTTCTCTGCCCATTCCATTGCCCTTTCTAAGGCAACCGAGCAAGATATATGATTCGGAAGACTCCTCCGAGAGCCCCTGACCTCAACTTGAAACATGCTGTGACGGGAGAATTCCTCCGCCGATGCCAGTGGAAAGAGCCATGACTGAAAAAACAAAAACAAAAAAACGCGCGTGCAGCCGACGCTCCCATTCAATGGTGTAACAGGTAGGGACTGACTCGCTGGATTCCGTGCCGACCGGCTGTGCCCTCGCGATCTCCGACGACAGTGCAGCTCTGGCCGACTGGGCTGGTCCTACGCCAACTCCTGACACCGGTCTCCGACGACGACGACAGCGTAGCTCTGGCCGACTGGATTAGCCCTATGCCCTCTCCTGGCGCCGACAAGAGCTCTCGCCAGTGGAGCCTCGTCCTGGGACTCCTGCAACCGTGTCCATCTTTGCTGTCTCCTCCTTACTTCCATCGTTCGCTGTTCCTGCGCCTTGCGCTCTCCTTCCTCTCTCTTTTTATTTCTTTACCTTTTAATCCTATCCTTTTAATCCCTCCTCTACCCCCATCTCTCGTGAGTTACTGTTGAAGTGTCCTCCCCCTGAGAGACAGTTACAGGGCTCACTTTTCTCTTCTTTTCATCTATTATCACTTCCCCCCTGTGTAACAGGTGGTGTCGGCCGTAAATATCAGTTACGTCCGACTAGACGAAGTTGCTGAGGCGTTAGCCATGACCGGCGGCTCTATACGGTGGCAAGTTACGGGGAGCGAACTCCAGTAGATTGCTTTTGGTCACTTTTGGTAGTAATGCGGGAATTTGCCGTTAAAATGTTGTTTTGATTCCATGCTTGTTCTTCCGGCTTATACGTACATTATCTTATCCTGTCTTCAGTGTGTGTTAAGTTTAGTCGCTTTCGAAGTAACCGGTCAACTCTTCCTGCTGCACGCGGACAAAGTCCATCTGACCAGCAAACGTCCGAGCTTTCCAAGCTCGGGAATTAAATGCTTAGCATTTGATAGGATAGAGTACAACTTATAAGGAAACTTTTTAATGTTCCTCGAAACAACTAGCTGCGTTTTAAAGGTTTCTCAAGAAGTGAAGTTTCCCGACTAGCCCATTCGTTTGTCTTAATTCGTATCAATGCTAGAGAAATTGTATGTGCCTGGGGCGAAAAATGCAGCAATTCAAATGCGATGTCAAAACTTTGTTCCTTATGATTATGCTGGCATTGATATGTTCAACTAACAGAGTGTTTCGAATCGCAGTTTACGTGTCTCGGAGCCACTACATCAAAATACTTCGAGTGTGTAGGGGGCATTACATAGGCAATGACTTTATTTTGCTATGAACAATCTCCTTTTTGGCGAATCAAGACTACCAATGACTCAACTTCGCTCTCAACCTACACCTACACAAGAGTTCTTTAGCCTAATTTTATAAATATGTAGTAAGCATTAACCTACCAAGCAATACCTCGTATTGGTGCAACCACAAGGTGGGGGGGAGGGTAAACAACAAGAGGGAAGGTAGGGAGGTTAACCAGGCACATGCCCGGTTTGCTACCCTACGCTGGGGGAATAGGAAGGGGCATAAAGATGAGAGAGAGAGAGAGGAAAGAGAAGAGAAAGAGAGAGAGAGAGAAAAAAAAAGAAAAAAAAAAAGGAGGATTGTCAGTCAATCGGCTGGCGCGTATGCAGCGGTGGCACTACACAAAAGTTAAAGGTGGTCACATAGGCCTGTAGTCCTCAAAAAGCACAAGACAGCTTTGACTGCTTTTTGGGCCGACGAAAGGCGATGACGGTGTTCCAGTAGCATCTGCACAGAGAGTGGCCGATCGTCCAATTGTCGCAATGCGTCCGAAAGCTTCTGTCTTTCAGAGACAAATCGAGGGCAATGGCATATCAGATGGTCGATGTCTTCTTTGGTGCAGCAGACGTCGCATTCCGCATTGTCGGTCAATCCGATGAGGGTTCTATATGCTTTTGTGAAGGCAACCCCCAACCAAAGGCGACAAAGAAGTGAAGCTTCACGTCGACAAAGTCCGGATGGAAGTCGAAGTTCGAGTCGAGGGTTTATTTGGTATAGTCTCGTATGTCTTATGCTTGGGATGTTCCACTCCTGCAGACTCAGACTACGTACCAGGTGACGAAGTTGCTTTGCAGCGTCAGTCCTTGACAAAGGAATCGGAAGGGTGTGCTCTTCTTGGTGCGATGTGCGAGCTGCGTTGTCTGCGGAATCATTGCCACTGATCCCACAATGGCCAGGAAGCCACTGAAACTTGACCTCGTGGCAACCACAATACGCAAAATTGTATACAAGCTTATTACCCTTGCTTGCATGCACTGTTTTGTGCCGTTGTATTCTACTTACTTTAAACTATCGGCGCATTCAACATTTGTGTCACCTGAATTCATGGTGTATGCACACATTCTGTGTCCGTCAATCAAAATTGTGTGCCTCAATTGAAAACAGCTTATATCTGTCCATTTCGTTTACCCATGCAGAGTATTTGTACTACGTCAGGACCATCGAAAAAGAAAGCGAGAGTTGTCATGCTTTAAAATCGAGACATCGCTTAAGTCGTAATGGGCACTTAACAGTGGCCTTTATTTAGGCCGGCCAAGAGTCAATATATTTGCAAATTTAAATGTTTGCGAATGAACAATTTATGTGGGCTCAGTCGATGACATGGACTGCATACATTGTTTCTAATCATTCACCATGTCCAATAATACAGATAACGTCACGCAAGTGTATCAGATTGTCCTCGTAGTACTACGCTTCATTAACTCTCGACACTTGTTTTCCAACCTCGTGAAACAGTCATCGTCATACTTTGATGATTATAGACGCATCTTTATCTAAGCTCAATAGAAGGACCATAGGCCCATTTCCTTATATCTCATCACTACCGGCTGAGTTCTGCGATAAAATCCCTTCTTCTGTGAAGTACATAGGGAAATAAAGCAACAGCGTGTGCCTAAACGATAAATTAAAGGACCCCTGACATCGAAAGTTTTGTTTGCAATTTTTTTAAGTAATTTGTGGCTTTGCGTCTGGTAATGCCGAAATCATATCGTAGATGCTCTAACACATCGTATAATTATTGTCAGTGGCGTTAATACAGAACAATTTTGCGTCAGTTTGAAACGCCCGCCGTAATACCGTAATAAACTAGCACCCCACAGCGGGGCAGCGCATGAGGTTATTTTCTAATAGATGGACCCACGTGCGGTGAAAAATTAAAGTATGTGGGTGCTTTGAACGTGTCCCCATAGACAAACATAAATAAAGAGCGGACACTCCCGTAGGGCCCTGCGGCCCAGCTACTGCGCTGCTTTCAGCGCCACGAGTGGTTGGTCAGATCCGATAATGTCTTCAGCAGAAATAAAAGAACAAACTATTTTTCTTTCCGACACTGGGATTGAACCCGTACCCTCATGCTCCGAAGGCGAGTGTCTTTACCACTAGGCTACACACCCATGCTTCCACAAAATGAATGCATGTACAGTACATCTAAACCACATGAATGTGCCCTTTTGTGCAAAATAAATGCAGAAAAAGAACAGTTTCTAGTCGTATTTTACTGTTCTCTGTTGTAAGGCATTCAATGCCCTCAGCGGAACATTATGTAGAGTGGATATTGAAAATTGCACAAATAAATAAAAAAATTCTTTGCGAAAAAATGGCAGCATATCCACGGAGTGAATGATGGAGAGTGGGGCGAAGCATCCGTCCGTCCATTCGTTCTTGCTTCCGTCCATCCATGCATCCGTCTGTGTGACCGTTCATGCGTCCATTCGCCCGTCCGTGCGTGTCTCTGTTCGTGCGTCCGCACGCCCATCTGTGCGTCCGTCCCTGCGTTCATCCATGCATCCGCCCCTGCGTCCGTCCATGCGTCCATCCGTCGGTGCAGCCATCCGTGAGTCCGTCCATGCTTCTCTCAGTGTGTCCGTTTGTCCACCTATTCAACACTCCAAGCGCCACCATCTCGCATCTTTTCATCATATGGATGGATGGATGGATGGATGGATGGATATGGCTGTACCCTTTAGATCGGGTGGTGGCTAGCGCCACCAAGCCGTAATACTTAATGAACCAAAAACTAGATTTATTTTTTTTCTTTAAAAAGTGAGTTTGAGGATTCGTACTTTGCAGTGAAGGGTTTAATTTTCACTCGTGCCTTGACTTTAGCCACCAATCAGATAACCTCCTTCTAGTTAAGTCTACCCGCTTAAAGTCTATTTTGCCCTACCGGTCCCTAAACCCCAGTGCTTTGAAAAACTCTGTGCCATCATCCTGAACTATAGGTTTAAGCCCTTTACAGAACATTATCAAGTGTTCGGCAGTTTCTTCTTCCTCTCCACACGCACTGCATACTGTGTCTACCCCTTCGTATTTGGCCCGATATGTCTTGGTTCGCAGTATTCCCGTCCTGGCCTCAAACAGTAGAGAACCACCCCGAGTATTATCATAGATCCTTTCCTTGGCAATTTCCTGCCTAAAAGTTCGATAGATCTCTAATGCGGACTTCTTCATCATGCCCATTCTCCACATGTCAGTCTCCGTTTCCTTACTTTCTTCTTAACCGATAGTTCTTTTTGGTTTGGCCACCTGCTGTTTTCTAAGTATTTACCCGTAAATTTCCTGGTTTGCTTCCTCCATTTTGTATCGACATTCTTCATGTACAAGTAGCTGAAAATCTTCCTAGCCCAACGCTCCTCCCCCATTTCTCTCAATCGCTTCTCAAATTTTATCTTGCTGCTAGCTTCCCTGCCCTCAAATAATGTCCATCCCATATCACCTCGTTCCTTACTAAATCTAAAATCTTTTTCTTACTGAATCTAAAAACTTTTCCTTACTGAATCTAAAATCTAACCTATCTCCATCATTACCGCAGATGTCCATCAATCTCTGCAAATCTTCCTTGTTGTTGGCCATTAGCACTATATCATCTGCGTACATTAATGCTGGTAGTGCCTGATCAATCAGTTTTCCTTTTTTGACTAAAGAGAGGTTGAAGCCCAGTCCACTTCCCTCTAATTTGGCCTCTAATCCTTGTAGGTACATCATGAATAATAAGGGTGACAGGGGACACCCCTGCCTAAGCCCCCGTTTTACCTCTACAGACTTGGATACCTGTTTTTCCCACTTTATAACTACCTTGTTACCTTTATAGATATCCTTTTAGTGTGTCCAGTATTCCCCACAATTCCTCTTGAACCACGCTATCGTACGCTCCCTTGGTATCCAAAAATGCTAGCCACAGGGGCCTGTGTTCCTTTTCTGCTATTTCGATGCACTGCGTCAGTGAGAACAGATTGTCTTCCAACCTTCTGTGTTTCCGAAACCCATTCTACAGTTCCCCCAGCACCCCCTCATCCTCTATCCATGCCTGCAGTCTTTCCTTTAAAATCTGCATCGCCAGCCTGTAGACCACTTATGTCAAATTTATAGGACGGTAGTTGTTTATGTCCGCTTTGTCCCCCTTTCCTTTATAGATCATGCCCATCCTGCTAAGTTTCCATTCATCGGGAACTTCCCCATCGATTATTAGTTTGCTCACTGTCTCTCTCAAAGCCTGCTTAGACTTCGGACCTAATGTCTTTATCACCATAATTGGAATGCCATCTGGACCTGTTGATGTACTACTCGGCACCCTTTTCTCAGCCCTTTCCCACTCGCGTTGTGAAAATGGAGCCATTGCACCACTTGGTTCGTCCTTATCTATTGTGGTGCATAAAGCACTTCTTTGTTGAAATTTTTCTGTGACCCTTGTTCTTATATATTCAATAGCTTCGTCCCCTTCTAGCCTAGCACCTTGGGCTGTAGTTATAAACCTCTGCTCTCGGCTCGTCTCATTTCTTAGGGAGTTTAGATGGTTCCAGAATTTCGTAGCTGCCTTTCTATCTTTTTTATGTACTTCTGCCAGCCACTGAGCTCCTTTTCTTCTAATATTTTCATTGATCAGAAGGGATGCATCCCTTCTGCAGCTTAGAAAGGTTTCCCATTTTCTTTCAACATCATCTGTCGATTCACCCCGCTGCTTAGCATGTCTGTGTTCCCTAGAGGCTTCCTGACGTTTTGCTATGGCTCTCTTAACTTCCTCATCCCACCAACTTTTGGGTTTGTGTCTTCTTTTCCGGGGTGACTTGTCACGCGTCTTAGCAAGCTCTAGCTCAAACAGTCTATATAGATTCGTGTATGTCCACACTGTCTTATTATCCTCCGTGATTACTTTCTCAATTTGTTTAGTGGCTATTTCAATTTGCCTTTCTGAATAAAAATTTTGCTGTAGTTGCTCATCTTGTCTCCTTCCCACTTTCACTGCTCTTCCAAAACTTAGCTCGATCCGTTTGTGATCACTACCCAGACTTCTGGAGCCACCTTCATTCCCCTGAGCTTATCATACATCCTATGTGACATCAGTGCATAATCTATCGTCGACTGCAGCCTTCCTACCTCCCATGTTATTTGCCCTTCACACTTCTCGGTACTGTTGCAAATGATCAAATCAAGCCTTTCACACATATCCATGATCATTTTGTCTGTCGGGTCAGTATACCCATCTATATCTTCTATGTGCGCATTCATGTCTCCTAGTATGATTATCTCTCACTCTCTTCCTAACTCTTGAATGTCCTTTGATATACACTCTACCATTGCCTGGTTTTCCTCTCTGGCCTTTGCTCCCGTTCACAAGTACACGAAACCAAGGAGTGTCATTTGACCTGCCACTTTCCCTTTTAGCCATAAATGTTCCTTGCACTCCTGCTTGACCCTTTGCCAGTCTGTACTTTTATGAATGAATGCCCCATTACCACCCCCCTTTCTGCTGCCTTCTGTTCTACTACAATATTCCCACGCGTAGTCCGGATTGTTCGAAGGTTGTTCCATGTCCCTGAGATGTGTTTCTACAAAACCGTATACCATCGGCCTCTCTTCCCTTAGCTGTTCTTCTATCTCTTCCCACTTCAGCCTGTTCCTACCACCCTGCATGTTAATATACCCTATGTCTGAATTGGCTCGGCGCTCGTGGCTACGTCTATTTAGGCCCCGGACTCTACCTATCTTAGACATTGGTGCCACTTTGGAATCGTATCTGTCTATACCACCTGTCGAAGAGTCTCCCTGATTGTTTTCCTCGTTACTAGCTATCCTGCACCCCGAAGGGCTCGCTTGCCCCCAAAAAAAGCTACTGCGCGTCCTGCAAGTCGCCAACCACCTCATGACCTAGCCGCCCATCGAAGTGAATTCTGTCTCGTTGAAAACCACCCCACCTATGCACCTCTCTGTTTATTTCCACCATCTCAAAGCCTTTCTCTCGACTCATCCGCCATATCTCTTGGTTTGCGTTGACAACCGCTCTTTGCAGGTTGCTATCACGCACCGGTACCTCCGGTATCGTGCATATCACCACCTGTACCTTAGGAGATGTGGCGCACATGTCATCGACGCCTTTCGCCAGTGTGGTTGCTAGTCCTGCTGTATCTTCATTTAAGACATCGTTCAAACCGCCTGAAATTATCACGAGGTTTCATCTATCAGCTGTAGTTTTGGGTTTTGCGCTCGCTTGCCTCATGACTGCTTCAAGCTTGCGTTCTGGTAACGCCCCTACTGCAACCCTGTTGTCACCTCTTACCCTCTTTTTCATGGCTTCTGTGCATCGATTTAAATTCAAGTCCCCGGCGATTATCACATGCTGTGACTTTTATTTTTTTTAATTTATTTTCAGATTTACTGCCAGCCTTTGCAAAAGGCCTTTGGCAGGAGCGGGCAGAACAAATAAAAGAATGCGAGAACATACGCAAATACGTCCACAAAACAACCACAACAATGAGCGGGAACAAAATAAAAATAAAAATATACAATTACGCAATCAACAAAGTGACAGCAGGTACTATTAACAACTTGTTTGGTACCAAGCCAGACCTACACTGATAGAAACAATTAATAATAAACAAGACATGACTGGAAAGAGCAGGAGAAATCTGTATTGTACAAGAGGACACTGTAATTAGTAACACCACCTAGGTGCACCGCTAAACAAAGCAGAGTTACAATGTGACACACTCAACATCAACAACAAAAAAATTAAAAAAAAGAAAACCAACTGGAGCATCCTGCACCTGGGGGCTACTTGCACCTGTGACGCCGGCTGCTTTGTCTCCTCCCAGCCCCACCACTACCTCGCTGAAGCTGGGCCTTGCGACAATTGAACCGGCTGAACCTGTTTTTTCCAAACTTGCTTGCTCTTCCTTCTTCACCGTTCTGGTTGCCGGTTCCCTACTGTTCTCTCCGTAGGCCGCTTCTTTGTTCAGCTTCGCTAGTGCTTTCTCGGCGGACTTCAGTCTTTCTCCCATTGCCCTCGTTTTTTCTTGCTGTGTCGCCAACGCAGTCTCGAGCTCGGCGATTCTCATCAGCGGTTCACTCTGGGCAACCATCATTTTCTTCATTTTTTCCTCGACCTCACATTGCCTACACTTCGCGTCAGCCTCTTCTCCATCCGCTTCTACGCTTGGGTCCAATTTCAAACCCACTCCACATCCTGAACACTTTACAGTCTTTTTAACCATGTGTTTCTGACACCAAATGTCCCTATACTCGATGATTACTAAACTCGAGCCCCGCACTACGAAAAAAAGAAAGTCTAAGCTCTACTACAAAAACATTGCGTGTTCAATGTACGCGCACCTCCCCCACAGGGTGGCAAAGGAAAAAAAACAACAACAAAGAATTCAAACACACACACCCACACTAAGTAATCAATACCTGGTGACTGGCCCCCGAAAAAGCCGTACCATAAAATAAGTGCTACGAAGATTTCAACCGCTGCCTTATAATTATAAAGACAAGCTCAAAACATGCAAAAACACTTATCTGCGCAGTCGATCCGGAGCGCTCAAAAAATGCGTCCATCCACCGTGACAGCCCGAACTAACCGCATATGTTCCGCATATGCACCGCCATCCAGCGGACATTCCAAGGACTAAATGAGAGGTGGCACACGCACACTTTCTTGCGGCTTGCGCTTCGTGTCTACTTCCCACATTTAACCACCTCGAGTTCATGGTATATACTAGTTCACTGTATTCATGGCACTTCGGCCCAACGCTCGCTAAACCTTTCTAAAACCAAGGAGGTTATGCCCAGCGAGTATAACGTTGCAACCCTTCCTTGTCAGATAGTGCTCAATGTACATGCCAATGGCTTCTAAGGGGGAATGAGAGACCGGAAAATTTGGCTTTTAGTTAACGCGCACTCTGCGAAATTTTTATTGTTCAACAACGCACAGAAGAAATCTCTCACCGGCACCACCTTTGAGGTCAAAATGTAATACTGGTTACATACTATGACCACAACGACTACGAGGGACGAACGGGTGCCGCTATAAGAAGCTTCGAATATCGTGCTTCTGTTGTAGTGTACAATCTAAACGTGTTTTTGCTGTTCATCGGTGTGTTTACCGTGTGTGTCCGGGATAAGTGTCGGAGAAGAATTATGTATTTGATTACTTGTCAGAAGTGCAATAAACTTCCCTTTGTTTCGCCCCTAAAAATCGATGCCAAACTTGGGTATTGATTGTCCTCCTGAGGACAATGAATTACAAGTCTTAACAAAAGAGTAAGAGCGAAGATGGGTACGCTATCTAGCGGTTGGTCAGACCCTTTCTTGCTGGGCCGCGAAAAGGCTTTAGTGGCCACTCTTTATATAGTATATTTCTCTATGGTGTCCTTCACAGAAAAAAAAACAAAAACATTCCTGGCGTAAGCAGTCAAACTTACATTGAAAGCAACCCGACAACTGAGCGAAAGGGGTGATGAACAATAGTCCTCGCCGGGAGCCAGGTGGGGTATTGTGTGCGCCCCACAGTTGTTGACCCTGCAACGTCACAAGGGGAGTCCCGGTCTACGTCAAACCACAGAAAATGCCGATTGCACCTGAATACTCGGAAGAGCACGCACCCTTACTTTAAAACCAAATTAAAATACCTCCTAGGCTACGCTCGCCACCAATAGTTGGTCCGAGGTGTGCCCGCATGCAGGACTATCAAACAACACAAGCATCTCGAGTTTCCAAATTTGGTGTCAGGGGTCCTTTAATCTGCCCTTATTCTCAATACCGCCACTTGCACTATACGGCTATTGAACATAGACACGCTACGCAATGCCAACTTCTTATGTATCGACACCGGTAGAAGGCTCCTTATCTATAAAATATTTTAAAGTGTTATCCGGGCTAACACGGCAGGCGCTCGAAATAAAAACACGCCTAAGAAAACATGGGTATGACTTCTTCAGGACCTCAATAATGGTCAGTACGTACCCACCTATAAATGCTGCAATATCTTAATTTTATTTCACAAAATGACACACTTTTAATTCAGCCGATATACTGTATTATGGTGCATTGGGGCATTAGTTTTCGTGGAAGGAGGGGGGAGGGGCATGAAAGTTTTTCAACAGGGTAGCTGTTTAGCAAATCGTTCTTTGTTCACCCCGCACCAAAAACTACCGTCATTATAAACGGGTATGTGCCACAGAAGTTGCATAAATTCTACTACAGGCCACTGTTCACTTAAAATGAACAAGGTGACAGTTAAAGCAACAAATGTCAGCGAAGCCATGGTATTGAGTCGAAGACCTCGATTTCGTATATACAACAAAAAAATGAAAGAACGGAAAAGCCAATGGCGGCTGCGACAAGACCACGAAGTTGTGAAAGGCCTACGCCAACGACGTCATGCTGGTGTTGTGTCTGTGACTGTCTGGGGGTTCAACTAGAAAATCTCTGCTCTGAGAACGTAGAAACAGCTGAGCAACATCTGGCTAAAGCCTAGCAACGACGTAGAAGTAACTTATAAAAATCCCGCATCACCAAGCTAATGCCTAGAAACGATCTAGAAGCAGTAAGAATAGCCTGCAGTATTGTCTGGTTTCGCTCTTTCAAGCCTTGCGTGGCTTAGTTCAACACTGTCGAAACTAGGACTTCAAGTTTCGCCAGCTTTCATTTAATCAAATGATACATATTTTTTAATGTGATCGATATATCTTTTCATGGTACATAGGTTTTCGAAGTTAGGGCATGGACGTATAATTTCCATCCCTCGCCGTGCCTTAGTACATGACTCCAAGTACAATTAGTGTACAACAGCAACGCAAGTGACGGAAAGTCGACACATATGGGGCCTAAAAACATCTCCTTGCGTGTAAATGATATTGCTTCTTTTTCGGTGAGTACCATATTCGCCTGCCAAGTTCTGCAGTTTTTATACATTGGTTCTGCCAAAAACGACTATATATCAACGTATTTGGCTTCGCCGTTACTCGATCGCCAATGCTGCTTCGTTACATCAGCACAAACTAAATTTAGCTCATATAAACCCTCTTTGGAGCACATCGGCGGAAACATACACTCCCATTATTTATAGGGAAAAAGGCAACTCAACATTCTACTCCTTCGATGAAAAGTATTTACGATATATGCGCCGAATTTAAGGATTGTTGACGTGTCTGGCTATTCGTCAAAGCGATGTATTTAGAGGGTATATTATGTAGCCAGGGTTAACCTGGCAGACCTGGGCAAGCGTCTCGCCAGGCATGCCGCGCAAAAATGTGAGAAAAACCCAGGAGACTGAACAATTGCGCCCTATCCGCTATCCTTCTGAGAAGCATAACTGCCCTATGTATTCCACGAATATCTAAGCACTAGCAAGCCTTCATACATTGCGCGGAAAATGCTGGATCATCTTTGCTTGCTTTTTACTTAGTCTCTCCATTGGCCTAACTATACATCATATCTGTCGAGGGCTTGTCTTGTCTGGTGCTCTTCGTGCAACTATCACTGACAAAGTTACAGACATCGTCTGTCCACTTACTGACCATATTGGTCCCACCGTTCCAATCGCATCAGTAGCGTTTAGACTGAATGTCCTTCATGGAAAAACTTCGAAAATTTCTGACAGCTTGCAGGCGCTTACCAACGCCAGTAGTCGGAGTCACACCTTATACCGCCCTATATCACCTGGCTTTGACCGAACAGTGCTCTCCTCTGGACTTCTTTAATCAGTCTTTGGATGAAAGCACAGTTCATGAGCAATGACAGTCAAGATGCTCGGTAGTTCTGCTCAACCAAGACACCACGTCATGTTGGCCAAGTGCACAATGACCAGTTCCATCACTAAAGTCGCGTACACAATGTCCCTGACATATCTTCGTTAACACAGTGATAACCACAAAAATGTAAACTGAAGTCACAGGCAGCTACTGACATTGTTGTTCTTCCGTTGACGACGTTAATTGCCTTGCGATGTTCGTACGGCAACCGAAGTACTTTAATGTATACTCTGAAGAGAAGCCTTAAAAGCTCTGAGCTTGCAGATCACTACATTGAAGGAATTACAAGTTGCTTTTACGAGAGATGCAACGTGCGTGTCAAGTTGTCAACTTAGAATGGCTGACAACTAAGCATTTCTTCCATGAGCAGTTTTGGTCTCCTCTCTTTTCAATGTGACTTATTCAAGGGTGACTCAATCGCTACAAAAGACGAGTGATATCTCGCTTCGTGACACCAAAATGTACAGGACTGGTCAAGGAATCCCAGGCCACTATCCCACGTATTCGTACGACAACGTTGCCTGGGAACTTTTGACTTCCCCTGTACTTGCGGATATCCATCGCAATGCGGCCTCAAGTTCACGTACTGATTCAGAAGACCACGACATTAACATTTTCATTAATATAACTGTTGGGCTCTTCCGCTCCAACACCACATCAACCCAGGGGACGCCGCGATGGAGGGCTCCAGATATTTCGACCATCCGGTGTTCCTTCACGGACGCCTAAATCCAAGTTCGCAGGCCTCTAATAGTTCACCTCCATCAAAATGCGGTCCCCGCAGACTGGATTAGATCCCGTGAACTTCGTATGAAGAGCGGAGCACAACATCTTTGTTACAGCTGTTTAGACTCGTTCACTAGCCTTAATCACTTACTGGCTTCTCTTTCATGACAATGCTTTAGTTATAGATCACTTATAAAAGAACCGCAAGTTACGTTTAGTGGATTAGATTGCATGAGGCTAACTTTTGTTTCCTCGTCTTTTAAGTGATTTGTTTCTTCGTGTTTTACGTGGTTATACTGGCTAGGTATTAGGCCAGTACACGCCGTTAGAGCACCACCAGCGAAACGGGGGCGCCGCACACTTTTATACACACACACTGTGAAAACAATGCATAGAAAAAACACTGTTTGCGTACGTTCATCTTTTATTATTCCGGTTCATACTAAACACACTGTCATGTTGCTCTAATCAAAAACGTTATTTGCATGAAACAACCGAACAATAAATCAGCGTGCTCTTTTATGAGCTCACTCTCAAATTTGCTCACGTGCTTCACACTGTACTAGGAAATAAAATCTAGTATAGTTAAAACTATAACTGTGTGAAACCTCTTTCGATAAGCACAAGGAGCCTTGCTACATTTTGAGCGTAGTACACAAGCACAAAGTTCTTCGTCAGCTTATTTCAGCAAACGAGGTCGCCTCTTGACGAATCGGCCTTGCCCGTGGGCCACGAATCGCTTCTTGTCTTGTCATCAAGCGGTGAAGGAGCAATTCACCCGCGAGTGCAGCCAGCCCCACGCTAAGTCCGATTAGCATCATGTAGAACAGGGCTGCTGTATCTTCGGTCGATAGGGAGTAAACTTGGGACGAAGAAGGCCTAGTCAGGTACCAAGAGCGCGGCAGCAATTGAAGTCGCTTCCGCTCCGTCAGGCCTGACTCGTGCATCCAACGGCATCTGCGAGGATGGCATACGTCATAGGAGTAGCCAGGGGGTGGAAGGAGGATTGCGGGTTCTGCCTCCTACACCCAAGACGCACAATCATCTACAAATGAGACCAAAATGCCCTCATGAGTGAACATAAAGGGTTATTAAAGCACCACCCCGTCCCGAAAAAGATGTTCGGCTACTGTCAGGCTGCTGGAGACACAATGGCTGTCGCTTTTCGCTCCGTGTGTAGTAAATTTCTGACACATTGATTTCCTAATCATGCGTGTTTTTTTCTTTGTTTTCATAACTGTTCAAATGTCGGAACTTCATCAATTCTTCACGTGCCCAGTTAACAATATGATATGAAGGCATGTTTTTTGGGGGGGAAACACCGGATAAACTTAAACCAATTGGGGTTTTTGAAATCACCAGAGTGTGAGCAGTATTCTTGCGTTTCGCTCCCATCAAATTTCAGCCATCGTGGCAGGAAATAGAACTTGCGTTCTTGAGTATAGTGGAACCACACATCAATCGCTGAGGTACGATGGTGGGTTAGCAAGATATCCGGTATTCTATAGCAAGAAACTAGATTTCACAGGAGAACGAAATAATTTATTTATTTAGGCATGAATGTTTCCGGCACTGTGCCACTGTTCTTCCGCATAAACCGGTCTTACCTAGTGTGCAAAAGTTTCATAATTTTCGGGTCCAAAGACTTTCGCATGAGCATGGAGAACTGAGCCGATATTGTGTGCTGCACGGCCGGGTAGATGATGCCTAGTCCCGGTTTTTGTGGATAAAGGGCCGCGACGAGGCTGTGCATCGCGTTGTCCTCCAGGAAGATGACGGCCCGCTGAGCGATCATCTCGTCAAATGTGGCGCGCGTGAAGACCACTGATGCGGGCAGAATCGAGCCCCGGCGGCGTGCTGTCGCCAAAATCTTCTGCAAATCCAGCTCTGGAGAGATCTGCGCCAGGAGCCGCACGGCATGTACAAATCAAGTTGTTGTAATAGTAAAAGGCGGTAATCATACCTATACCCACGGCCAAGAGAAATTTGGCACAAGGGGGAGCATTAGCACAGCCGCGTAAGCAACAAATATTCTCGGAAAGCAGCGTTAATGGAATTCGTCATACAGTGTAAGTGAACTGGGTGCGTTCATTTTAACCTAACACAGTAAACTAAACAGAGCTCAGGCCATTACACTCAGGCGATTACTAACAAGAACCTATCTGAACCACTTGTTAAATAACAAGATTTATCTGGAGTTCTATGTACCTACAACATGCGATAAATGCCACGATACCACAAATCTTGCTCATATGCACTGGCATTGCCCCGCGTTACGCAGCGACAAGGAAAATACTGAAGAACGATGGGACGCAGTCTTGCGCAGTACTACTATAGAGGGACAATTATGGGCATTCCAACGGGCCCGCGAAGTGGCTGACGGGCTAGGTCTTTCGGTCCCAACGTGGGAGCGGCCCGCTTCGGGCCAGGACACTAGCACTACCTATTGGACTTTAATAAAGTTCTTTTATTCATTCATTGTTACGTCGCATTCCGGGCTTCACACATTCTGCAATTTCGCGCGAGATCCAACCAGAACAATAAATCTACTAAAACCCAAGGACCCTTGCCCAAGAGAGGAAGCACAAGGCGTCATCTTTTAATTGAACTGGTGTCAAGCCACCTATTACCTGATACTAGTGCCGCGTGGCAACAAAATATCACGTAGTATTCTGTTGCGCTATAGTTACGCCGCGACCAAATGCGCATCGCATAACCTCGCATTACTCGCAATAACCTCGCATTATCTCAGAAACGCGAGGACAAGTTAGGTTAACATCAGCTCCCCGGTGTCTTAAGCCTTGTTCCCCCATGCTTTTTTTGTTGTTGTTTTAGATGCGACGCCGCTCTTTGACTAGCTCTGTCCCTCCGTACGAACGCACCACGCGCCGCAGGTGTTGGCGCAGTGCCAAGTAGGTCATGCCACTGCTGCGCTTTGACGTGACGCTCCCCTCGCAGTGCGTGCTGGCATCACTCTCTGCCTCGCCAGCCGCGCGCTCACCGCGGCGCCCGCAGCTGCTACCTTGTCTGTTCGCCCGCAACACCCGCCGCGACCACCACTCGCAAATCAGCCGACTCGTCAGTTCACATGCAATAAACCAGCCGCGCGGCTAACGTACGCACTGGAACATTACTGTACGTGTCGCCTTCTATGCCAGCCATCGCTTAAAACGAATCTTCCATGCTCACCGCAGCACCCGCGGTAGCGCCGTTCAACCCGTGATGCCAGCTGTGTGCAACGCTGCTTCTTCGCATCCCATTGGGGTTTTCTTTGGGTAAATGGTTCATTTTTGTTGTTGTTGGAGCCCCTAAAATCTAGACTCCTTAATCCAACCAGACTGAAAACTCTGTGAGAATGTTCAGCTTCCTGTGAAAGTATTCGGTGCCTGTGTGATTAGCCTTCATGTACCTGTGTTTCTTCTCCTATGGTATTACGTGAATATTCGGTGTTCGTCTGATTTATACCACTTGACTTTGTATTATGTGTTTTGTGCACGCCCATAACTTATGCTATTTTTCGTGTTATACGACAAACAGATGCCGTCGTAAAAGATTCCAGCATCTGTGTGCCCTTGAAAAGTTTTCTAATTTATGTGGTTCAAGAAATCACAGCACACTTTTGGGGGTGCACAGCGCGCTATTGCTCCGTAACCGAATCATCTTACTTAAAGAAATAATATAGGGTGACACCGATGTCTAATTCTCTGTGTGTTGTTTCATTTATTTTCAGAGTTGTGCCGATACACGACATCCTGAACGCAATTTATTGCATTCGTGTTCTATTGGTGTTAGATTCAAGAATTCTCTATTCAGAAGCGTGGAAGCTTGGGCAAGTTGGTAGGACATAACTGAATGCACGAAAAGTGCAACCTAGAAGTAGTTACTTCGTAACTACGGAAGCGAAAAAGCAAGGACAGAAAAGAGCGCTGACTTTCAATAAAGATTTAATGCCGGAGTGGTGTACATATATAGGCGAAAAATGAGAAAAATGGGCATGCGTAGATGGGTGCAGGAACAACTACTGCGATACAATATCAGCAAAACTCTTGTCTATTGTTGAATGGGCTGAAAAACAAATACATATGTAACTTAAAAAGGATCGAGATACGCAATCTCCTTTTCCAACAACGCAACCAATGGGCAACTTACACATTTACCGTCAAACTTGTTTATTTGATAAGCTTCAATTATCTCACGTGTGGCCTGCGAGCTCATTCAAAATTGGTGAAAAGGGGTATCATTAAAGGTTGCCTGGTAAACGCTCTCAAGAGGTCATGCCCGCACTCGATGCAATGCAGTTTCAAAGCACAGGTAGAGCGCCTCTTAAGCGCTGGTTACTCGAGCCCCCTGATTTCTGCTGTAGCGAAAAAACTTTTGAAGCAAATTAAAAATCGAGGAGGGCGATCTCAGCCTCAAAGCGCGTCTGTTCCCATGAAATATGTTGCAGTTCCGTATCTGCATAACGTGTCACATCGGCTGAAAACATCGGTTAACGCACTGGTGTCACTGTTATTTTTTCCACCCCAGAAAAGCTTACAAAGCTTTGTAAGCTGGTGAATAATCCAGCCGCTATTAAAGGAAGATGCACTGTGAAACACAGAACGCGCTTTGTACCTTGTGTTATTGGTGCCGTATATCTCATTCCGCTTTCGTGCGGAATGGTATACATAGGGCATACCGGAAGGTGCCTTAATGACCGTTTAAGAGAGCACAATAACAATGTACACAACGTAGTTCAAGGACACCTCGGAATCCACTGCCGAGACTGCGGCTGCGTGCCAGTTTTTGAGCGTTGCGAGGTATTAAGCAAGCACAACTCGCAGGCCACGCGTGAGATAATTGAAGCTTATCAAATAAACAAGTTTGAAGGTAAATGTGTAAGTTGCCCATCGGTTGCGTTGTTGCAAAAGAAGATTGCGTATCTCGATCTTTTTCAAGTTACATATGTATTTGTTTTTCAGCCCATTCAACAAGAGACAAGAGTTTTGCTGACATTGTATCGCAGTATACTTGTTCCTGCACCCTTCTACAAATGCCCATTTTTCTCATTTTTCGCCTATATATGTACACCACTCCGGCATTAAATCTTTGTTGAAAGTCAGCGCTCTTTTCTGTCCTTGTTTTTTCGCTTCCGTAGTTATGAAGTAACTACTTCTAGGTTGCGCTGTTCCTGCATTCAGTTATCTCTATTCAGACTTGCCACACTTGTGTTGCGTTTTATTACTGTAAGCTACACCAGTATGCTCCTGTAGCGTACAACGAATTCTACGGCTTCTATCTATAGTCTACGGCTACTAGACTCCATAGAGAAAAGTTTGCGTATGTCTGGCTTCCTTCAGCTTGTTTCACTACAAGAACACTCAGGCTGTATTCCATCAATCTTACTATTTCTTGAGCGCGCAGGTATATCCTGTACGAAAGCTTCCGGTCTTAAAAATAGTGTCGCCTTCGGGCACATACGAATATGTTGTCTCGATTTACTAAAAGCAACTTTTTGGTTTGCCTCTGAGTATATGCTAGGATTATTCCAAAACAATCCGCAGCGTTTCAGCTTTGCAGTTAGCTCCTTGAAAGAACACTGTACTCTGGTTGCGTGCTGCTTTGTTTCTTTGTTACGGTCACAGTCCCGCTGCACCAGGACACAATAGAACTTTTTTCCTGGTTTACAATCACTCTGAGAAAATATGGAGTAAAGAGGGAGTCTTTTTGTCTCACAAAAATTATTGTGATGCTCTTCCGTTCCTTTCCATGCATTATCACTGCGTATACCCGACACTTCGAGGCCATGAACTACGTGTGCGTTACCAGCGCCACATAGCGTCCTCGATAAGAAAGTGGACAGGAAGCGCGAGCAAACCACGTGGAGAGTAGTGTTGTGTGACAAAAATACACCGCTTTTTACTCTATATTTTTTTATAGAGTGATCTTTTGAAGTCTCCTGTAGCGCAGTTGACAGTATTGTACAGAGTGCTCAGCTATAAGTAGCCGGAATTTTATGTTATGTTGGAGCATTCGATGACGGCGCGACCAAAAGTGCGTTGCTTACTGTTGCATCGAGAAAGTCACTTTTTTTTGTTTTCCACCTAATTGTCTAAGTATGCATGATTAATACTAACTTTTGATGCAACAAAGCTAGCCACGAGTTCTTTGGAGAAAAAAAGTAGATCGGTTTGCGAAACGCCCAAATGGGTAGTTTCCGACTTTATATCTGAAAATTGTTAGTCTTCCTGTCTTTACCACAGATTTTTTTTATTTACTCATACTGTCAGCCCAAGGGCCAAGACAGGAGTTGGGGTTACATATCTGGCACGTACAAAGAACATATGTGTAAACAAGTTTCACACTGTACGCTCAAGACGCACACTATATGGAAATAACAAAAGCAAAAACGCAAAACTATATCAGAATACATCCCGAATAGGTCACGGATAAAAGAAACATGTTCGAATACATCTCGTACACGTCACCAAAAAGAGAAAAAAGATTTGAAGTAATATAATACATATTGAACATATTGTCACGGGTTCGTGACGTGGCCAAAGACAGAAAACTTCGTGTTGGGAATAAACTGTTTATTTGGGCGAACCTGTGCCCGGTAAAGGGAAAGTCTAATTACAGCAGCAGTATTGCACAGATAGCAGTCTCGGACTGATAGCGGCGAACGCAGCGTCGGCCTTCGATCAACAACAGACAAGCGGCGAAGCGCGTCGGCATTTATACCCTTGCCGTCGAATGTTCTAGCGTTATCGCTGGCGGTGGCGTAGGTTCCAGAACAATCTGTACCGTTCGCGCAGTGGGCGTGATCTTATCGAAATGATCTACTACAGTCCGGAACCTTCTCGAAACTTGCAGGCATGGTTTGCGCCGAGAATCGTGTGGTGTTTCGGAACAATAACAAAAACTTGTGAAATGGAACGTGGCATTGCCCCCCTCTGAAAAAAAGGCATCGTCCCGATGCTTTAACTAAAGATGAAGGTACAATAATAATGCAAGAAAGTACAATGAATAAATTACAATACAACAATAATACAAAAAAACACTGTTTCAGTTTGTTAACGTGCATGAAACGGCTTGAGGCGCGTGACATGGACGACTTCAGGTCGCGATAGGCGTCGTTGAGAGTTCGTGATGCCGTCGGGGACAACCTCGTAATCAAGTGGGCCGAGACGTCGAACCACCTTGTACGGTCCGAAGTACCGTCGCAGAAGCTTTTCACTTAGTCCACGTCGGCGTATCGGCGTCCACACCCAAACACGTTCACCGGGCTGGTATTCCACGAAGCGTCGTCGAAGGTTGTAACGGTGGCTGTCGGTCGCCTGTTGATTCTTGATACGAAGACGCGCAAGTTGTCGGGCTTCTTCGGCGCATTGAAGGTACTCGCTCACATCGAGGTTTTCTTCGTCGGTGACGTTGGGTAACATGGCATCGAGCGTCGTTGCCGGGCTCCTTCCGTAGACCAATTTGTATGGAGATATCTGCGTCGTCTCCTGCACCGCCGTGTTGTATGCGAAGGTCACATATGGAAGAATGGTGTCCCACGTCTTGTGTTCGACATCGACGTACATTGACAGCATGTCGGCGATCGTCTTGTTAAGCCGCTCGGTGAGGCCGTTGGTCTGTGGGTGGTACGCTGTCGTCCGGCGGTGGTTTGTTTGGCTGTATGCCAAGATCGCTTGAGTTAAGTCGGCAGTGAATGCCGTTCCTCTGTCGGTGATAAGGACCTCCGGGGCGCCGTGACGTAGGACGATATTTTCGACGAAGAACTTAGCTACCTCGGATGCACTGCCTTTTGGCAGGGCTTTTGTCTCGGCGTAGCGGGTGAGGTAGTCGGTAGCTACCACGATCCACTTGTTTCCGAAAGCCGACGTCGGGAACGGCCCCAGTAGGTCCATACCAATCTGCTGGAAAGGTCGGCAAGGTGGATCAATTGGCTGCAGAAGTCCCGCTGGCCTTGTCGGCGGTGTCTTGCGTCGCTGACAGTCCCGGCATGTCCTCACATAACGAGTGACGTCGGTGGTAAGACGTGGCCAGTAGCACCTTTCTTGTATCCTCGCGAGCGTGCGGGAAACACCGAGGTGCCCTGCCGTCGGATCGTCGTGCAGGGCCTGCAGGAGTTCTGGTCGCAGAGCTGAAGGCACCACAAGGAGGTACTTAGCTCGAAGCGGTGAAAAGTTTTTCTTTTGTAGAAGACCGTTTCGTAGAAAGAACGACGCAAGTGCGCGCTTGAATACCTTCGGGACTTCGGCGGTCCTGCCTTCGAGGTATTCTATTAGGGCTTTAAGTTCCGGGTCGGCCCGCTGTCGTTCAGCGAAGTCGTCAGTAGTTATCGTTCCCAAGAAGTAGTCGTCATCCGAGTCGTCGGGTAGCGGTTGGTCGACAGGCGCACGAGAGAGACAGTCAGCGTCGGAGTGTTTTTTGCCGGACTTGTAAATGACAGTAATGTCATATTCTTGAAGTCTCAGGCTCCATCGTGCGAGGCGACCTGAAGGGTCCTTCAAGGTGGCTAGCCAACACAAGGCGTGGTGGTCGCTCACAACTTTGAAGGGCCTGCCGTAGAGGTAGGGGCGAAATTTCGACGTAGCCCAGATGATGGCGAGGCACTCCTTTTCTGTTGTGGAATAATTTGCTTCTGCTTTGGATAGCGATCGGCTGGCGTAACTAATAACCCTTTCAAGTCCGTCAGCCCTCTGCACAAGAACGGCGCCAAGACCTACGCTGCTTGCGTCAGTATGTATTTCTGTCTCGGTGAATTCGTCGAAATGGGCAAGTAACGGAGGCGTCTGGAGGCGATGTTTAAGCTCCTGGAAAGCGTGTTCCTGTGGCGTTTCCCACTTGAACTCCGAGTCGGCCTTGGTAAGGTTAGTGAGAGGATCGGCGATGCGGGCGAAGTTTTTCATGAACCGCCTATAATAGGCGCACAGGCCCAGAAATCGGCGCACGGCCTTCTTGTCAGTGGGCGGCGGGAAATCGGCGATGGCGGCTGTTTTCCGTGGATCGGGACGAACTCCAGACTTGCTGATAACGTGCCCCAGAAACAAGAGCTCCTCATACGCAAATCTGCACTTTGCTGGCTTCAGTGTGAGTCCGGACGTCTTGATGGCTTGAAGTACAGCTTCAAGGCGCCGAAGATGCTCGTCGAAACTCGAGGAAAACACGACGACGTCGTCCAAGTACACAAGGCAAGTCTGCCACTTCAATCCTGCCAGTACTGTATCCATAACGCGTTGAAAAGTTGCAGGCGCTGAGCAAAGGCCGAAGGGCATCACCTTAAACTCGAAGAGGCCGTCCGGTGTTATAAACGCCGTCTTCTCTCGGTCTCTTTCGTCGACTTCGATTTGCCAATAGCCAGTCTTGAGGTCCATTGACGAGAAGTACTTGGCGTTATGGAGCCGATCAAGGGCGTCGTCTATTCGTGGGAGAGGATACACGTCCTTTTTTGTGATTTTGTTCAGGCGGCGATAATCGACGCAGAAACGTAGGGTCCCATCCTTTTTCTTCACTAACACCACGGGGGATGCCCACGGACTCTTGGACGGCTGGATAATGTCATCTCGCAGCATTTCATCAACTTGTCTCTTCATTGCCTCACGTTCTCGCGTCGAAACCCTGTACGGACTCTGACGGAGTGGTCTGGCATTTTCTTCGGTTATGATTCGATGTTTCGTGATTGGGGTCTGCCGAATTTTCGATGACGACGAAAAGCAATCTTCGTATTGCAGGAGCAGGGCCTTGAGCTGTTCTTGCTTATCGTTCGGAAGTCTGGGATTGACGTCGAAAGCTATGAGAGGGGCTTGGTTCTTCTGAGCAGGTTCCGCAGAATCGGCGAGGGCGAAAGCACTGGTGGCTTCGACAATTTCTTCGATGTATGCGACCGTTGTTCCTTTGTTCACATGTTTGTACTCATTGCTGAAATTCGTGAGCATAACCGTTGCTTTGCCTCCCCGCAGCTCTGCAATTCCTCTTGCGACGCAAATATTTCGGGTGACCAACAGATGCTGACTGCCTTCAACGACGCCTTCCAAGTCAGGTGATTTAGGAGCGCCGACTGAAATAATGACGCTTGAGCGAGGCGGAATGGTGACTTGTTCTTCCAGCACATTCAAGGCATGGTGTCCTGACGGCGTGCGCGGCGGTAGTGCTTCTTCTGTGGATAACGTTATCGACCTTGTTTTTAGGTTGATGACAGCACCATGGAGGCATAAGAAGTCCATGCCAAGGATGACATCTCTCGAGCAACGCTGTAGGACTACGAAGTCTGTAGGATAAATACGGCCGTTAATGGTGACTCTCGCTGTGCAGATTCCTGCAGGCGTTACGAGATGACCTCCGGCTGTGCGGATTTCAGGGCCTTTCCAAGCTGTCCTAACTTTCTTTAACTTCGCGGCGAACGACCCACTGATGACAGAATAGTCGGCTCCAGTATCGACGAGAGCAGTCCCACTGTGGCCGTCGATAAGAACGTCGAGGTCGCTAGTTCGCCGTCTCGCATTACAGTAAGGGCGTGGCGTCGGGTCACGACTGCGTCGGCTTGTTCCGCTGCTTCCATGTTGCGTCGTCCGGCCACCTTCGGTAAGTGAGCTTTTGCCTTCAGGGCTTTGCCTGGTTGGGGTTGTGTTCAAAAAGCTCCGTCGCGTCGGCGTCGTCGTCGGAGGATCTTCGGTAGTTCGTCGCACAGCAACCGCACCTCCATCGGTTGCTGCCCTTAGTTTCCCGGATACGGGCTAGGAGACCGGCCCCGCGTTGGGCCAGAGTACTGCCGGGGGTGCGGTGACATGCGGCGGCTGGGCGACGGCGAAAGGGAAGGACTTCGTGGTGTCCATTGAGTTCCTGCCAGGTAGTCGGCGATGTCACGTGGCCGATCTCCTGGCTGCGGACGCGGTGCATTGACGGCGAAGCCACGCAGTCCCATCTGTCGGTACTGGCAACGGCGGTATGTGTGCCCGGCCTCGCCGCAGTGGTAGCAGAGCGGGCGGTTGTCAGGTGCACGCCAAACGTCCGTTTTCCTCGGTGCACTGCGCTGGCCCGCTGGGGAACGGTAGGACGCCGGTTGGGGTGGTGGCAGCGGTGGCGTCTGGCGACGGAAGTGTGACGGGGCGGTGTTTTGGCGTGGACGGGGAGGAGCGTTGTGGCGCACTGCAGCGGCGTAGCTCATAGTTTCTGGCTCGGGCGGCGGTGTTTCGGGAATTCGAAGCGATTGCCGGACTTCTTCTCGCACGATGTCGGCGATCGAATCCACTTGAGGCTGCGCCGAAGGCAACAGTTTGCGCAGCTCTTCCCGCACGATCGCTCGGATCGTTTCACGCAGGTCGTCGGAGTCACTGGCTTGAGCAGCAGCGCATTCTGGAGTCAGGCGACGATTATACTGTCTGGTGCGCATGTCCAGCGTTTTTTCGATGGTGGTCGCCTCGGATACAAATTCTTGGACGGTGTTTGGTGGATTCCTCATTAGTCCCGCGAAGAGCTCCTGTTTGACCCCTCGCATGAGGAAACGAACTTTCTTTTCCTCAGGCATGTCTGGGTCAGCATGACGGAATAGGCGGGTCATCTCCTCTGTGAAAATTTGAACCTTTTCATTTGGTAGCTGAACGCGGGTCTCGAGTAGAGCAGCGGCCCTCTCTTTGCGAGCGACGCTTGCGAACGTTTGAAGAAATGCGCCGCAGAAGACATCCCACGTTCGGAGCGTGGACTCCCGATTCTCTAGCCAGGTCCTTGCGGTGTCTTCCAGGTAGAAGTACACACGACGGAGCTTTTCTTCGTTGTCCCAGTGGTTGAGGGCGGCCACACGGTCGTATGTTTCTATCCAGGTTTCCGGGTCTTCAAACGATGAGCCATGGAACGTTGGTGGTTCCCTGGGTTGATGAATGACGATCGCGGGCTGGGACACTCCGGTTGTCATTGTCGCTGCAGTCGAGGTCATGGTCTTGGTCTTCCGCGCCTTGTCTTGTAGCAGGCCGTACTCCGGTGGGACACCTTGCTGTCGGCGGCTCGTTCGCTGCTCTTGGTTGGCGTCGGTGTCTTCTCCGCGAAGGGGGCTGGGTTCACGGCTTGACGGGGGCGTCCGGTACATGAACGAAGCAGCACCTCCACCAGATGTCACGGGGTCGTGACGTGGCCAAAGACAGAAAACTTCGTGTTGGGAATAAACTGTTTATTTGGGCGAACCTGTGCCCGGTAAAGGGAAAGTCTAATTACAGCAGCAGTATTGCACAGATAGCAGTCTCGGACTGATAGCGGCGAACGCAGCGTCGGCCTTCGATCAACAACAGACAAGCGGCGAAGCGCGTCGGCATTTATACCCTTGCCGTCGAATGTTCTAGCGTTATCGCTGGCGGTGGCGTAGGTTCCAGAACAATCTGTACCGCTCGCGCAGTGGGCGTGATCTTATCGAAATGATCTACTACAGTCCGGAACCTTCTCGAAACTTGCAGGCACGGTTTGCGCCGAGAATCGTGTGGTGTTTCGGAACGATAACAAAAACTTGTGAAATGGAACGTGGCAATATTGATATAGTACATTGAACATATTCAACCGACAAGGAACAAGCAATTTCTTGCTTGTTCCTTGTCGGTTGATGCCCACGAACTAAACAAAAACACCTGACATGTCTGATTGCGCGCCTATATCGAGCCATGATTGCCGTGCTCCCTGACAATCAGTGTACAAACGAAAGTACAGTGGCTAGAATAACGAAAAGCTTCCCTCGCGATGGTTCATGACAGAGATAAGAAGGCGCACCGGTTATCGCTTTTGTCACCGCTAGCAAAACACGTTTGACACACAGCCTCCGCCATCGTCGCTGCCCGTTCGAAGTTGCAGCATGCGGACAAGTGTTAGGGTCGTTAGCACGCGGAAACCTCGACGGCGCGCATTGGCACACAAGCTGGCTAGCCATGCGATATTTTGTTTTTGTTATACCTGCAAACTTCTCATTCTCATCCGCCCACCTAATTTTCTTTCTCCCCGCTGTGACGCGTTTGACTTCCCTTGAAATGCAGTCAGTTACTCTTAAAGGTCTGCAGTTTCTTAGCTGCCTACGCACTACGTGCCCGCCCATGTCCATTTCTTATTGATTTCAACTATGAAATCCTTAACTCTGATTGTTCCCTGATCAACTCTGCTCCATTTTCGTCTGTGATGGTTAAGCCTATCATTTTTCCTCTCCATCGCTCGCTGCGTCATCCTCAATTTAAGTTGAACCTTCTTTGGAGGCCTCCAGGTTTCTCTTCGTAGTTAAGTATACCGGTATGATGCAGCTGCTATATACCTTTCTCTTGAGGGATCGTGGTAGAGTATACCATTTATGGTTGGAGAATGATTGCCGAATGTGAGCCACCCCATAATTAATCTTCTAGTTACTTCGCTCTTATGGTTAGGCTCAATGGTTACTACCTGTCCGAAGTAGACATATCCGATAACTATTTCCAGTGCCTTGCCACTAGTCGCGAAGCACTGCTTTCTTTCGAGGTTGCTGCTCGTTAGTTTTATGGATATCAATTTTCAGGCCTGCTCTTCTGCTTTAGTCGCAGCAGAAAGCACAGGACCGGGTTAATTGGCGCAACATGGGTGAGTCCTTTGCTCGGTGGTTGGCGTAGTTAGGTTGATGATGATGACTATTTTTCGTATTTTGTATAAAGTAAGTTTAATCATTCAGATATCTGTAGTAAACAGGAAAAGAATAATATATGACACATTTAAAGTTAGAAAACATTTCATCAGACGTTTTTTCAAGCCGATCTACTGGTTCCTCACGAGAATTTTTCGCCCAGCTTCCTTTTTTAAAATATTAGTTAATTAAAAATGCCTAATTAGGCAGCTAAAAAGAAAACAAAAACTCGTGTGACCAGCTCCATGCAATAGTCATCAACATACATTTGGTGGCATTGTGAATAATTGTTTCAGCGTATTTTTCAACTCCGGCTCGAGATAGCTGGGGCACCACGTATATATAGGTATCAAATTATTTAAGCGCGCATTTACTTCCCAAGCGGACTCTGTGGAACATGGGCATGTCGCTGCGCACAAACAATGGAAGAACATAGTATTTCATGCTTGTTTCTCTCGAATATTCTTGTTAAATTTGAGTAGGAAATTTGCCATTTACACATTTTCAATTATCTGTAAACTGAAATTTCTTGTTTGAAGTTTGCGGCCCGTGTAGATATATATTTGCGTGCGCGTTCAACAACCCCAGCTGGTCGAAATTTCCAGGGCCCTCCACAATGACGTCTTTCATAATCATATGGTGGTTTTCGGACGTTAAACATCAAAAGTTATTATTATTGTTGTTAAAATGATGCTAGCTGACTGCATGCCAAAAATGTTACATAGTAACCTAAACTTAACACACGCTTTTGATTGCTTCAGTCTGACTAGGAAGACATTGTACGACAACTCTTTACTACGAAGATTCTTTATTTTATTTTATTGTCATAAAACAAGCTCTGTGTACATCTAAGAACCTTTCTGGTCTCTTTTATTGTCTATCATAAAATGGGTTAACTGGCATATAGAGCATGCGCACCTTTCGTTTCTATGGTGACTATATGACTTTGTCAGGCAATACCACCATGCTTGTGGCTTCAATGGTACATGTCTGACAAGCATCTAATGTGGCCCTAAATTATTGTCCTTTACTTTCTTGCGTCGTGTATGAACGTACGTACTTCATTATAACGTGGACATGATTAATGCGCGACAGCGCTCTTGACCAGGCTGCGTATTTCATTTCACCTTGAACTGGTGCTCGAACGTGGTTCCTCGCACGATGATCGGTTTCAGGTACGGCCTCACGGCGATGTCGTGAAAGGTCTCCAGGCGTTCTGTTGGTGTCTTGACGCTCATGCTGGCTTTCATCGTTCCTTGGAACGAGTTCATCAGCACCAGCACCGACAGCGACCACACGGAGAACACCACGCGGCCTATGACGTCACGCATGGGACGAACCGTGCCTGAAAAAGAGGCGCCGGAAAATTAAACAATAAAGCGAAGGGCATCTTCATCAGCTCTAGTTCTAAACCTTATTTCGATAAAAAAACTTTGCGCACCGTCTACCGTCGAGAGGCTTAAGCACACCAGTACTATTCATTAGCATCTTTTCTTTATTCGCTGACAGCCCTTATGCTATAATTCTTAGCAAGATTTCAGCCATTCCTCATTCAGGACACTATAGGGTACGGGATACATATGGGCCCCTGCTAACTTTGAAAGTTAAGAAAACAACAAAAAAATAAAACTTGTAAAAAATATACAGAAAATACTTACTTAATGCTCGGTTGTCTGTTCTTCATTGCCATCGACACAATTTCTTGTATTTGTTTGATTGGCAAGGAATTGCCAAAAAATTAAACGAGAGGCAGCTTGACTAACGTTTGCTCAAACATCATAATAATAATACCTCTACCGCGGTACGTCACAGCGTGACGTGACCAGTGCACATGCAAGGCGGTGGTTGGAAAAACACTCCCGCCGGTGGCCGAGTGGGGTGCAGTCGCTTGGTGCTTGGGGCAATTTTTTTTCTTTTTAAAGCTTAATCTTGATCTCACAGTGCGAACATTTGCTGTGGCATGTGTCAGAGAACATCTAGGTGTCTGATAAAGTGCGCCATGAAATATTCGCCGCGCTGGCTGGCTGTTTATCTACGAGAAGTGAGCACACGTTGTGGCCTGTGCGAGGAACAGCGGCATCTTCTTCGAAAAGGTGCAGTGTTGACTGTGGCGTATAGTGTGCATTGAAAGGCATCGACAATAGTGGTTCAACTTTACGGACAGTGAAACGGGCAATATTGTGCGAGGTGTGTGCAGTGTGAATAATGCGATGCGTCCTGTTTGCGAAAACACTGGTATTCGTTGTGGGCCGGTTTCAGTAACCGATTGACGATGGAACTTTACGATCTGACATTGTAGTCATAGTAAAAATATATTCGACGCAATCATCTGTGAGTGGGTACATCTCAGCGTATGCGCGGCGTGCAGAAAAATAAAAGTGCATAATCACCTGGTGATATATATATCACTACACATGAGCTTGTAGGCTTATGCCACAGGAGCGAAAGAGAGACACGCCCGAACGATAACCGATGCCAGCCCGGAACGTGAGCCGTGGCTTCACGTGCCACGGCCTAGCGCCTTCTTTATTTTCTTCTGTCGCCATCGCGCGCTCTCCGGTTTGCGCGCCGCCCGAACGAGGGCGCTACAGGGCCCCCCGTGTAGACTGGAAGTCGGAATGTGACATGCCGTTTGTGGTATTCCAACGGAAGATCAGTCGTAGATGAGAGGCTTTCTAGGGCGGTCTCCAGGTACACCGGCTTGAGTCGGTCCAAGCTGACTGTCTCTTCACGGCCGTTCTGAAGTAGAGTGGCAGTTTTGGCGGTGCGGTGAAGGATGCGGAATGGTCCGTCGTAGGCTGGTGTCAAAGGTGGTCTGACCGCGTCGTGGCGCACGAAAACATGTGTTGCAGTGGCCAGATCAGGGTGGGCGAATATGGTCCTGTGTTCGGAAGGTCTGGGTGGAGTGGGCCGGAGGTCTTGAACGCAGTCGAGGAGGCATTGTAGTAATTGCTGTGGCTGGTCTGGTAGCTTCGTTGACGTGAAGAAGCCTCCCGGAAGCCGTAGAGAAGTGCCATACACCAGCTCTGCTGTTGAGCACTGCAGGTCTGCCCGGATGACAGCTCGTAAACCTAGGAGCACCAGTGGCAAGGCATCAACCCAGGTGGCTCTATTGAGGCGGGTAGTCAAGGCGGTCTTCAGTTGTCGGTGAAGGCGTTCCACCATGCCGTTGGCGCAGGGATGATAAGCTGTGGTACGGCAATGTCTGGCTCCGAGGATGCGATTAAGGTAAGCAAACAGCGAGGACTCAATCTGACGTCCATGGTCTGTCGTCACGGTGCCAGGACAGCCAAAACGGGATACCCACGTAGAAATGAAAACGCGGGCAACTGTCTCGGCTGTGATATCTTGAATTGGAACAGCCTCTGGCCAGCGTGTGAAGCGATCGACCATGGTCAATATATAACGGTACCCCTGAGACACTGGTAGAGGGCCCACAATGTCTAGATGAACATGGTCGGAACGACGGCCGAGTGGAAGGAAAAGTGTGGGCGGCGTCTTAGTATGACGGGAGGCTTTTGTCATCTGGCAGGGCAAGCACATGCGCGTCCAAGCGCGCTTATCACCGTTGATTCTGGGCCAGACATAGCGCTGGGTGAGAAGACGTTGTGTTTCCCAAGAAGCTGTCGCATTCTGCGCAGTAGTTGGGAGGGGCGCCTGTCACCAAGGTCCCCCTCTGCAAGGAGCTGCTGCAGGCGGACGCGTTCCGAAGGCATGAATCGTTCCAGCCCCTTGGTTTTAAGGTGCTGATATGGCGTAGTGTCCGAGGGGTTGGAGAGGACGTCGGAGAGCTCGCTGGCAACGTCAGGAGGAAGGACGGAGGCTACGTGGTAGTAGCGTGTCGTTTCCGAGGCGATGCGGTACAGGGAGAATTGCGCCTCGACCTGATGAAACCAAACTTGCGGGTCCTGTGGCCAGAAAGATGGGAGACGCAGTTGCACGGCCGAGACGTCCTGCGGACGTGAGGCTTGTTCGGTTGCGGGTGCGTTCGAGTCAGTCATTGTCTTCGTCCGGGTCACCACTTGTAGGCTTATGCCACAGGAGCGAAAGAGAGACATGCCCGAACGATAACCGATGCCAGCCCGGAACGTGAGCCGTGGCTTCACGCGCCACGGCCTAGCGCCTTCTTTATTTTCTTCTGTCGCCATCGCGCACTCTCCGGTTTGCGCGCCGCCCGAACGAGGGCGCTACAAGCTATAAGCATGTTATAGCGTTGTCGCATCTGCATATATGCCTCACCACAGCTATGACTCGCAATATCGGATACCTGATCCGTGTTAATGGAAACAGCTGAGATTTTGTTTTCTTATGTACTTTTTACTTTTACGGCTCGATCCTTATGAAGTGACAATGCGCGTTAGGAGTTTGTGTATCAGGCCTAAAGGAGCGATAGGTACGAAAACACGTTATAGGTGTCAAATGCTGCAAGGTAACTGTGCCACATAATATCATACATTATTAAGATGTCGAGTTTTACATCACATGATTTTTTACTGGGTTATTGAGAAACGCAGCGGCAGAACTTCACTGTGATTTTCACTAGGATATGTTAACCCCAGCCTAACCCACGACAAGAAATGTATTTTTTTATTCATCTCCGACGAGACTTTTGGCCAATGAGTGATAATCTTATCCATGACATCGCGCACAGCAGTTCAAAATCATGCTGCCGCCAATGCTGTACCTCGTTTCAAACTGCATTGCACATGCCACGATGGAAATTGAGTAAGTGTACATCCATGCCATGCATATATTTCTCAAAGTACCAATAATCGTGTACATTCAAAACGATCGCTTTCAAAAAAAGATCGGAGTTTTTTATGGCTGCCATCTACGAGGGTGAAGTCCACTGCGTGCTAGTCGCATCTCTCAGTACTCTAAACAAAGTGTCTCCACCCATCCAACTACGACGAGCGAATTCCCACACTATGAGCAGTGACCCTTCCGCGACCCCCTCCTTTAAAAGCTCTCCCTTTAGAACATAACAATGTAGAAATTTCTGTCGAAAGAATGCAGACACGGAGCTCTGTTATGCATAAAGATGCCTCCGGAGGAACTTTCTTGCCAACCAGCACCTGCTCCGAGCGAGGGTGTAGGGGGCGGGGTGCCCGCAGTGACGTCACATTGTTTACAAACAGGGAGAGGTCTATTGCCAGCACGGTCATCCAGGGATCTCTAGGGGAGAAAATTGGCCATGTATCTCCGTGCTTTGCTGCAAATGTCGTCTAAAGACGATAGACTGCTGTCTCGAGGTACTGCGTGAGGTATGGACAGCCATGTGGCAGTGATGTCGGGAAGCAGGAGGTTGTACAGAACCCTGGGTCACTGGCAGGTGGCAGCCCAGAGTCGTCGGCAGAGCGCTCTCTCGTGCATAGCATTGCGTCTTCGGCGACGCGTGGGAAGCACCGTGAGTATTTAGAATGACGTATTTGCGTATTTTCTAGTAAAGTAACACACCGCCTAATACATACTTATCGGTGTTTTGCCTGAGTTATGCCTAATATTTGCTTTTTGTTCGACAATGTTTACAAGTATGAGCACAGCCACCAGATCAAGATGGCCGGTGTTGAGGAAGTGGTTAATCTTTCGCCGGGAGGGTGAATTACGTGACAGACAGATAAACAGATGGACGAACCAAAATATCCGCGTTCAAGTATCCCAAGAAAGACTATCGTGTTTAAAGGTTCCTATGACTCCAGACATATTATTGAGATAAGAACGCCAAAGCACATTTTTTGGCAAAGTTTTCACGTAGGGGTGCTGCAATGACAACTGTACTCATTCTCTTCCTTTAAGCCACGGCTGCTGATGGTTGCTGTGGCATAGTGGAAAGCAACAAAGTGTTCCTGCGCCACTGCCAGTTCGCTGCGCCCTTTCGCCACCCTGGCCAAGAAACATGACTGTCACGACAGGTGGTTGGTGCGCAGGCGTCAGTTGCGGTGTGAAAAGTCACGGGATCTCCAGACGAAGCTTTTGCGAGGGCCAGCTGGGTGAGCGCGTTCGCCATCGTAGCCAAGTAATACGGTCACCACTGCAGGTGTGATATGACTATGATGACTAGCAGGTGGTTGCTGCAGCGATTGCTGGCGCAGCAGTCAGTTCAGATAGAAAAGGTCACATGCTATCTAAACGCGGCTTTCGTGGACGTCCGCTGGTGGTGCGCTTTCACCATCCTGACCAAGAAACGTGGCCGTCACTCAAAAAAGTTCAAGCAGTTTTTTTAGATTAATTGGCATCTGTGTATCGGATCACTCGGCAATTGAAAGAGTACCACGAGCTCTGTCAGAGCCGGCTTGGCGCACGCCCTAATACGGCACAGTAGGAGACAGGCACTACGAAGGTTTCTAATCATATGGTTCCTGAATTGAAAACAGAGGCAGCACTATGTATAGAATAATTGCGCTATGCGATAGTGCTCGCCTTCGAACATCATGATGCCGAGCATGTCGAAGAGATTGTTTGTGATGGTGTCCTTGAACCGCACTGGAGACCGCATCGCTTCAATCAGGGAGATGAAGGCACTCACCAGAGGCCAGCACAGCAGCAATCCCAACCATACCTGCGGACAACAGTTTAGTGGTGAAGAGAGTCTCATTATTTTTCGATGCAATGCAGAGATAGAGTAGAAAAGCAAGAATTCGGATAACTCGTGAGTGACACAAGTAGTATGAGATGGCATGATCACATCATTGCACATTGCGTTTGTGTTGTGCAAATCACGGGGTGTCATTGACAACTACAATGAAAAGAAAGGCGAGCTGTTCCAAGGACCCTGTCTTTGTTACTGATAGTTTAAGCCCTAGAAAGGCGTAATGAAGGACTGTCGATCCCTCTAAGATGTAAATGTTGCACACACACACACATAAACTCTCAAGAAAATACACGACAGTACACAGTCTCATGGTCGTCAGACTCTGCCCATCCGGTACTGCGAAAAACACCACTGCCAGCACTCTTAACGCAGCTCTGGCATTGACTGGGTAGTGAAAAGATGAAGAGAGAGCCTTCCGCAAGCTGATGTGCCACAATAAAAACCCCTTTTTCTGTTGGTGTCGCACGCAGTTTCCTGAAATTTAAGGACCAGGAAAGCTTCTTCCACCGATCCACACTTCCGCGAAAATAGGGAGGCCATCAAAACGAACTGCGGGCATGACGCAAAAGAAGAAAAGCAAAACTTCATTATGAGAGAAAGGGCAAAAAAGTGGTACGCAGGAGCATGTTGATAGGGGCCTCAAGTCTAGAGCCCCTCTAGCTTGAGCCGCTCGCCTGATTTAACTCAGAAACACTGCTTGAACATATGGCTCCGAGCTGGCAAGTTGCACCTTCCGCTGCTTCGAACTTCCTACAATGGCGTTGCCTAAAAAGAAATTTCAAATTATCTGGCTTTTGGTCACACTCCCAAAAGGTGTGATATAATGTTTTCAAACCACCGCAACACGGACAAGCGTGACAGTACAACGTTGGATATATTTTGCTGAGCAGCGATAATCTTGAAAGGACTCCCGTCTGCACTTTGCGGGGATCTGTAGTGTCTTCGCCATCAAGGGATTTCTGGGGGGCACTATACTTTTGTCGTGTGATCCACTGGTAAGCAAGAGAGAGAGAGAGAGAGAGAGAGAGAGAAAATTTAATGCGGAAAGGCAGGGAGGTTAACCAGAAAACATATCCGGTTTGCTACCCTGCACTGGGGAAGGGGTAAGGGGAGACAAAAAAAAGGGGAAAGGGAGGAAGAGAAGCACAAACACACACACACACACTCGCACACAGTAGTGTCACAATCGTTCAACGAGGCGGGTCGCTCGCAGAAATTTCATCAGCGCCTTTGTTGCTTTCTGGCGTGAAGCTCGATCTTTCCGACATTCCAGGATTGACTGTTCAGAAAATGGCTGGTCGTCGAGGCGAGCAAACACTGCTGAGAGGGACTGTCGCTGAGAGCTGTACTGGGGGCACTGACATAAAATATGTTCAATTGTTTCGTCATTGTCGCAATGGTCGCATGTAGCGTTGTCTCTCATTCCGATGCGGCAGGTAAAAGCGTTCGTGAAAGACACCCCAAGCCACATACGGCAGAGAAGGGTCGTCTCAGATCGGGGTAGGCCAGATGGAATAGTAAGTCGTAGGTATGGGTCCAGGCGGTGAAGACGGGTGTGGAGAAAACCGGGCGTATTCCGCATAGACCTTGCGACATCCTGCGCAAGCGTATTAATCTTTGCTGCTGCGTCGCTTCTTGATAGTGGAATAGGTTCCATCACTCCATTTTCGTGAGCATTCTTAGCTGCATTGTCGGCATGTTCGTTACCGATGATGCCGCAATGGCCTGGTAACCACTGAAAAGATATGTCATGTCCTTCGTCTTTTAGGTGATGGTACAGTTGTCGTATTTCGAGCGCCAATTGGTCTTGAGGTCCACGACGTAGAGCATTTTGTAGACATTGGAGAGCTGGTTTCGAATCAGTAAAAATGCTCCATTTTTGTGGTGTCTCTTGGTCAATCCTGCGGAGTGCGCTGCGGAGTGCCGCGAGCTCCACGGCTGTCGATGTCGTCTTGTGTGACGTTCTGAACTGGATGGTTTCGGCTCTTGCTGGGAAGATCACAGCTCCTGCAGATCCTCCAACAGTTGTCGAGCCATCCGTGTAAAGTTTGACATGATCTTTGTATTCTTCGTGTAGCATGAGTAGAATCATCTGCTTTAAAGCTGGCGCCGAGAGCTCCGCCTTCTTGCGAATCCCCGGCACTGTCAAGCGCAGTTTTGGTCGGTCCAAGCACCAAGGAGGTGTTAGTATCCGTTCCGGAGGCGTGTAGACTGTTGGAAGGCACTCACGGAAAGTCAATACTCTCTTACAGAAGGAGGCACTCGGTCGATCTTCTGGAAGCGAAGCTAGGTGGTGGGCAGGGGCGCGAGCAAGGTGTCTAATATGAGCTCTAAGCACCTCCAAAGTAATGTGCACTGTGGCCGGATGATCTTTGGCGATTGCGATGGTTTCCGCTGTTGATGTACAGCGTGGTAATCCAAGACAAACTCTGAGTGCCTGGCCCTGGGCGTTTTCTATTGTGCGTATATTGCTTTTGCAAGCGTTCGTCAGAACCGGCAAGCTATACCGCAGGTACCCCAGAAACAGCGTTTTGTACAAATGCAACATCGCGTGCACTGATGTGCCCCACGTTTTGCCTCCGAGGAACTTGAAAAGTTGTGCGATGGCCGTTAGGCGCTTCTTTAGGGTGGCCACATGGGGACTCCAGCAGAGATTTCGATCGATCGTGACCCCCAAAAACCTGTGGGTCCTGGCGTAGCAGACACTGTGTCCATCGATGGCGATGGGATATGACGTCATTGCCTTCCGCGTGAATGCGACCAGCGCCGATTTCTCAGGAGAAATCTCGAGGCCTTGTTCTCTAAGGTACGCCGATATTGAATTCGCTGCTTTCTGGAGTCTCGCACGTACCTGAGGACGTGTTACACCTGATGTCCAGGCACAAATATCATGAGACTGTAGATGATGGTAAGCAAGAATGGTAAGCAAGAATGGTAAGCAAGAATGGTAAGCAAGATGGTAAGCAAGAATGTCTTGTGGGGCCATTCAATGCAATTTGATTGCGGGAGGCTGACGCGTCACTCAGTTTGTCAAATGTCAAGCTAAAGCATTCGTTCTCTCATTCCCTTCTAGGCCAGCGGGTGCGGGCCAACAAGTTAGCCGGTGTCTCTTGGTTAAGTTAGGTCCAATCAGTTTATTTTTGTGGGTAAGTGGCCGTTCATGTAAAATCAGCAAGCTTTTTGTGAGCCTGATAATATGATTGATGGCTTTTCTGCTCTATGTCCTTACTCTCTAATGATTAAGGCTCCACCTTGGCATGGTTAAAGACTCCACCTTGGCAATTGAGGAAGGGCAAAGAGAGGCGTAACCGTCTTCAAACCCCAGTCAACTGCTGTTGCTACGCAACCGAAATCATGCGACGGATGGTTTTTTGCACGCCTATAAATCCCTCGTCTAAGTGTTGGTGGAATGGCGGTATACCTATAACCGTGTCAGGATCTCTCTGCCAGACCGCGTTTTGCTTAGATTGTTTCTTTGGAAGATGATACCTGCCGCCTTTACCTCGGCGTAAGTATTGTGCTCGCCAAGCTCAAGTAATTTGCTAGCTGGCGTGTTTACAGGCAGTCCCAAGGCCACCTTATAAGCACTGCGTATGATGGAGCCGACCTGATCTTCTTGGCTTTTGTTTAGCGTGTGTAGGCCGCATGTTATCCTGCTAATTACTAGCGCATGTACCAGTCGTAACGCGCCTTTTTCCATCATACCTTTCCGGTGCAATGTTATCCTTTAGAACATCCTTGCAATCTAAGTTTGTTGTAGTTTTCAATGTAGCGGTGGTGCGGCTTGCTCTACCATCGCTTTGAATACTGAATCCCAGGATTCTTGCTACGTTAACCTCCCGAATGTTATTTCCTTCCATTTGAATTTCCACACTACCATTACTTTTATATTTTTTGCCATGTATTCGAATGATTTCTGATTTCTCCGGGGCGCAGTGAAGCCCACTGGCCCTAACAAACTTTTCTACAGCTTTGGCGGCTTCCTGTAGAGTTTCCTCTTTCGCTGCCAAAGATCCTCGATTGACCCAAAGAGTAATGTGTTCCGCGTATAAAGTCTACGCTACTCGTGGGTCTTTCTCCAGAGTACGGGCGCCAGTCTTCGCTTCGCAATATTAAAGAGCAAGGGGGAAATGATTGCTCCTTGAGGGGAAAGGGAGGGAGGTTGTCCTTTCTGGGTATTTAAAATATTTGGGATTGGACTTGGCCAATGTTTATCTTATAGCCTTCCTTCCGGTGAGGAAGGCCTCTTTTTTTATTTTCAGATACTGCTATCTAATGCTTCAGACATTGCAGGATTGTTAACAGTAAACGAACAAAAAATAAAAAAAAGAAAACAACAAATAGCGTAATCGAACACTTGTTTAACAAACCGCATGCGGTAGTCGTCTCGAAGAAATGTCCAGATTATTCCAAGTGTCAAGTGTGCACGGGTAAAAGGAGTATTAACAATCATTAAACCATTTTATTGGCACAATGTTCAACGGGTTGTAACGGCGGGTCACATGGTTAGTATAATTGGGGAACGTAATGGGTGTGGCTATGCGGACAGATTTGTGCGCGGTGTTCTGTAACATTATAACTTGATCGCACATACGTCTTGGTTCTGAACGGTTTAGCGAAAAAGCGTGGTATAGTGCTCTGAAGGGCAGAAATTACGAACGCAATGGTTAAAAATGAATCTGATTGCTTTTTGCAGGATTAACTCAAGTTTATGTATGTCATTTGCAAGATGTGGCCACTATAATTGATACGTGGGGTTTAACGTCCCAAAACCACTATATGAATATGAGAGACGCCGTAGTGGAGGGCTCCGGAAATTTCGACCACTGGGGTTCTTTAACGTGCACCCAAATCTGAGCCCACGGCCCTACAGCATTTTCACCTCCATCGAAAATGCAGCCGCCACGGTCGGGTTTCGATCCCGCGACTTGTGAGCCAGCAGCCAAGTACCTTAGCCACTAGGCCAACGAGGCGGGGCGATGTGGCCACCATACACCTTATGCAGGTTGAAGAGGACTGACCAGTGACTTAAAGGTTGTGCGCTTGCATTTTTTGTCGTACCCTTTATAGCGTTCTTCTAAGTAGCCTGATTTTTAAGCGATTTTGCATAAATATCACTGTATTTGCGCTACTTAGGTTTGGGGAGAATACGACACCAATGTATTTAAATTCCTGGACGTTTCCAAGTGTATGATCTAATCGGTAATGCAATACCTGTATTGCAAAGGTTCCTTTTTATTAGTGAAATTCATTTACATGGCTTTTTGAGAATTGAGCCTTATTTGCAATGTTCTACTCCTGTCGCAAAAAGAAAACACATCATTTAACAAAACTGGGTCAGTGATGTTATGCACATCAGAATACAAAACAGATTCATTGGCGTATATACGAACTTTAACTGGAGTGTTCGTGACAGCCTGAACGGCATTATTCATGTATAGTTTCAATAGAAGGGGCTCCGAAATAGGGCCTTGTAGAACACCTGAGGAATAATGAGCTAATAATGACTGTTCGTCTTTGTAGCAAAAAAAAAACTTGCTCCTTAGGTGCAAATAAGCCGCAATTCAGACAAGTAATTTTTGAGCATGGGGGTCTACAAGAATGTTGCGAAAATTGAACACAAGCTTTTTGTGGCATACCTTGTCAAAAGTTTTACACTAATCAATAAAGGTGGCGTCGATCTGTTCATGGTTGTTATGTGATGAGGCGATGTAATGTGTGAATTTGATCAACTGTGTGACAGTGGCAAAACCTGCGCAAAAACCAAGCTGCGGCTGCCGAAGTACATTATTGTCAGTTTAGTCTTGTATAATCTGCTTGTGAATTATGTGCTCGTAGCTTGCAGCACGTTAGATAATATTGAAATTGGTCTGTATTTAGGAATGATCTCCTTCTTACCCAATTTGAATATAGAAACAACATTGTCAACTTTTCAAATTTGCAGAACCTGCCCGCAGTCGTGATTTCTTAAATATAATTATGAGGTATCGTGCACACCATTCAGAGTACCTTATGATAAATTTTCAATGTAGTTGAATGTACTGTCGCCGAATCCAATTTTATTCAGTTCCGAGATGATGGCGTCATGTGAGAGATGTTGTCGAAAGCTCCTTTTAAATCTTAGTGCTATAGGATTAGGTATGCACGGCTTTTAGCAATTTTCTCGAGCCCATCATCCTGTATAACGAGGAAGGCGTCCTGCGTGGACATGTTGGAACGGAAACCTAGCATGTGTCAGAGAAGAGGTTTTTTCTTCAATGTAACTTTCTAGCCTCGTTTGCACAACTCGTTCAAAAAGCTTCCGCATGCACGATGTTAGTGATATGGTTCTCAACGCATCTATGGTAGGCCTTTTTTTTAGGTTTTGGTATAGTAATTATGCTTGCTTCGAGTTTGATTTATGTCGGCCCACCACAACTCGCACGCAGGAGCTAGCGTCACACGACATTGAGTTCGAGGCAAGCCGTCTGACGTCCGTTCTGTATAGCACTTGAATGTGCTAGATTTCGGTATATAAATAATGCCGAAATGATGAAGTACTTACATGATCACTTTAGTTAGCTATGTATCTTTCGATCAGTGCACCAAAGCTGATAAGAGATCAAAAGCCCGGGTAATCATCGCCTTTATAGTTGAATTCTTCTTTCATATCTCGCTTCCTGTGCGTTTGACTATTTCGTTAGGTATCCTCGCATGCTTTGATGATGGTGGCCATCTGTTTCTATATTACTGCAAATGGCACTGCGCACGACCAAACGCAGTCATGGCCTCCGAGATTAGCTCCTGCAACCGCGGAGGTCACGGGTAAAACAGATCTGAGTGTTTTTGCAGCTTAAGGCGCGAAAACGACACGGACGAAGAGAGACAGTACACACACACGGAGCGCCACTTCCAACAAAGATTTATTTCGAAAGAGCACAGAACATATATAGACACCGCGCGCGCCGTCACCGTGCCTTAATGCGCAGCCGCATTTAAGTAGCGTAACTCCTTTGGCGATAAAGAAATGGAGGCTACGCTGACGCACAGATCACCTAATTCGATTATTCTCTTGGCCTCAATGATTAGTCTTACTGATTTATCAGGGCTTCGGGCGACTACCGCGCAGGCGCTAAAGTTTGGAACGCAATGACAATCCCGGCAGTGAATTGCGAGGTGGCCCTCTCTGCCATTTCTGACGTTGTTATTATGCTGTCTTAGCCTATCATTCAGGCATTGCTCGGTATGGCCTACGTACCATCTACCACACGAACAGGGGAACTCGTAGACCACACCCTTCTGACAAATTACATACTTGTTCTGGTGGTTCACATTGCAGGCCGGAGCTTTCCTGAGAAAGGGGTTAGTCAACTTGCAGAGCCTGGAAAGTTTTAACGGCGCAGAGAAGACCACCTTTACATCAACCTGTTCGGCAATCTTTTTCAGATTATGGGATACGCGGTGTATATAAGGAATCACAGCAAGCTTAACATTATCCTGGGGTGACCCTTCGCTTGTGTGGCAGTTCCGCGACTTCTTCAAAATCTTCTCCGCCACTGACACCAAAGTGTGCTGTGGATAGCCCGCCTGCTCAAGACGGTCAACCTGCTTGAGGAAACTGTCTGCTGCTCTGTGTGGGCAGGATTTCTTGAAAGCATTCAGCAGGCACATGTTGGCGATGCTACGTTTGACAAGCTTAGAATGGGACGAGCTAAAAGGTAGTAATGGTTTGTTAGCACGAGGCTCATACTGCCAACATGTATGATCAGTTGTTACAAACAATCTAAGATCTAAAAACCTTATAGTCGAATCGACCGAAAGTTCGTGTGTCACTATTAAGGGCGATAAAACAAGCCTAAAAATTGTTAAGGTGTTAGTAACGACTTGGTCGGTGTCCATGAACTTTTTGTCTATGAGAACTAAAAAATCATCTACAAATCTAAAAACCCTGATGACACCGCTACCTTCGAGAAGGCTAGAAATGGTCCTGCCTGCGCGAGCTAAAAACAGGTCACTGCCGGGATTGTCATTGCGTTCCTAACTTTAGCGCCTGCGTGGTAGTCGCCCGAAGCCCTGATAAATCAGTAAGACTAATCATTGAGGCCAAGAGAATAATCGAATTAGGTGATCTGTGCGTCAGCGTAGCCTCCATTTCTTTATCGCCAAAGGAGTTACGCTACTTAAATGCGGCTGCGCATTAAGGCACGGTGACGGCGCGCGCGGTGTCTATATATGTTCTGTGCTCTTTCGAAATAAATCTTTGTTGGAAGTTGGCGCTCCGTGTGTGTGTACTGTCTCTCTTCGTCCGTGTCGTTTTCGCGCCTTAAGCTGCAAATATGTTAAACCAACAAGCCCAGTCTGCTATTCTTAGATCTGAGTGGGACCACAAAGAAGATTTTGCTATTTACTTGTATGACACAAGTGTTCAAATTGAGCTTAAACATTGAGCTTTCAAATTGAGCTTAAAACATTGAGATTTCAAAGCTGACGTGCACCGTGATGCGTGGTCACGACCAATTACGAATAAGTAAGGTCATGGTGTGCTTGATGTTTATCACGCATGTTCATTCTGCCTCTAGTGGCTCTTAAACGGCGCCCAGCGTGGTCAGAAGTTCTGCTGGGCTTCACAGTTAAGGTATTCGGGTTTTTTTTTTTGTTGTTGTTGTTGTTCGTCAGAGCTATACAAATGCGACTGGCTGAGGAGAACGCAAGCGCTTCGCTTACACAACACGTTCACACTGGCCTGCATTGAGCACTCTCGGCTTTCGGCATCGAATGACCGTTTTATATTGGATCACTAAAACTGAAGCGGTCATTCAGTACTTTACGTCCGTGGCAATTCACAACGCAACAGTAACGTCGATTGCGGCGTTTCTGCGTAGCTCGTGGTTATGTCGCGTCTGCTTTTGTTTTCACCGTCATTCCACCGAGTGATCCGACATGCACTTCTTGGCAGCTCGGTGGGCGTCCGACTAGCTGAGAGAAATTCATAGCTCTCCAAATGAGCGTTGAATGCGCAAACAGGCGCAATAATAAGCTCAAAAATATTTTTTTCACTTGCTTGTTGCACCTAATTCCACAGCAAACTCTGCAAGGGAGTCTGACTTTGCGCTGCCTCATACTGCTCCGACCGCTGGCGCTATGGGTCTTGCAAAACTCCAGAGTCTACCTCGATGGCACGACCGGTAATGCAATTCCTCTCGTAAGCGGATGTTATGAGTTCGGCTCCCAGAGTTGACTAGTTGTTTCATCATCCGCTTCCATTTCTGATTACTTAATACTGTTCATGAATCAATCTGTAAAATTTACAGGTTATTTCGCTGAACATCAAAGTTCGCGTGTGGAAGACGAATCCGCGTCTTCGCAATGCGTCTTCGTGCGATGCCCTGAGCTACCGCGCCGCTGTTTTCTCAATCTCTTTTTTTTTGTGTGTGTAAGCTATAGGTTGCTGAAATGGGCTGCCGTACAGAGTTATCGGACAACGCCATTAATGACGATGAATAAATTAAGCAAGCTTTGGAACATCCCTTCCGCCATGACTGATCAATGCGACCATGTGTGCTGCCTGAAGGCGTCACTACTGTCGGAGTGAACACGCTCACTACGTTATGATAGAGAAAAAAGAGAACATGTTAGCTTCATTTATGTTAATCACAATCATTACTTAGTCATTAGGCAATGCGCACCAAAGAAAACATGGGGTATTTTTACTATTACAATTTAAAAAATGATTGATAAAACTAAAGAATAGAGACGAAGCCGTGCGTCAATTTTCCACCTGTGGCTATTCGTGATTTCAGTCACATTGATTTTCTTTACTTCTTTATTCAATTGAGTAATTTACTTCGTGCTTTGCTCGCTTGTTCTTGTCTATACTGACTTCTGTATGATTGTAACGTATATGTATTACATGTAATGAACATCCTTATCAGAGTTATCTGGCAGCGCCCATAGAGCGTGTTAAATACTGTCACTTCTTATGTGCCTGCTCGTCGCCTCAACGCATCGCTGCCCAAGTCAGCCGAGCAAAACGTGGGGCACGCGTAGGCGATACGCGGCAGTGGTATGTATATACGCGCAGCGCACACTCACCTCCCAGTCGAAGCTCATCAGGTATCCGAACACGCTGGTCATGTGGGAATTCGGCGTGCCGGCGAAGTACCGCGGGTTGGAGTAGACGTAGGATGGCAGTGGCGTGCCCACCGTGAGGCGATCAGCCGTTGGTATCACCGGATGTGCCGTAATGTCAGACTCCTGCGAGCAACAACATTTAGCTTGGGTGGCCCACGACAGAATAATTAATAGCCGGACCCTTTTAAACGAAGCCGGGTACAATGACTTATGTTTATATCAAATGCGAGAAGTTGTCTTAGCAATAGTCATGTGAAATTGACTTTATTTAATGATTTTCTATGGAGAAGCTCAGCTTGAGCCTGAAAAACAAAGACGATAGCATAGTTTTGTGTTTATCCTATCGCTTGTCATTTCCTTCTTTGCTATTGTCTGTTTCTTTTGGGCTTAAATTGAGCGGCTCGGTAAGAGGAGATTATGATGCACCAGCTTGCCCAATCTTTAGTACCTATCAATCTAAACGACCAACTTTACATTGAATGTATCGAACATGTCGCATCTCGATGCCGAAGTGTACTATGGTGCTGCTGAAAATGATGATGAGTTTGGTGATGTTTGGGAGGAACTTGCCCGCGTTTCTTGCGCTCTGTCCAGAGAATACGGAATTAGAGATCTCGTCATCGTTGATCACGACGTTTCAGTGACGGTGGGCCAAATGGCTTTATGTGCAATTCGCTGCCGATGTGGTGTCATCTAGTATAACATGGAAGGCAATTACGACCTGCCGCTGGCGTTGGATTATCGTCCACGCTCAACATTTGCTGAGGTGATCTTCTGAAGCCATACAGTGTTCTTTTCGGGTTAAGAAGAATATGTGTAAGCTGATCTATACTCACGTTTCGTTCCAACATACCGAGTGGACCCCCCCACTCTCCGGTGGCACGTCGACTGGACCAAATCTGTTCGTCCGTCGTTTGCAGTTGCGTCCTGTCATGTAAGTAAAGCTGCTGTTGGAGATGGTTGGTGTGAAGGCGTGGCTTACTCGCGCCGTCAAGAATTAGGTGAAGTAATACCCGTGACACACGAGAAGAAGTAAAGTACTTTGAAGAAAACCCCATTCGTCGCCAAAAGGGACCATTTACAGAAAGGAGTTGCGCCAATGACACACGGCACCAGACACAGCAACGGCCGCTGCCAACGCGATGCTATATAGTCACGTTATGCAGGCGTTTGAGGGTACGCCCTTCCGGGCTGAAAAGTAGATGCAAGATCTGCTTTACCGAAAAAAATCTTTGCCGGAAAGGAGTTACTTCTTTGTCATGGGTCACTGCGCCCAAACGCCTTTCCGGAAGATGTCCCTTTGTCTAACGGACTTTAGGGCTTTCGTGTGTCGAGGGTATAACCGCAGAAAAAGATGACCTGTGTTCACCTTTGTCTGCGGTCACTTCGTCTAGTTCCTGGCTGCGCCAATGCGTCATTCGTACTGTCACACGTCTGGAACAGCGCATCGCGAACCGAATAGGAAGTGGCGAATTCGCTTCGACATCTGCGATACCGAAATCATCACAAGAATTCTGGTTCATGCGCTAACGTACATTAGCGACAAGTGTTGATGTTAGCGTGCCTTTATTTTTCGAGCTCAACTCTGTTGAGATGGCTCACATGCTTCAGTGCATATGTCTGAACAACGATTAGGTTTCACGGACAAGACATTCTGAATAAGTATACGCTGCAAGTTAAAGTAGCAAGATCGTTCATGTTTCTCTTCGACATATTTGTTTTGCATAATCAAGACAGGATATTCAGACATATATTCACATACCAGTTTTCACGTTCAAGATTTCTTAAAGGGCCACTCGCCACCCCACGTTTAAGGCGGAGAGGCTGATTTTCTCCTCTCCTTCATATACACTATGCATCCTCCTCGCCCCTTAGTTCTTAAATGCACATGAAGAATATCAGCACTAAGTGCTAGAACCCATCAGTATTTCGCGCTTCTCAGCTGTACACTGTTATCGCCGCTTGCGCAGTTCTAAACACAAAAAAATTAAGTTTGATCGGTTGATTTTGCATGATATTCATGCGAGACAAAGAAGAACGGATGGGCGGCTACATGACAAAGCAGTGTGGGAGACAAATAACGTGTGATATATCGCGTATACCAACAAATTGAGAGCATGTACGCTGTAGACGTCACAGGAACTACTGTCTACGTCACAGTATACTGTGCCAAGAAAGACGAGAAATTTCAAGAAAGAGTATTGCGCCCTTTTTTCCCATTTGGGGAGCCAGTTGAGTGGCCCTTGAAGAATTCATGTTCCTGATATAAAGCACACAATGTATGTACCTCATTATTATTTGGTATTGAACTACCTACTCTGAATGAATGCATTACTAAATATTATATATGCACCTGCTGTTTCATAATAAAGAAAAACGTTCCTCGATCGTACCATCAAGCAAAAAACTTGGCGTAGGACATAAAGAAAGCAGCTACATTAATTGGGACACGGCTTTCTGGTGTACTATCCTCAATCGTAAGAAATAAGAGGGGGGAAATGGCGCTGAGGTACGTTGAAAGCCTGAAAAATAAATTGATAGGGTTCAAATCATGCCAAGGAATCAGTGAAGGCTAAGAGAACTCCGCGAAGTATTCTTCTTCTGAAAACCCTCAAATTCTGCATTAATTGCAATCTATAACAGTGACGTAATAATAACTAGACCATTTTATGTGATATTTATCAATACTAATTTTTGTAGAGCCCACATGTTTCATATAATTTTTTTTACAGTCACCTCATTTTTTAACTATCGGTTTAGATAGTTATTGGCCCTATTTTTTTGACAGATTTTTTATTTATTAGTAATTGGCTCTCTTATACTGGTCGGAAATGTTGTTTGCATGCATCGTTCATTTCTTATCCTTATTTTTTCTATTTTTCCTCTTTCACGATATGAAAAGGCACCGTTTTGTACACCATTTAGTACACGTCCAAAGCGATAGCAAGAAGACTAGAAAATTAGAATAATTGTTGCTCATCACGGCGCGAAATGGGGCTTACCGATGATCGCTCTAGTACGGATTGCGAATGCTTACTTGAATCGCAGTGACTGCTGCAGACACTGGATGATGTACCAGGCTAGACCATCGAAGATGACTGTGCCGTTGACCACCGACACTCCCAGCATGGGTCGCATCTCGAAAATAATCGATGAGCAGTGTTTTTCAATGCATATTTGTGAAAAAAAAAGAACTGATAACTTGAGTTTCTAGCTATAGTACAAACAGAGAAGCCCGTTAGTCGAAATGTCGGCTCAGCGTTTCGATTGCGGATTTGTTACATCAAAAGCTTCCATCTTTTCTTTGCTGTAATTTATTTGGACACTACAATCTGGTTTCTGAAATTTCATTCTTTATAAAATATATGTAGCAAAACAATGGCAGATTCAATTCGGAATCACTTGAATCATCGTGGTGACGTCAGCAGAGCATGTGTCTTCTCGTAGAACGAGCACACTTGTCGGGACTGTGCCAGAGAGCAGCCTCATAAATCTGTAAAAATGAACTGCGAAATAAATTACCGTGGCCATAATACTCACTGTTAGGCCCACGAATCGCAGAGTAACGTTTTGCAGTGCGCACATCTGTGAAAGAAAAGCAGAGGCAACTTGACAAGAGAAAAATAGTGGGAGAAAAGTAAGCAAGGAATTGTTATATGTAAGAGCACCAGACATCGTGTTTTTAAATTTTTATTGACTAGGATATTAGCATTCACAAGTACTTTGTCGAAACTTCATGAACAGCATTTATAGTCGTATTCAATGGGAAAATCGTCGTTGAATCATTTGTACTGTTGTTTATTTTGTGCCAAGTAACTTGTTTTAACGTACTGCAGAAAGGTAAACATACCCGTAAGTTCACTGGAAAAATACTGTAAATATTGAATATAACTGAGACTTTCCGCAGCAATTACAACAGACGTTTCTTAATTTCTTAATTAGCATGCTCGAATTTAGCGAAGTGTGAATAGCTAGGACTGGACAGCAGAGTGGCACAATAATGCATTATGCCTTACAAACATAATACTAAAAAAAAACACATAACTGCCAACGTATAGACGAACAGGAGTGCAAGCTGGCTACAAGAAACTAAAAATTAGGACTCGACCCAATCCAAAGAACTGTAATGAAATCGTATTAAGTTCATTCGTAAGATAGGATTTCAAAGCAGCTTTTACAGTCTCGGAAATTCATAGGGAGAACGCAATGTAGCATTCATAGGTAGTAACTGTGTAGTGCACACCGTCGTGGCTTGCAAAATATTGTCAAACGATATATTCGACGATGCTCAAAGTGACCCTGTATCAAAAGGTATCGACAATGATAAGCTGTCTTAATCAGACGACGCCCATCTACGCCAGTCTGGAGTGGTTTCTTGGACTGCTGTGTTCACTCTGTGTTTGAAAGTACTGGTTTTTAAGTGTTGAAGTACTATTCAAATCACTCATTTTGACAAAATATGGCCTGAAGAAAATTTTAAAAAGTTGGCTAGTCTATCAGTGTCGCGCCATTTGAGTAAACGTTCGGCATTGGCTCAACTTCTAAACTTTACCGTACCAACCTTTCTTGTCAGGGTAATTCCTAGAAGTCCTTCTTCTCAAACACAGGCTGCGGTGACGACTAATACAGCGCTATTATATGAATGTTAGAGGCTACGGCGCATGACCCACATTGCACCAAAAGGGGTGTGTTCGCGTTTGCCTTTCGGTCGACCGATATCAGTTGCAGAGAAGCAGCGTAGCCTCCAGGTCAGTGGCAGTTCAACCGTGTCTTGGAGATAGGCCCCGACGCCGTTTCAGTGCTCCAGTTTTGAACAGCTGAAGACTTCGTTTGGACCCTTCCTTCGTTTAGCACCATGTCTACTACATCAGTGCACGGACAATTAAGCGAAGGCAAAGAGCGTATCTGACACGGTCTCTCCCTTTCGATGCGCTACCTTTAAAGCGAAGAGATTCGCGGCAACCTGGTGACTCCATTCGTTTCTTTGCACTCGCAACCACAACGTGCCTGATAAGGTTCTAGTTTTACATTATTTTTGTATCTGATTATGCTTTTTTGTTTTTTTTCTTTCGCTGCTCCCCATCGGTAATGCTTCTGGCCCTGAAAGGTGTATGGAGGTAATTGAATAATTAATTCAATAAGGTGCACACAGCTCAGCGTCGACATGTGAGGATCATTCGGTAGACTATAGTCACTCAACGACTTTTTATAGATGTGTCAAAGTGGATTGTTGTGCAAAGCTCAGTAGTTTTATCAGGAACTTAAGTTTGAAAAAGTGACTTATTCGTCCACGTAATAGCTCGATGTGAATAGCACTGAAAATAACTACGATTCGCCTTAGTTGGAACATATTATTCTTGAAGTATTTGCGCAGGCACTCGGAAAAAAAGATGAGATTGCACCCGTTTGTGAGCGTCATCTTTTCCCACATGTGCCTGCGGGAATACTTCAAGATAGACATTAAAGGAGTCAGTTTATACCGTTTTCTTTTTTTGGGCTAACGTATTGCGCGTGTCCGACAACTTTACGTTAGGGCAGCTGAGATTGGCCTTATGAATTATGCACGTTTGTTGTGGGTATTAATCCCTTTCCGCCCACTAATGTTTTCTGCGCGCAGCATGCGTGCTTTTGCACTGCCACTGCGATGGGACGCATTGGAAGCTTTCTGCACTTCCCGCAGTTCTGCACGTGCACACCCGAGGTCGGCTCATTTTGGACCAAGCGACGATATCCTGTGATGATGCCATCGTATGGTGTCGCGTTTTTTTTTTACGTCAATGTGACGTCACTACGAAATCTCGCAGCGTCTAAACACGTCATTATGATGCGAAAACTTTCTTGTCCGTCTGACTGCGTCATTGAGAAGACGTTTTTGATTGAGCATGGTGTTGTACATCACTCGTGCTGACGCCGACAGTGACTTCTCGCAATTCAGTTGGAAAAAATGCACAGTTCCCTCAAGGTCACGCAAGACCAAAGCACAGTGAAGCTGGTCGACTTCATGATTTTCTGTAGCATATCGTTAATTGTTGGACTTAGCTGCAGGGTTATAAGGTCGTGATCACGGGCTCGGCATCACTCATACTCGGCGTCGCAGATTTCCGGGTCCGCCGCCACTTTCGTTTATACATAGCATCCCTTTCTCATACACGGCTGCATAATTGGCATCAGCACATCGTTCACGCCTCTAGTTCTCGATACATCTGGATGTGTATTCGGTAACCGCTTGTCGTTGCCGTTGCCTTCCCCGTATTTAGCCGCGAGACTCGATTTGCGAAATGCGGTCTCCTCCTCGGGAGTACGTACCTTTTCATGGCGACCCATGGAAGGAACTGTCTTGAAACGGCGCAATATTTAAACATAAAAGGTTTCTATTCCAGAATCCACCACGGCTCCACTGAGGTGTTTCCGTCATAAATATGACGTTTTAAAAATATACTCTGACAAACGACCAAGAAAATTCGGCTGGTCCCACGTACCTTGAAAGTCGACGTTATGCGAGGCATGTAGATGAACTGTGACTGTGTTGTTATGTGTTTATTGAGCAAAACGTTACCAACTGGCGCTAAAGATGTCTACAAACGCACGCGCGGAAATACGTTAAATAGCCGCGTACGTTTTGTATAACCAGTTGCTTACATTTACGTAACGATGTAAACAGCAACATGGATATTGACCACATCAAAGGCGGTGATCAGATATGAAGCGCCCAGTGCTTGCGAAGAGGGTATACCCCTGGACGCTGCTACATAACTTAACTCAGTGAATGGCGCTTAACTACAAGTGACGTTAACCCGACGTGACGATTGTATCATAGGAGTACATATGTAATGTTTACAAAAATTGATAGCCAGCAGTGCAACTACCACTGACGTTTCAAGAACATTAGGGTCTATTTTGAAAACTAATTCCGAGACATGGCGTGGATCTCTGTTAGAATACTAGATTGCCACTCAGAATGCTGGGGTTCGTTTCCCGCTGGTAACCTGGCATTCATTGTTTACATTCGTCGAGTCAACGCTGCTGATGTCAGATCTTTCTTAAAGCTCCCGCGTTAAAATTATCCGCGCCTCTTTTCGCCGTTTCCGGGTAGGTATAAAATGTGAATCCCCTGTCGCATATATATACTTGTGACGCATGCGCGTCCGCGGGTACGTGCCGCACATCAGGTGGAAAGAGTTTGACGACGTGACAGGATTGTGACATTATTCATGCCATGACCAAACCTCCTTTGTCGTGACCAGCCATACGTCAAACCACGACAGTAATTTAAAAAAAAATGGCCCAAATATACATGTTACACTGTAAATGTCGTCGAAAGACGATAGTCTTGCGTCCGGAGAGAGTGAACAAAACGTTTATTTGATGTTCTGCGCAAGAAAATCGGTGAATGGTATTCTGCAGGCGCTGCGTTAGAGTGCCTCGAGCGTGTGGCGGAGGCGAACGAGCGCATCTAGGCACGTTATACACAAGTGCCATCTGGCAGTTATCTTCGAAAACGAAGGCGTGCAGCCCGCGGAGAAAGATGCGCGCCAGTCTCGGAGGTGATAAGGTGTAGAACGCAAAGCGACGGGCAGGTGCCACCACCGTGACGTCGTAGCAAAGCGTTGGAAACACCTTTTTGAGCATCGCGTTGCACTGTCACTGTGCAGCGCGATTCAACGGTACATTCCTTAGAGTTACTTGTGTGTGCCTTTTCTAGTATAAAGGCAGACAAGCGTTGTTGTGGCGCCTCAGATATGTGCAATAATTGCTTTTTTAATTGACAATCGTACAACCATGAACGCTAAACCTTGAGCAATTTTGGTGGGCGCTGCGGATGGGGTTGCCCGTTTGGTGCCGTTTGAGATATCGTTGGGGCGGACAAACAGACAAATGTACAGACAGACCAAATTTTTTTTTGTCAAAGACCCCCAAGAAAGAGTATCGTCTTTAAAAAACTTCGACGACACTTCAGCTTCACCTCCAGCAGTCTGGTCCCGTGTGCCTTACCTTCAATCAAGCCGCAAGCAAGGAGTGTTCTCGCACGTAACGTAGGCCATTTCACACTATCTAATGGATGTCTACTTGATGTACAGTTGCCCACTAACCCATAATGCATCCTTTTGCTACTTGTCCGTAAGGTGCCACGTACACTTGCATAGCCGCACACTTTGTAATTGTGGGGTAGATTTAAGCCGCAGACTCATTGTACAATTCGCGTTTCGACGTTGGAGTGATTCTAGGACCCTGGCACGCAATTTTACATGCGTTGACCAGGCTACTTTCAGTACATCACATCCGTCGTTTTTTTTTTCTGAAGGCTGTTTCAAGCAATGACGCGACTCTGTGTTGGAACAACTGCTTGCCTCGCATAAGACCTGGGTTCGACTCTCAGTTCAAACATTTTTTTTGTTTATCTTATTCGCATGATCCTCGATTCCTTGTCACGTGAAAGATGATTTTTCGCGCACAAAACGATGCCGACACCTACGCCAACACCGGCATTTCCACGAAACGAGCTCTTTAACACTTTTGCATAATAGTCCTACTCAAATTGCAAAAAGCATGCTTGAACCCGCCATTTGAACTCGCGGCCTTTTTTAATTTCCACCGAAGTCTGATCAGCCAAACTTTTCAGTTGTCGGTCTCTTTAATAAAAAACCGATATTTGTAGAAGACGGCAACACTCACTTCACGACACATATATACATTGCGTATAGTACTTTAAAGGTATCCCACAGAGGAGGCCAAGCTGTACACTGAAGGGCAGTGGACACGTGCCAAGAGGTCCAATGCGCTGCCCGATCCCGTCAGAACGACTACATGCTTGCTCATCTTGTTCCAAAGGTGGACACCGTAGCTGCTGTTCACCTCCCTCAGCAGGCGTCGGGCATTTCTGGGGTCAAAGAAGTGGCGCCAATCATCGAACTTCGACTTGAAAAACGTCCACGATGGAAGAAATTTCACAAGCCGAGAGATACTGCGTTTACGAGGAAGATGGGACGTCAGCCACGGCCCGCAGGCAGACCACCAATCGGGTCCTGTAGTATCGCGAGCACGCGATCATAAGCGCTCTAATAACGGGGTGATTCTTCGCGAAGAAGAGTAGGCTGTTAGTCACGTGTTCTCCGTCTACCTCGTAAACAATACTGTTTCGTAATCCTTTCAGCGACCTGAAAACTATGACGTCCGTATCCACGTATACGCCGCCGCGCTTCCAAAGCACGGCGTAGCGAAGAAAGTCGCTCAGGTGCACCGCGAAGACGGGGCTCCGGTGCAGCGCTCCACCTTTGGCGTACAACCGCAGCAGCGGCGTCCCCTGCCAGTTCGGTGCTCGCACTGCAGCGCTGCCGACCGAAAATTGGGCAGCTTGGAAAGCACGCGGTGGTAAGCGCAGTAAGAGGAGTTGATGTTTCCGACGGAAAGCAGGTGCACGGTGTAGTTGCGGTTGTGCAGGCAGGCCGACTCGATGCTGCAGGCTTCTCTGGCCTTCAGCTTCCACCGACCCGATGTCTCGAGGAACCATATATCGTCAGCTTGCGAGTGTTTCGGCTTCTGGGAAGATCCTGCGGAAGGAAAAAGTGGAATCGGAAAATTCGGTTACTTTCGCGCAGTATAATTCGGTATCTGCGTAGAAACACCGATCTGCCTCTCACTCTGAAATTATTGTTTCTCGCTCCTGATCTTCTGAGCAAGTTCCCAATGCTGGAAACAGAAAACCTGCAGCAGCCGCTGCGCTTTTACAACTCTTCGTTCACGATAATTCAAGGGCATGTGAAATACAGAGCACACACGAAGAAAGAGCAGACAGGACGACGCACTACAAGAAACTGAATTCTTCACTCAGTAATAACATGTTTATAACGCAATTATATCAAAAAAAAACAAAAGAGTCGACATAAGAAGATTAAACATTAAAATCGCTCATCACGACAACCTCACGTGTCATTCGAGAAAACCTATCTCACCCTCCTGCAGGTGAATGTACGGGTGACTATAGTGTAACGTGCTGTCTCCCGCCCGATAAAAAAAGCCTATTTGCAAGGAGTGCGAAGAGGGTATATACGCGTTCGTCTTTTTTGCGAAAACTGTGATGCACAAGCGTAATGGCTCTACGCGGAGGGAAATTATAGAGGTCTCTTCGAGGGGAAGACGACATGTTTCATTCGCCAGTGGTCACCCGTTATCCTCAGTTATCGTGAAGCAACATCAACGCGCTCAAATTTTAATTTACTGAACCCTTCATTTGAAACCTTCTTGCAACCCTTCATTTCCCCGAGAAACTGTTCTGACGTACCGATTACCACCGAATCAGGCGTGGATGCCATCCTTGCGCAGTATTTGTAGCTGTATTCAAACAGATGTATGGGAGGGTGGCGGGGTGGTGCATGATGGAAGGGTTGGAAGATTCGAAGATTAACTGACCACTTTGCTAACTCTTGGAAGATTAACAGTCCACTTTGTCCAGAATGCGACACGCGGAATAAATGAAATGAGCAAATCGTGTAATAAAACACATCTTTCAGCCAATGAATACACGTTCTTAGCAATGCCTGTACAACTGTTTCATGTAACTCGCACGTGGACATTTACGGCACAACGAACGCATGATATTGCCCGCTTAAACAAGATGTATAAGCATCCCCTCACGAGACCACAATTTACACACGCTTGTGCATGCGACCGGAATACATTACGCAATTCCCGAACCGGACCACATTCCTGTCACAGTCTCCATTTCTTCTTTACAGCTTCGCGCAATGGGGCCACCATGTAAGCGAGTTTTTGTCACAGGTAATACACGGTGACAAGCGTCCCGACTCTCTTATGGTCATTCCCAGGAATTGAGGAAATCTGCACTTGGCACCATCTCTCTGCGTCAGGAACGCTAGCCTGCTATATAGCTGAATGGGAAATCGGTGAGAAAAATCATCTCTTTAAAAACGCTATAGTTATGAAAAACGACTGCAAGTTATACGTAGTAGAGAACCACTGGTACATTCTGGTAAAATTCAAGTAACGCGCTTTAAAGCACCTGACTTCCCAAGACAATTGAACACCACGTGTAGAAACACTTCGGATCTCATTGTTGAACATTCTGGGAAGCCACGCGGTTTCTAGTGCGACACGGTAACTTTACCAGCCTGTTCAACTAGAACTCTGCTGTATAGAACAGGGAGTCGTTTTTGATAACTAGCTTATTTTGTCAGATATATTTTTTTAGATCATCTGCCATTCAGTTATGACTGACTGCCATTTTGGCCGACGAGAGATGGCGGTGCGTGCAGATGTCCCCAAATCCTGGTCATGATTAAACAGTGTCTTTTGTTACCACACCAACAACGTAATACATATACTATTTATATATGTCCACAATGGTCCCACTCATTTCTTCTATTGCTTTTTTCACACTCGTAAAAGATTCTGAGAATGAAAACACATCGAGTCGCCATCATTCAGAGGAACAATAAAAAGTAGAAGCAGTAACTTCAGTGGTTGCGAACTTCCTTGAACCCTAACTTACGTTTCGCTACTTGTTTCCTACTTAGAGATAGAGAAAGAAACAAAGGCAGGGGGAAGCTAAGTATAGTTGAACCCGGTTAGCTACCCAGCATGCACGGCGGTAGGGGAAAGAAAAGAAAAATAATAAAGAAGGAAACAGACGTAAAATAATACGCTAGCATGCATAGCAGCTTGAAGCGCGAATACCCACAAGGCATTCACGCCAGCGTCGCAGCGAAGTAAGGTTGGCATGTTAGTAAACTGTTACTAGTTGCAACCGTTATGAACTTTTCTTCTATAGTTGCTTAGGCCAGTATAAAGTTAATAACTGGAAGCAAAGATGTATAGTAATTGCAGCTGTTACTAATTTTCTTGGGCGTTTGTACATTTTGTATTAATTTTTAAATGTAATCGTCATGACCCATCCATTTTAATTGGACAATCCAGAAGAAAATGTCCAAGGCCAAAGAAAAAATTATTACGTAACCCAAATGTCTAAGCATCATTCTGCAGTTATGAAACCTGAAGGGCAAAATTTAATAGACCATAGGCTAATGCAACGTGGTTTTAGTACACAATAGGGAGATTTCAAAAAGAGGCCCCAAAACTTTGGGGCCCCAAAACTCTTTAAGTATGCACGCTTTGGGTGAAGCAGGAGCTAAGAGTTTTCGAATAGGGTCTGCGGCACTTTGGATACGCACCCAATTTTTGGTCATGCCACTTCAGTGGGTGTCATCACGTTTGTCTGACGCAAAGCTTTTAGGGCCAGCTTCGGGGCTCCCTCTAAGTTCGAGAAATAGCGTCCCCAACCAAAAACCCAAACGCGGTTCGGGTTTTGAACATGCACAGTGGCCTTGGCGCTATTTATTCGGTATCCCAAACTTTTGAGGCACCCATTCGAAAACTCTCTGATATAAATTAACACCTACAATGACAGGGGTGTGTGAAAAAAAAACATGCGTTCAAATTATATTGGGAACTGTTAACTACTGCGTGTCTCACAACTTATATCGTGGCTCATGCAAGTAAAGCCTCGGAAACGGATGTTATATTTTTACAAGCCTACGTACTGAGTAGCAGAGGGATCACATTCAAGTGTACTGAGTTGATATTAGCAAGCTTTCTACCTTGTCTCGACTGTTGTAATATTTTGTTATAACAGTTGTATCAGGGAATAAGCATATTATTGTTTTCTTTTTCGTTTACTACGGTTCATTTTAAGTCTTATGCTACGTCCCCAATCACGAAACAAAATCTGATTCAGGGTGTGGAACAATACCTCCGCATCTTTTAGTATTCATCCTGAAACACAGCTTCGCACCAGCGCCAGGTATATGTATTCAACGTAGGGGCTATAAAAACTCCTGAAATAACGCATACAACACTGCGTCTCCTTCTTTTTGTGGTGGAGGGACGCCGGACGCGCTGAAACGCGCATGCGTCAAAGCAACGCGGCGCGACGCGCCTGCGAGTATATTATGGCTGGACCGGCGCCTGGCGTGGCAACGCCGACGAGCACGCGCGCCACGTCACGTCGAAATACATTGGCGCCTTCACTGTGGCATGTAGTCATGTTCTCACATGACACGCATCTCATATCATTATCATGTTTGCACCAGTCACATACCTTCGTCATCCATTGGCGTCACGTAATACCGATTTGGCATATGCGAAGCTAGAGAAACGGCCGCGAGCGCATTATCAGTGTGTCATGTAGTCATGTTGTTACATGACATGCATGTCGTGATTATCATGTTTGGATGTGTCATTTACCTATGTCGTCCGTTCGCATCGCGTAATACCGAGTTTGATACACGTGAAGCTATCGAAACGGACGTGAGCGCATCATGGGCGTAGCATGTAGTCATGTTGTTACATGATACGCATGTCGTGATTTTCAGGTTAGGGTCTGTCGCTTGTGTTCGCCATGCAATCATGTCGTACCATACCAGTTTTGTAACATGTCATGTGAACGAAACCACCCCAAGAGCTGCAGGACCATGAAATGTAAATCATGACATACATATCATAGTTTTCATGTTATGACTATAATTAAATATGTTTTTCATACAGTGGCGTTAAGCCATACCAAGTTTGGTATCGATACCATTATCGAAACGGCCAGGAGAGATAAAAGTCGTAGGCGGCTAGATAGATAGATAGATAGATAGATAGATAGATAGATAGATAGATAGATAGATAGATAGATAGATAGATAGATAGATAGATAGATAGATAGATAGATAGATAGATAGATAGATAGATAGATAGATAGATAGATAGATAGATAGATAGATAGATAGATAGATAGATAGATAGATAGATAGATAGATAGATAGATAGATAGATAGATAGATAGATAGATAGATAGATAGATAGATAGATAGATAGATAGATAGATAGATAGATAGATAGATAGATAGATAGATGGATGGATGGATGGATGGATGATGGATGATGATGGATGATGGATACGCTCCAAGTCGCTGAAGCTCGCTAAGAATTGCTTCGCATTTAAAATATATTGGTCCATGCGTTAGAGTAAAAGAAGCAGTTCTGCCGGTTCATTTCGGAGCAGCTAATGTTTACCTATTCGTGAAGTAATGCCAGACGTATTTCCTAAAATACGAACTTTCCCGATGTCGCTTAACGCTTGCCTTTAAGGGAGGCAGTGCTGGTCTTCCTGGGAACGGAGTTGCGCGGTCTTGGCAGCACTGAAGTTTCATCTGAAATAAAAATTTAGCATCTGTTATGGCTACTCTTGTAAAAACTAACACATAAATACCTAGTCTCGTATAGCAAACCGAATGAAGATTGTAGGAATGCCAGTGTGACAGTAAGGTAGTTGATACATTGCGCATCAGCTCACACTAACCTTTACATTCGGTGGCTTGAAAAATCATATTGCATCACATAATTTTTCTGTGCAATGCTATATTTTCAGCTACAGGCTGATTGGTCTGTCTTTTGAAAAGGATTTAGGGTAGCGTTAGAGTTTCCTACTTAGTGAAAATAAGAGAGAGAAAGGTCAAAATGCAGGACATCTTGCTCTGTGGTGCCCTGCATGTATTGGAAATAGTTGAGGGTACGAGTTAAACGAGCGTATCTTAGTAACCTAGTAACCAGCGAATCACTGATTACGTTGCATTGATTCACTCGGGGAACAAATCGCAACTTATGTTTACTGAATTGGACAAGGAAAGCAGAGGTAGGTCTGAAAATTAGTAGGCAGGCAACAGTGGGCCACTGCAGTCTCGGAAGAGAACTGCGCCTTGGAAGAGGTAGCCAGCCACTGGAACTTATAAGTACAGTTCAGCAACCGCGGCGACGAACATTCAGATTGAAGTAAGCAGAAGACTAACCCCCATATTCAGAAATGCTGCTTGACTTGAACTTGGCTTGCCACCGACTTCAATGCAGCACAAAAGCGTCTCGAACGCACTGTCTTTAGGTGGTGCCAAGGCGGCACAAACGCACAGACGCGTTTCAAACGTGCTGCATTGAAGGCGATTTCAAGTCAACTTCAAGTCAAGGAGCGTTTATGAATACGGGGGTGAGGATAGGATAAAGCGCATTCGACAAGCATTCTCTAATTCTGAATGGTAGTCCATCACCGACACTTGGGGCGAGACGCGTGAGGCGCCCGGCAGGAGCAGTCGCTCATCGCGTCGGCTCCGTGTTTTCTGGATGTTTCGCGGCGGAAATCACCATATCCAGCGTATTTGTCGTTACGAATCGACGCCACAAGTCATCGCGACCATCCTGACGAAACATCAGGTGGGAGGACTTGCATTTGACCATTTTATGCCCGTTTTTGTGTTCGCTGCACCGGAAGAAGAGCCACCTGCATAGCGTTCGCCGTAGACACCGCCGTCACCGCTGCGACGCAGCTATAGCGTCGCGAGGAACCACGAAGAACGTGGCACCGTTTTTTCTTCGCGGTGTGCCAACAAGACGCCGGGTGAAGACTTCGAGGGCTCGGCGCCCTACAGGTACGAGGTTCCTCTATCAAAGACTTGGCTAGTACGCGACCACTACGGTGGTTGGTAGCCATCGCCACGAGCCTTATGCTCGTCCAAGTGCGTTAAACCACATGAGTGATACTGCAGGCCACAATGAAAAGCCTGGGGGCTTACAGGTGCGCCCAAGCATCATAAAACCGGCACGTTTGCAAATTCACAACCGCGAAATGGCTCCAGCGAGCACAGCAGCATTGCAGGACGATGAAGTTGAGAGCAAGAAGCTTCGCCTAGAAGAGAATCCTCTCGACGATAAAACGTCAACTTATTACCTAAGTGATGAAGAAGACATGGGCGAAGATGAACCATTTACGTTGGTTACTTATAAAAAGAAACAAGCAGAGGGTATCCCAGTCATCTTTCGTCCAACAGCTGAAGGTGCTAGCTTCTGGAAAGTGAACCCCAATCGAGTGTCAGCTGAAGTAGTTTCCGCTGCTAAAGAAAAAGTGCAGTCATTCAGAACGACCAGAGATGGAAGCTTTAGTGTCAGCGTTGCTTCCTTAAGTTCAGCTAAGCGACTTCTGATGCTTTCAAATGTAGGTGGCCTGGAAGTTAAGCCTTTCATCCCAGAGTCATACACTCGGAACATTGGGAAAGTAAAACATGTTCCTCTGCAGTATTCCGACGAACAACTTTTGGAGTACTTGAGAGATGCAGGGGTTATATCGGCGCGACGGCAAATAAAATACTACCGCCAGGAAGATGGAGGATTAACGACGCGTCCACTTCACTCAGTGATCCTGACTTTTCGAGATGACCGCCCGATTCCAGGAAGCATCTACTTAGGATTCACCAGTCACCCAGTGGAAGAATATCTTGGTCCAGCACTTCGGTGCTATAACTGCCAGCGATTCGGACACATGGCGAAAAGTTGCCGTAACACACGCCGGTGTAAGATCTGCTCAGAAGAACACCATCATAAGGAGTGCAAGTCTGTTCTTCAGCCTAAATGTGCAAACTGTGCAGGTAATCACGCTGCCTCATATTCAGGCTGCCCGCAAATTAAAGCTGCTGCAAAAATGCGTCGGCATGAGCTCATCCATGGAAGAAAACCGTGCCCCAATGAACCATCTCCAAACCTTGAGATTGTTCATCCTGTACGTGATCCACCTCAGCGGCCACCGCAACAACACCCGACAAGCACGCTAAGAGAACCGCCAAGAGAGCCGCCAAGTGCACACTCGAGAGACCACTCACGAGAAGTACCTACAAGTAACCCAACCTACGCGTCAAAGCTACGAACGCCCACGGGACCTCTGCCGGAAAGTAGCAAAACCGACAGTGCCAGTGTTCGCCCCAACTACAACATCGAAACGCCACGTCATTCTCAACAGGCCTCAGAAAATCAACCATTCAATGGAGACCGTGCCTCTGCATCAGTCATGCAATTGATTCTGCCAATGCTTTTCGCAGCACTTAAGGCAATCCTGTCTGCTCTACCGGAAGCAAATAACCTGCCAGAAGTAAAAGCCCTGCTGCCTCTGGAAGCACAACTGTGTCAACAGTCCGGGTCAAACCTGCGACAAGCAACATATGAATAAGCGCTACAAAGATGTCTCCATATACCAGTGGAATGCCAATGGTCTTCGAAGGAAGTGTGCTGACTTCCGTAAACTCCTTCTGCAGTATAATTTTCCAATACTTTGCATCCAAGAGGCAGGAATGAATGATGATTTCCGCCTCTCCAACTACGGGATATATAAGTCATCTCGTCGAAGTGGTCCTAGCAGAGTACATTTGTGCGTCAGAAAGGACCTACCTTCTCATCAAGTTAACTCAAGTGATTCGGACTTCCCGGAATTCGTCGCTTGCAAAGTATCCTTTGGTGAGCAGTGCTTTACAGTGATCAATTTTTACCTACAACCTTCAAGCCGCATTTCGGTGGAAGAGCTAACAAATATCTTCAACATTTCTAATTAATATACGTTTATATGCGGAGACTTTAATGCGCACAACATAATCTGGTGTAGTGATCGATGTGATGCACGTGGGAACATTGTTGAGTGTGCCGCAGACAAATGCAATTTGACAATTTTAAATGACGGCTTCCCAACTTTTCTCCGAGGGCATAATTACTCTAGTTGCATCGATGTAACCTTGTGTTCCCAAGATCTAGTGAATGGTGTGGTATGGACAACGGATATATAAACACGTGGGAGTGACCATTTTCCCATTCTAATAAGTCACCCCTACTTGCGAAAAGGCGACACCAGACGCTACAGCAAACTGACAAACTGGAGGGCTTTTCGGCACCACCTAACAAACCAAAATAGTGAACTCACGACAGTTGAAAGGTTTACTGAATTTCTGCAAGATAATGCGAATAAATGTACAAAGAAAGTCCCAATTCCAAAAGACTGTGCTGCAGTCTATGGAGAGTACGAACATCTAAGAGCCATCAGACGACGTTCAGAAAGGGCATATCGACGCAGCGGAAGTTTAGAATCATACAAAAATGCACAGAAAATCCACAGTGTAATGCGCGGACGGCTAGAAAATTTAGGTAAACGACGCTGGCGTGATTTCTGTGGCACGCTCTTTCCCCACACACCTGTTCCAAGAATTTCGCTTGTAATTCGAGCACTTAGTGGCCCTGTATCACAGAGCTTCCCATTTCGTGCTCTTGCTGGAGCTTTGGACAAACCGGAAGCTGTGGTAGCAGATGAATTTTGTCAACTTATCAGTAGGCCCGCCGCATCACAATGTGCCTTATTTGATAATTCTGTCGCATTAGCCAGCCAGAAAATTAATGCTTGCTTTTGGGCCCAGCATCCTCAGCTAGACCCTGTATTTACGTTAAGGGAGCTGCATTGTGCTATAGCATCATGTCGTCAAAAATCGGCCTCTGGACCGGACGGCATTACGTACAATATGCTAAAGAACCTTGGGCCCACAGGCACAACTATTCTCTTAGATATTTACAATAATCTATGGACGCAAGAATTGTACCCGAGTCTTGGAAGTGTGCTCGCATCATTCCGATCTTAAAACCGGCTAAGACACCCTTGAACCTTGGATCCTTCCGTCCAATCAGTCTGACAAGCTGTTTATGTAAGGTAATGGAAAAAATGATTGATGCGCGACTTCAATGGTAGTGCAACAGAACTGGTGTATTCTCCAACTACTTGACAGGTTTTAGGAAACAGAGATGCACAATGGATGCAATACTGGACCTAGTAACGTATGTGGAGCATGAACGCGCCTGTGGTAGTTTGAAGGTCGCAGTGTTCTTGGACATCAAAAGGGCATTTGACACAGTCAGTCACACTCATGTTCTGCTGAGTATGTTGGAACACGGACTGTCCAGCAGGTCTTTGCGGTGGGTATCCAAACTTTTATCAGGTCGTAAAATATTCATTCAGACGAGCGAAGGAAAAAGTGCAGAACACGACGTCAGACAGGGAGTGCCACAAGGAAGCGTACTCAGCCCTTTTCTTTTCAACTGTGTTATGGCTGATTTAGCTAAAAGACTGCCTTCCAGGTTGAAATACTCCTTATATGCTGATGATGTGTGCATTGGGGCATCTGGCACGGACATACGGTTAATTCAGATTGCATTGCAAGACGGAATAAATATTATCAACAACTTTTTAAAAGAAAGAGGAATGATTCTATCGCACGCAAAGACAGCTGTATTGCCCTTCACCCGTAAGAAGTTAAAGAACTTCAATCTCAATTTAGAAGAAGAACCACTAATGATTGTGACACAGCATCGATTTCTCAGAGTAATACTTGATAGGCAGCTATCATGGGCACCTCACATAAAGAAACTCGAAAACGAGGTGAATACGCTAGTGAATATACTCCGCAGAATTGCTGGGACATCATGGGGCGGACCTGTATCATCCATGCTCGCTGTCCACAATGCTTTAATACGACAAAAAGTTGCATTATCTGCAGCAGTGTTACGCGGCCTTTCCCGCACTTCAGAGGAGCGACTTCAAAGACCATTAGCTAGGGGACTGCGCGTCTGCATAGGTGTTCCACGAGCGACTTCCAGCAGCCTTGTCATAGCAGAGACTCTACAACCACCCTTTCCAGTCATGAGAACAATTGAAACATGCCGCCATTTTTTTCGCTTACAGACGCAACACAGGAACCACCCATTGGCGCTGGAGATTTTACTAAGAGATAAAAGCAATGCTCATAACGAAATACAGAGTAATGTACATATATTACCCAGACATGAATTTCGGAACTCTGAAATTGACTATACTCCATGGGTGCTTGTTATACCAAGCATTGAATTCTCAGTAGATGGCATTATTAGAAAGAGAGACATGTTCATCCAAGCTGCTCAACAACTAGCGCTTTATCAGATACACATGCGGTATCCAGGGTACATACATATTTACACAGATGGCTCAAGTACTACAACGTTTTCAACATCGGCATTTATCATACCACAGCTCAATATTCAGGAATCGTTTAAATTATGCCGCACGACGTCATCTACAACATCTGAGCTCTTCGCTATTTTGTATGCTCTAAAGTTTATAAACTCGGTAGCAGACGCGAGAAAATGGGTACTTTTCAGTGACTCACAGGCCGCATTAAGATCACTCTCCAGTACAAACAGTACAGTAATAAGTGATAGTATGACATACGAAACGCTGAAGGAGCTAACTAAAGCAAAGAAGGCGACACATGAGATCAAATTCTAGTGGATACCTGGCCACTGCGACATTCCTGGAAACACAGATGCCGATGAAGCAGCACGACAAGCACATCTTAAAGACGTTACTGTTTCTTTACCGATTTCGAAAAATGAATTGCGTAGTATTATAAAGAATATAACTTTCAGAATGAGCAAAACTGCTTGGTTTGACCAAAGTACAAAGAGCTGCGATTTATATCACATCGATCCATTTATTGAATTCAAAATTACGCTGGCATTAGATAGAAGGATGGAAACTCTAATTCACCGATTGAGGCTAGGCACCGCATACACAAAACATTTTTTGCACAGAATCGGCAGAGCTGAAACTCCCCAATGCGATTGTGGATTTATAGATGAAGACGTATGTCACTTTCTCATAGACTGTCCACATCATGACACGCCAAGACGCCGTCTTAAAAGCGAACTGTTCGCATTGGACCACAGACCATTTAGCATGAAAAAACTTCTGGGCCCGTGGCCAACTGGAGTTTTACAGTCCCACGCTTTAAAAGCATTAACACGTTTTTTACAAGACAGCGGGATTGCTGACAAGTATTAACAAAGAACAAGCTTTCATTTGTAACACATGTACTTATTATGTACAGTATCATGTGACACCCATCACGTGTGTGTTGTGAAATGAATGACGTGTCGACTATTATGTACATACGAGCGAATGCATCTTTATAAGGACCAGGCGTGTGCTTTGTTGTTTTGTTGTTGTGTTTTGTGTTTGTTGTTTGTGTTTTGTTGTTTCCAGAGACTTCTCACAATGACTTTCAAACATTTACTTACATATCTGTGCCTGAGTTTTCTATTTTCCATGCACTGCTTTGTATGTTTTGCTTCAAGATACGCGTTCAAGTTTCAATCAACGGCTAAGGAGTAGCCGGCGCCATAATGGTGCGCCAACATCTCCTTATATATCATATCAATAAAAAAAAACGACACTTGGAGCTCAAGGACGCTGTCGTGTGAAGTCACCAGCGCGTTTTCCGCATCACCGATGATGAACTGGAGAATTTTACCCGTGCAGATCAACGCGTTGAGAGTTATAGACGTTGTAACAGGAGCGGCCGCAACAGCTTCGCGGACGCAGTCTGCCACATATGGCAAGCAGGCTGCGTCCGAAGAGCTGCTGCGGACGCTAAACTGAAAGTGGCTCTCTATGTGTATGAAGTTTGCTCAATTACAAATCGAGAACATGTCAAAATGATCGAACTTCTAGGTAGACCTTGCATTATCGCTGGGATAAATGCGGCCTCAATTTCTGCACAGTATTGCAGAAATAATCAGTTGGGTTGCAATACTTTATTCGCATACTGATGCTCTAATTATACGCTGAACAGTGCAGGCTGGTTGTAAAGGGGCCCCGTTACACTTCTTCAGCATGCTGGGAAAACGCTCCCGAATGGTTGTCTTTACAATGAAGCAACTTGAAAACGCACTTTCCTTTTCAGTGTTGGGGGCTGATAAAGAGGGTGACCGGAAGTTTCTTGGGGTACAACGCTTGCTGCTACTATCACAATTTTGAAACCATATATAACGGTAGCCAAACATGGACACGGGTTACTTTTGGCTAGCACTGACTAAATAATGGTTAATGCAGAGTATCCGCTGTCACAACACCGGATTTGTATTTGTTCCATTTTATTCTAGTGACGTACTGGGATAGGGCAGGTAAAGATTTTCGGAAGAAGAGAAGATAAAAAGAAATAGTTAGAGGCTCTTATCTTGCGGGGGTTCATTAGGGAGATCACATCCTAGATATTATATGCGCTGCCTCAAGTGACCAAACCCAAGAAAGTTAGAGGCTATGGTTAGGTCAGTTGAAGCTCCGCATAATATATCTAGGATGTTGGCTCTTTATTGGGCCCCTGCAAGATAAGATATGATGTTTGCTCTTTTCGCGTTTTCCGGGAGAAGTTTGATGTTATCAATCACCCGAACATGCACAAGAGTACATTAGCAGCTGTTCGCTAAATAGAGCTCGTTACCACTTACGCGCCCAGCCGAGGTCCACGAGTACTCGCGACGAAAACAGATATATGTGCACACGTCTGATTCCAATTTGGAACAAGAGAAAAAAATCCACGCATCTTCGAGAAGCGAATCATGACGAGTAGGAGAACATCTGCTTATCACATAAGTGAGTAATTCATATGATACCAGAGCGTTGCCCCATGTGATGTTAACTGAGTGGCGCAAAGCGACCAAGAGTCGACGACAAAGCAAGGTCCTATAGTCTATAATGGGTACGTTTAAGACGCGGACTACTGTAAATGGTTTGTGCCCATATGTGTTTTAAGCTGTTCTGTAACAATGATGATGACTATTAGTCCAGTGGTAGCCCCACCGCGGTGGTCTAGTGGATAAGATAAGGCTGCTGACCCGGAGGTCACGGGATCAAATCCCGGCTGTGGCGGCTGCATTTCCGATGGAGGCGGAAATGTTGTAGGCCCGTGTGCTCAGATTTGGGTGCACGTTAAAGAACACCAGGTGGTCTAAACTTCCGGAGCCCTCCACTAAGGCGTCTCTCATAATCATACGGTCGTTTTGGGACGTTAAACCCCACATATGTATGAATGAATTAGTCCACTGGTAACTGTACACATTCGCTGTATGATCATGCACAGCTGCGACACCACAACGTTTTTCGCGCGGATTGCCACGGAGCATGCGCTCTTCGCTTCAAGGCCGCGCGTAAATACTCGCTCGATTAGGCCACCAAAGCTTTCGCTTCAAAAATGACGTTGACACTCACTCGTACGTTGGATGGAAGGCCGCTGTATCCATCGTGCGTGATGTATCATGGTGAACAGACCGACCAATACTATAACCACGAATAACCGTTGTATCCGAATATCCTGTTCAACCTTGCAGCAAGTAGTCATGCACTCCATGACATGCACTTGTAAGACATCTATCAGGTCGTTCCGCTCCTTCAAAGGACTTTTGCAGCCTTCAGATCACGACAACGTTCAGCCTCATGATGATGATGCCTCCACTTTGGTTGCTACCCACTAAGGGGGATTATTATACAACCTCCACTATTGTAAAACTGCACGTTATTTTATAAAATCACTAAATTCTTGGCCAATCTCCCACAGTGGGTGTGCGCCACGAGCAATAGGTGAACGAGAACAAGAAGAGGATTGGCCGAGAATTGGTGACATCAACTTTTAGGCCTTTAAGGAAATAAATAATCCTAACAAAAGGAGGATAGAACGTACTTTATTCACCTAGTTCTCCTTCTTCTCCCTTGATCGTTCTCGCTTGATCGCCTATACCACTGCTCGTGATGATGCTGGGCTTCATTTTTTTTGCGTTTGCTGAGGGCACAGTTCGCGACTACATGTAAGTGGAGCACAGTACATGGTACTACTAAGAGCTACAGCTTTTAAGTATTGGGTCAAGTTGTTGAGTTGAATGAACTTTACTTGCCCAATGGTTGGTTCTCTGTCCGGGGCTATACAGGTTGCTAGGGATCCAGCGTTTGCGGAACATTTTCCGAAGTCTTCTGCGACGCCTTCGGCCGCTAGATGGCCCACTCCTGCTCTTTGGTGCCTCACTAAGGAAGGCAGCTTGCCATCGATAAGCAAGGCGCATCGCTTCAGAGGGTCCTTCAGTAGGCACCGTCCCTTCTCGTGGCCTGTCTTAATTCCTTGCGCATTCCCGAAGTACATGTGCCCTATTGACCCATAAGTGCTAGAAGTACGTAAAAAAAAAAACGGGGGAGCAGGAAGGGTAACTAGAGAAAGTCACTAATTCGCTACCCTCTAGCACCATGAGTAGCTGCAGGCGACGCATGCATTGTGGGCCACAGGTGGTTAAGACGGTAGCATTTGATGACTGTGCCCGTCTGCAGCCGCCTCATGTCCACCGCCTGCGACCTGTCCAGATGCATGTGGGGTTTCGGTCTTTCCTGTAGTGCCCAAGCAACTCTAGGCACGAGGACGGGAGCTTCCAGCTAGCAGTAAGCACACATCTGTTCCTTTGCTCCTGCCACCGAACTTTTTCATCATCATTATCATCATCATCAGCCTGACACTTTTCTCTGCAGGACAAAGGCCTCTCCCATGTTCCGCCAGTCAACTTGGTCCTGTGCTTGCTGCTGCCACTTTATACCCGCAAACTTCTTAATCTCTTCTGCCCACCCGACTTTCTGTCTCCCCTTCGTGCGTTTGCTTTCTCTGGAATCCAGTCAGTTACCCTTAATGACCAGCGGTTATCCTGCCTACGCGCTACATGCCCGGCCCATGTCCATTTCCTGTTCTTGATTTCAACTATGATATTCTTAATCCCGGATTGTCCCTGATCCACTCTGCTCTCTTCTTGTTTGTTAAGGTTACACCCATCATTTTCCTTTCCATTGCTCGCTGCGTGGTTTTCAATTTAAGCTGAGCCCTTTTTGTAAGTCTCCAGGTTGCTACTCCACTTTTTCAGGAAGCTTTATATTTCAAAAAAAGTTAAATGTTTTGCTAAAGTCAACGCAGTCATTTATAAAACATTCTGATGACTCACATCTTGCTTCTCAGATAATGAGCGACGCCTGGTCTTATTGATGATAAGTTAAAATTACTGAGGCGACAGCCTTAGGTACCTCGTCAAAGGCAAAAGGTGCCCACCGCCGACGTGATAACCAGTGGCGAAGAATATCATGTGAAAACGTCACAAAAGTTCGTGACGTCACATGATAGGGTCAAGACATATCACATCTCCACCTTGTCAGGGTTGGGCGAATCCCTGAGGCATTGTAAAAACCATGTAACAGGTTGCAGAAGCCAAGGCTTTCAGGGTGGGAGGCATACTTTAAATTTCGAGAACAGTTCAGTCCACGCTGCCTGAAAATTGTTGAATCAGGACATGAACAACGCCACAGCATTTCAGATTTACTGTGCTACTTAAAAAAAAAAGCCATGAACGTGCGTTTGCTCTGCTTTTTATACGTGTGATTCCGTGCTGTGAATTCAAAATCGAAAGGTGCATAAGCTGTCGCACGCAACGGTTCATTGTCTAGATATGTATATACGACAATGAACGCAATGGATGCGCCTGATAACGTAGCCACGAGCAAAACGTAGCGAAAACAGGGCGCGAAAGTGAGTGCATTCGACCTGCCGGTCAGGCAGACTGAAAACAGAAATTTACTAGTGAAACCGAAGCGCGCTACATCTATCCTTAACTGCAGCAAACATATTTTTCAACGCTTGTTAACGCTGACCTCAGACCAAGCGAGCCGAAGCCACGCGTCGAAGCGTTCGATAGTTAAAGGCGCTGACAGCTGTATTGTGAAGTAGTGCATATTTTGTCCACTAATAATATTTCCATCCCAATAAGCATGGTTTTCGTCCCGGTCATTCTTGAAAAACTGAACTAGACCAAATTAGCCCTCTTCTTGCATGAAATTCTGTCGTATCTTTTTATCTCGAAAAAAAAAACATTTCATAAGGCTTCCCATCGTCACTCACTGCCTAAACTTTCATGCCAGAACTTAGACCCTTCGGCTGAACTGGATTCACGAACTCTTAACCAATCGCCGTGGCAGTTTGTTATCGCTAACTCCTGCTGATCTCTCCTCTCTCGCGTTCCACAAGGTACTGTACTAGGCCCGCTACTCTTTTCAACAACTTGCCAAGTAACCTCAACTTTATTATTAGACTATTCGCTGATTATTTCCTGTTGTATCACCTTGTCAATAATGCTTTACATTCTTCCGTTTTCTCGTCAGATCTCAACACTATGAAGACTGGTCCATGTCCCTAAATATTAACTTTTCATCGACGTGAAGACTAAATCGCAAACACATACACTCTACACAAAAACCCCGTTGCCGCTACCAACCCTAACAAATATTTAGGTGTTCATATCTCATCTGATATAACAACATTACTATATATCATTAGCATTGCTAACTCAGTCAATCGAGTTCTCGGATACCTTAATCGCAACCTTGCCTTGGCACCTGTTGCTACTAAACTAATAGCTTATAGAACACTCGTCAGGCCTAAACTTGAGTATGCTAATGTGATTTTTTATCATAATCAAGCTGACCTTTCTACTATTCTCGAATCCATCAAGAACCGTGCTTCTAGATTCATTATATCGAATTACTTGACTAAAGTAACTGTGTAAGAAGTCGAATCTTAACTCAACCTTCCTCATCTTGCCTCTCACTGTAAAGTTCCACATTTGTCCCTGTATAAGTTCTTTCATTCTTTGCTACCAGGCAATACATTCTTCAGACCTGCACATCAGACATTGCACCATTCTCACCTCAACGCCGTATTTCCTGTATGCTCAAAAACAACCCTAGGACCTTCCAGAAGTCATTTTTCCTTTAGACAGCTCAAGACTGCAACGAGTCTTTTCTCTCTCTCCTGCCCACATCGCCATGTCATGTCAGTTGGCCTGATTTCAAACCACCGTAAAAACCATATTTTATCTTTGTACTAATATGATATACTGGCGTTTTTCTATTTTGTTATTGTTAGTGCTGTTTTGCTTTCTCTATGCCCACACCTCATGTAATTGTCCCTAAGGACACTTGGGGTTCTAATAGGCGAATAAACGAATGTGCTCGGAGACTCGATACAAACAACCAAATGCAACACAAACCTCTTTAACAATACTTTTTATTCTGCACGAAATGGCACAAGGAAAATGCAAATGACTAGAAGGCGTAAGTTGTGAAGTACAAGAGTAACATAAATATGGAGAACAAATTCTTTAAGCACAATGGTCTATTACAATGTTCATATCAAGCACAATATACAATGCACATTTGGTAACAGCTATAATATCACAAGTAGGTCGGTTTAATTGTTGCTTTTGATTGATGGCATATGAAACGCATTGCTTTGCAGACGACTTAATGCTCCCGCGATGCACTGATGTTGCATCTATTATCGATGCTACAGCAGAATGATGCACTGTATTTGTGTCACAGGCATTCGCATACTATATAACAGTGTCTCACATTTTGTTGCCTTTCCCCAACTAGCGATGTGGGATCAGACTGCAGCCATGCACTACAGTTGGCAGGAAAATATAGGTCTCAGTGCAGCGGCAAGCATTCATACTACAGGTAACCGACCGAACACACTTGCATATGGTGACATGCAGAAACACATAACAATCACAGAGTAGGCATTACTATACGCTGAAAAGTACATGATGTACAGAAAACTAGAAAAAAACATTCCGCGGCATCACAGACATTCTTTCCTCTTCTAGCCTTACCCGCCACAGTGGTCTAGCAGTTATGGCTGGTGTTGACTGCTGACCCAAGGGTTATGGGCATCAATCCCAGTCCCAGCGGCTGCATATTTGATGTTCACAAAAGGTCTTGAGGTCCGTTTAATTAGACTTATGTGCACGTTAAAGAACCACAGGTCATTGAAATATCAGAGCCCTCCACTACAGCGTATCTCAATATCAAACTTTAGATTTAGCACATTAAACTCCAAATAATGTTATAACTCCTGTGACCAAATGGCCACGTCCCCACAAAAGTACATCATTTTCATCTTTCTCATAAACATCAAAACATTTATTAAAGGTGTACATTCTATTTCCCAACTTGTAACTACTTAATATTAGTTGCTGCCATCTGTTTACCAATGCTCTTACTGCCACATTTCACAGCAAGCTTCATCTCTGTTGTGTGCTGATTTTCCTTGCGCAAACATATTTCTAGCCTCGTCTTGAGACACACTTTAACCACTTCGCTTGCAATGTTATGAGAATACAGAAATCAAAGCACATGTGCAATGTTTTTTTGCACATATGTCTCACGTTGAGAAAGTGTCAGTTCATTCTACAAAAGGCTTCCCCTGTTCACGCGAAAAGACCTTCAGCACTCCCAAAATCGTTAACAGCTGGAGCAGGCAAAATGAGCCGTGTGTCGTCTGTATAGGATTTCATCTCAGTAAGTGAGCTTGTCTCTTTGCATGTCATAGCCTTGCAACATTTATCACAGGTAGGCGTATTTTTTTTTTGACAATATTTACAACGCAGTCAGCTAGGAACTCAAACGACTCTTGCTCTACAGTGCTCAGGAATTTCATCTGGAAAAGCAATGTTAGCAAGGACGGTAGGCTCTTTGTTTGCATCCAACTCAGGCCAGTCAGTGAGTGCCCAATGTTACGATCATACTTGCAACATTTTCTGGGCCTTAATAATTGTGTTATCGTTTCTGCACGAATTGCACAACAAAATTCGAGTGGCCTGGGAACTGAATTTTCCGGCCCAAGAGCTGAAAATAAGTTTTCGAGCGTATCTTGTCGAAATCGACATATCAGAACACACAAAGCCTTTATATTAGATAATATTCCTGAAAAGAGAGTGAAACCGCGGTGACCGAAACAGCGCCAGTTTAAAGCTTACAGGACTATTTATTGGCATACTTGTAGTCGTCAAATCTGCGAATGGCTAGTTTTTGTTGTTCTGAACACCATTATTTTAATCCATCAGAACACCATTCGGAAAAACTAAGCTGTAGTGAAAACGTCCTCCAGCAGAGCTTCCCCTCAAACTAGAAGGTGCAATGCAGCTGCTGTGTCATGGCTGAAGAGTCAAAATGCACCCCCAACTTTCATTCTCTCGTAGTGTCTGAGTCAGCGCATGACAGCACACTCCTGAAATCGAGCTTAACTTCAATTTCAAAAAGCATAGAAGAACTAGGCTCACTTCATTTCACGATTAGCAGTTTTTCGACCAAGTCTTCTGGCAAAAAAAAAAAATTGACTGTCTTCGCGTAAGGTGGTTGTGCAGATTTAAAGTAATGTGCATAAAGTAAAGTTGCCACCAGCTGTAACATGGGTGGGCGCAGGACATATCGTTGTGGCAGTATTTGCTAACGATTCCCAACTCTTTCCACACTGCTTGATTATATGTATACCAACCCCCGTGTCGCATAATACAGAATCTATTCTGATACAGACGTTTTCGCCATTTTTGATGATTTCAAGAGTTGTACATTTCACATTACAACTGCTGAAATAATTCATCGTGAATTGGTACGCCACGGTTTGTTTCCATCATGTCGTTACTCCTGTAAGCATAAAAACCTGATCATGTGTTTACAGTACATCAGCTGGAAGTGCCATCTGATGAGGGAATGATTGGTTTCCATACCTCCCCCACATCCTTTGTCATAAGCGAATCTGGGGGCTACTTGCATTTCATCAAGTATAAGCACGGCATGCAGCTTATACTCCTTTATGAGACTGATCTAGCATATTGAACATTTCAAGTTAGTCGGTATCTTAGTAATGAATGCCGTATAACAAGGACAGCCAAATATTTCGAAAAACAAAAACTAAAGCAGGCATCAAGGAAACGGCGGCTACTAAATGTTTTCGTTGCTTCCCTGAAAAGAAGTAACTCCTCTTTGTGAGTTTACATACAAGCTCGGTGTATTTCCTGAATCATGGAGCGTATGTCAGGAAGACAAGATGTGCTATGCTAAGCAGAGTCCCTTTTACAGCAAGAGAAGGTAAGAGTTTATGTGTATGCCAGGCGATAACTTGAAGTTTTCCTAGTGTCTCTTTAGGGTTCTTTCAGATGGCAGTGTTGTCCCAATGTCTCAAACGACGCTGTAGCCCCTTGCTCCATACGCGAGTTTGATCTTTCTGCCCTTCTCGATAGTAGCTGACAACTACGGCATGCAATGCATCGTGAACCTCTCCATACATTGAAGCTTATCACTTCCTGAAAACCCGTGACAACGTGTCTTGAGGAGGTTGCTTTCTTGGATTGCAATTTTTTTCTCCTTGACTGACAGTCGAGTATTCTTCGTTAATAGATTTGCAAGTGACCCTCGATTTCCACAATTTTTTTTTTTTTGCAGAACAGCCATGGTTGTGGGTCAAACGACCCGGTTTGATGAATTCCCTAGTTGAAAGGAGGAAAAAAAGCATGGTGATGTGCGAGCAATCATGTCGTGTGCACTTCATAAGCAGTGTAGGTCCCTAGTGTCGATGCTAAGTGAAAACAATGCTCAACGTCATCTCAAGATCCAGATTCAGGAATAAGCTCACAGCTACCAGGTCCCAGACAGTGGATACCTGTGCCTGCAGTTTCGTAGCTCGACGAGGAGGCACCTGAGCATTCTGAGTCATAATCATAGAAAACAAAAACTTTTAAAAGGCTGCATTGCAATAATCTTTTAAAGCTGTCAAAAAAGCAATTTTTATCGAATATTCTTCTTTTCTACCCCTGCATTTTTATAGGGATATAAAACTGAGCCACAGTTTACATAGCGGCTTCATCAGCTCATAATTCGTAGCACTTACTAAAAAATTGGCTCCTACTCAGCCATCTTTAGGCCAGCATAGGTAAACAATGTAACGCTTCAGTGATCCTGTTAACACACGAAGGCATAACAAAATCTAAAACAAGCAATCAGAATCAACTTATGCAGACAGGTACATGAACTGGAACTAAACTGCATGGCATGTACCAGCTAAATGCTATTTGTACTGTATGGTTGCAAACATTTGCAATCCACAGAATTGTGTTACAGAGCAGCAAACAGAAATTTCTGTTTCAGTTCCTGTCCGCAAAACCTGTTTCACAACTTAACCAACGATAATAGAAACGAACAGCAGTAAATTTTCACCGTTAAGTTGAGGTGGAGATTCAGAAACAATTTCGTGGATGGCTGATGGAAACAAAGGTGGTATATTTGAATATCATACAAATGCAGAGAATGAAAACAAGCAGAGATGACGTGAACGTAAAAATGCTCTTTATACCTTCTCTAGATAACAGTAATCATGCACTACCACCACCCCTCTAGCATAGGGCTATTATAATCAACATATGAGCAATCACGTAGAGTGAGAAACACTACACCATGAGCAAATACGTACTCACCGGCTGCATTCAATGTGTCCTCTTGGATTGCAAAGTCTTCTGCGCTAGGTGACACAGTACCGGGAAGAAAAAGAAGTGCAGTCGTCAGTCGAAAATTCTTGTCACCAGAGACAACACAGAACAAAATGAAGAACTAATAAGACTCTAGTGTCGCTTTTCCGCAGTTATAAAGCCGAGGGGCGCTTTACTGGGTAATTATAAAAAAACCTTTTTCTAAAATGTTTGCTTAGCAAAATGATTCTTAATACAGATTCATGTTTATTTGTTGTTTGCAGAATTCGGAATCTGATATATCTGTATTTTGAAGGTGCCTCCTCCCCTTCAGTGCTTTTCACAGCTGAAAGCAGTAGTTCAAGGTCACTGGTTGCCACATAAGGTTGTGTTTATGTGCAAAGAGTACTTAAAAAGTTCGCAACAACAAGGGAATGAAGAAAGGATGCTGTGTGATTGTGCTGTTCTCTAAAATTGCCTTACCTTGCCGAGAGTGTGTTGGCAAGCTGTTGCTAGAGTCAGAGTCTGAAAAAAGGAAACGTGCACCAGCCAATAGTTTTCCCCCCCACCTTAATGTATGATGATTGGCATTACGCAACACTGAATAGGCTCACTCACCAACACCATTTGTGTCTTGCAGTGTCGAGGAGTGCAAGACACCTGTTCACGTGCTATCGGCGCGGCCTCGACGATGACTGCATTAGCAAGCCCTCCGTGCTCTGTCCGAGAAGGAACTAAGGTTCCTCGAATGTTTTGGTGCGTGCAAGTAGTTATATTACCTTTACTTTTCTGTTTCGTTTCCTTATAGACTTTTCTTTCCCTTTTTCTGTGTTTTTGTTGTTGTTTTCTCTCTTACTCATGTTTTTCTCTTTGTGCCATATGGTTTTTGTCACACGGTTACTGTCTCCTGTATATATTTTCGCGCTCTGCGCAATAAACTCAGTTGGAAGTCAGCGCTCATGTCCTTCTTGTCTCTGTGTCGTCGTTTTGTTCTCGCGCTATAACTATCGCGATGCCACGCCTTTTAAATTAACTTAGAAATTAGAAAGTGTTCTTAAATCACGAAACACAAGTGCTCTTCGTTACCGTTCGCGTAAACTTAACATAATAGCGCACAGATTGGTACATCATATTTGAAAAATTCTACATTGTCTGCCACAACGAACGATGGCAAGGAACGTTTCCCGCCGCTCCAGTGGCAAAGCGAAAATCGCGGGCCGTTCGCGGTCCATGTGAAACGAAACCGCTATTAGCGGCTGTTGCGAACAGAGCGATTGGAGCGAACGGAACGATTTTTTTTTTCTGCAATCACGGCATGTGAAACAGCCTTTACAGATAGATCACTTCAAGGAATTCGGGCAAGAATATTACGAATTAACAGAAAGCGAATATTCTGAACCTAGAATGACAAGAACATGACGAAGTTAGCGATGTACAGTGTCAATTTTTATGAAAGGGAACACGGCAACGCTTGGCCTGCGCGCTCCGGCGGCTGCTGGCAGCGCGTTCAAGCGGGAGCGAGAGCAACCACAGTCTCTTTTCGCGTCATCTCACGGCGGGCGAAACGACCATTCGTTGCTGATATAAAACGGAAAGATTGCAAGCCGATTACCTGCTCTCTCGTGATCGCCTTGAAGGGGGAAGGGGTCGCAATCTTGCCGCTGGTTCCATATCAGTAATGAATGGTTGTTTTCTTCCCCGCGATATGACGCGAAAAGAGAGTGTGGTTTCTCCCGCTCCCACTTGAACACGCTGCGAGCAGCCGCCGGAACCTTACCGCCGGATAGGGAGCCTTCGTCTCCGTGTTTCGGAGACGCGCGCACATGGAGGCTCCCTACCGCCGGAGCGCGCAGGCCACGCGTTCCCGTGTTCCCTTTCATAAAAGTTGAGACTGTACAAAGACGCGCTCACTTACCTCACGAAGCGGAGACCATTGCGTCGGTTTGAAGTTAGCTCTGTCTATCCTAAGAAGCCAGGTCTCCCTCAGTGCCGCGTCCCGCTTTTCAGATAGGATGCGAATCAAACGCTTGTTGTCATATTCTCGCGTGTTGCATCCGAAGAGGCATCGCCAGCACAAAAGTACAGAAACCACACGAGACGCGGTGCTCACATGCGAAACTCGTCGTGATGGGCGGAGAAAAACATAGCATAATAAAACGCTTGCGAGGGCACGTGATGGCGTTCGGCCTATGGAAGCATCGAGCTAGAGTGTACTAGAACTTTTGAGTGGCGCGACCGAAACGCTTTCCCCTTGCTTTCTCCATCCCCAACTTGTGGCGAAAGTAGCGGCGGCGCTGCCATCGCCCAATCTTCCCACTTGGTTTATTCGGCTGGCTCGACGGCATGGCCGGCATCTCGGTTTTAGTCGCGAAATGACGGAAAAGTAGCGTCTAAACCATTGTTACGCGCTAGGTTGCACAACTGGATATCCGCGGGTGCAACAAAGTCGGAAGTTATTACTTTTTAAGGCCCCGAAAGACGAAGAACGACGACTTCTTTGGGAGCGGAACCTCCATCGGCTTGACAAGCCGCTTGACGCCGATTGTGCTGTGCGCGAGTTACATTTCAAACCGCATTTCATTGTGAGAGACTACGTACATGTTATCAATGGTGTTCAAGTCCGAATTCCTAGGGGAACGCCGACACTTGCCCCTGATGCAGTCCCGACGATCTTGCCCAACCTGCCTTCATATTTGACGCTCAAAACTCCGGCTCCGCGGACCCAAACAAAGCGGCGGCATCAGTGTGTGCCGGCTGAGAATGACAACAGAAAACGGCGACGCATTAGCACTCCTGCACTGCTCCTTGTGGATACCAACGGTGCAACTTCTGCAGATGGCGACGAAGCTAACGAGGCAAGCTCAAGTCCCTCGTCTGACGCAGTTGTCACTCTCGGTGACCTTCGTGGTCTTGTCTAGTCATGGGCGCTGCACGAGTTTCCTGGATTTGACGGCGTGTCGTACGTAGTGTGCTCACTGAATCCTAGCACTCGTGAACTTTGCATTCAACGAGCCGTATACTTCACCTGTGCAGACAATGGAATCGTGCAGTGTGAAGCATTCGTGCAAGAGAAACTAATCAGCAAGTCCAGTTTAGTAACTGTTCGAGAAGCCTCAGATGCTCTGCAGCTTGTTGCAAGCGCCCCACTCTGTTGTGGAGCAGCAGAAACTTCATTTTTGCCACCATCGGACCTTACCCACGGTCTACACGCGCAAATGAAGTCAAGAGGAGAAATCTTCTACAGTGTGAAAAGCGCACAGACGCACCTAAAATTGAGTAGGCTATAAATTGCTACAGTGGCGTAAAAAGGATGTCATTTTTCGTGCATATTTTCTTACACTCTTAATTTTCTGACGGTACACCAAGAAGAAAAACAATTTTTCCTAGAAGAGGCTTGTAAGCGAGAGAACATGCAAATAATGACGCGAAATCTCAAAATAAATCTTTGCTCTTGAATCTTTTTGTATTAAACCTGTGATGGTAAATTTAGCAGCATTAGGGATCTCGGTGCATAATTCATCGATCTAAGCCAATTCATTGTTGCACTTCAGTGTCCCTTCAAACGATCTTTCGACCATAACATCTTTCTTTTAAATGCATTTTGGAAAGACAACATTAACTCTGTCGTTCTGTTTGCTTTGCTTTATGTTATCCTTTGTATCCTGGCTCTATATTTTACGTTTTTTTACAATTTACCTAATTGAAAATGTATTGTGTTATAAATATGTAAACCTTGCATTTTATGTTATCAATTATGATTAACATTAGTTACGACTCTGCTTTGCAGTGTTGTTGGGTTTTTTTAAACTCTCAAAATCTTCCACTACTATGTTTCACCTAAGACATTCTTTTGCAGTATTACGTATTTGCATTTCTGTGGGTCCCACAACAATGAATCTATTCCCATATTTCAAAACCAAAGGAAGGTTTGGAAAAACTCTGCTGTTCTTCAAATAATATCAATAAAGCCTACTTTTTTGTGGTGTGTGCACGCAACCACAAGCAATGAGCCTTTTATTTGAGTCCAGCTTTGGTGTTTTACGTGGAATGGACCAAAAGTTCTTCGTTTTCTGTGCACCATATTCCTTTTTTTTGGGGGGGGGGGGGGGGGGGGGGGGGGCGCTTTCGGTGTGTACCGGCCAGCTGGTTTCTCGTCTAAAATGTGTACACTGTAAAAATTAAAAAAAAAAACGCGCTCGTTATATTGTACAATGTGCTATGCTGCTTCGGGCTGCAGTGCGGTCAGAAGCAACTTCAATAACAATAATGTCAAATAACCTTTATTTGCGCGAAAAAGGGGAGGTATGTGAATAAGAAAAAAAAAAAAGAGGGAGATCATCTTCACACTAGGCGCGACAGAGAGGTACCAACACGTACGCGAAACGCCTGCCAGCCATCCGCCCGGGAAGATTGGTCGACGCCAGCGCCACCACATCATTCCACGCCGAAACGGCCGCTCCCAGGCAGCTGCTCGCGCCACTCAAAAGCTTCTAGTACACTCTAACCGAGCGTCGGGGAAATGCGCAGGAGAGGACAGTGGTCACTTTTATTTATTCCGGGGCGTCGCTAATTCCCGCAAAATTGGTCGATTGCGTGTCCGGGTTCTGGAGTGCAGTTTCCCAACTGGGATGATTGAATAACTCTGTCTAAGGATGCATCCAGTGTTTCGTTCCACATCTCAAAGGCCATGAAAAAAAGTGTCACTAGCGCATGACCTCTGAGATGGCAAGTGCGCAGCGTGTTTACGGCGCGTTTGCCATCTCAGAGGCTCTGACAATCACGCCGTGCGCCTGCCATCTTGGAGGGCGTCACGTGTTACATGCTGTTACCGCCAGACGGCAGCACAGCTTCCATGAGCTTGAACTGCAAGAAAGCGCGCGTTCAAGCTTACTTGCGATCTGCGGTTCAACAACTTGAGAGTTGATAGATCGAGGATTTCTAGCTGACCTCCCAGGATTTGGCTTTGTGCGTTCGTTTTCAGATGCCTCCACGAAAAAAATTAAAGACGGAAAGGGCTCTTGAGAAAGCAGGTAAGTTTCTTTCCGTTGACTGCAATATGCAGAACGAGAAACGTACAACGTTCAATAGCTCAAGAAATTCATTCAGCAGTTAAATAGCTGCTCGTAAGCTACTTCGTACGAGCAGATATTTGAGACTGTTGTGAAAGCTTGAAGCACCGGTGATAGACTCGCGAATAGTGGTCCACCGACGTCGATTCCTGGCTGTCGCACGCGAGTCCGCTGCAGTAGCTTCGTGTTCTAAAGCGTAGCTTTTCGCATCTGTTCGTGCAGATGTTGTATTTTACTGCTAGTAGTTAGAGCCGTGACAGCATGACGTAATAAACGTAATGACTCTCAGGTTTGTCGTATAACAGGTGCAACAAAAACGAAGGTGCTTCGAAATACCTCTCACGTGGTTTACGCTCGCCAGATTTACCTGTGCCAAGTTTGATGAAGTGTTCAAATAGCGTCTAACTAAAAAAAAAAAAATGCTTATTCACTTTCTTGGATAATTCATATAGCACAGCTAAGAGCATGAAAGGAAACACTCGAGACTGAAGCTTTTACTTGAGGCTTTTTTTTTATATATATTAAGCAAATCGATGTGCATTGCATGTGTGTAATCAGTCTCTTTCCCTTTTCCTAATAGATAAGGTTGAATTTTTCTAAGATCTCAATAACTCCTCTTGACGCGATCGAAATGTAGAACATCACCAAACATAGAAGATTTCTTCTTTCCATAAGTACGCTTCCCATAAGTACGCTTGGAAGATGTTCTTTCCCTTCCAGGTTCCTGCTAAACTGTTTTTCACAGGCACAGTTGTTTTTTAGAAATGTTTTACAGTACACGCTAATCATCATTTATACAACCAGCTGGATAGTACGTACTTTGAAGCAGAGGCAATCTCCCTTCACTTTGTACACTTGTACCACTTTTTACTCTGTATAGCTAGTCCCAAACCATTATGAGAAGATGCACGGGAACAGTTATTGCCGAAACGCCTTCACGAGCCTGCATTGAAATGTAGCTTACACGATCCACCGCTTCCTTTTTTCAGTTATCTATATATGGTGTCTATGGCAAGGCTTGATTTTTTTTTTTTGCCTTTCTCTGTTTTCAGGCCAGCCAGAGAAACAAGCATCAAAGGATACACAAGGAAAAGATGATGTGGTTCGCTGGCTGCTCAAGTCTGAACCTGAAAGCCGCATCGAAAATGGTGTAGATATGAAGGTATTATGTTTGTGAAGGCTTCTTTGGTATACATTATTTTGTTCTACTAAAAGTACTTGTTTGTGCTGAGGGAAAGTTGGGAAGCTCGAAACCACTATGACTATACTTGCGAGCCTCGCAGCACCCTAAATAATTTATTGTCATAATTTCCAATAGCCACTTTCAGTTTTGTTTCCCAGAGGTGACACTGTGTCGTGACAGGTAAGTAACGAGAGCCACACAATGTGACGTTTTGATCCCCGCCCCAGCTCGCTTGGTTATTTCTTATGTTACTACATCAGTACTCATCAGTTGTCGTCGTGGCTACTAGAGCCGCTGACTAACACCTCCGGGTTGTAGGGCCTATATATACCCCATAAAGCGGACGACAGGATGACTGCCACTGAAGCTGATTTGGTAGAGCATCGGGTGCGTCATTCGAAGGTCGCAGGTTCAGTTCCTGCCGGCGATAAGAGATCCTTTCGTCCATTTTACTTTCTTCACCTTCACGTCATAATTACTGCATACAACGTCCCCTATGCTTTCCTTGACTGTTCAAAGTGCCCCTCTTTCGTGTGTGAGTACTGTCATCTTTCATGCTCTTTTGTCTGCTTGTTCCTCTTAATGTCACGATGGCTGCATTTCAAGGGGCAATCTGCAAGAACACCTGCATGGTTAGATTTATGCACAAGTTGAGAAACTAAGTGGTGGAAATTAATTCGGTGTTTCCAGTTATGGTGCACTTTATAGTATTGTGGCTTTGGTGCATATGACCCATAAATTATTAAAGGGACCAACAACTGGCCAGAACGTATGATTAGGTCCTGGTGGAAATAAAAAGACCATGAATTGTAGAGGCAGGTTCAAGCATCCTTTTTGCAATATAAGTAGGATTCTGATTTTAAAATGATGTTTAAATGTAAAAAAAAAGATATGTCGCACAGCCTAGTGAAATGGCCTTAAAACTAGATTATGGAGTTGCTCGCTTTGCTAACATTGCTCTACATGGTCTGATGCGTTGATGCCCACCATACCTATTGTTCAAAATTCGACAATGTATATTGTTATTCAGCTCCACTCTATTTCTGCTGCTTATGAGGTGAAAGATGTTGCGTACTAAGATGCAGTGCTGCCTTTGTGGCAACTAGTAGAATGCCTCGAGCACCGGTGTGTGCACAGTGAATCACCGCACAGAAACACTAATCAATCTCGTACTCACGTCGAGCCATAGGTCAGAAAAAGAATTGGAGCTCACACTGAGACTCACTCAACAAATATATTCGGCTCTGAGGGCTCACTCAGACTCGCCAAAATTTTTCTCATGTGGACTTACTCGGACTCGAACTAATCAACATATTATTCAGCTGAACTCACTCAGACTTGGACTTGCACCTTCACTTGAGTCTGAAAGAGCCTAAAGGAGTCGACTCATGAGTCTGAGCGAAGAACTACCATTTTTTTATCTTAGTGATGATGCTCTTTAATGCTAACACCTCACATAATCAGTCCTTTATGATATGTCTTTTTACTTATACTTTCGTATACAAGTTGTCAGTAATTCATTAAGGATATTTTTACAGCAAAAGCTCTTATGAAAACACAGCAAGGGCCATAGTTGTCCTGCTGTCGCCGTCACCAGTGCCCATAACTGCTATCGCATGAAATAGGAAAAGAAAAAATTAAATTAAAGAAAATATTTAGGAATGGACGGGGTTTAAACCTGGACCCTCTCTGTGGCAGCTCTGTTTTTATCACAGAGCCATACTGGCACTTTAAATTCCTTTGCAAAATGACTGTGTGCAGGAACCAAGTTAACATAAGTAATACAGTGTGATTGAAGGTTCAAATAACAACCAGGCGTCACACAATGCGAGTTGTGTACCCGCAGTGATATGATAGCCATGCCAATCGTGCAAGCAGGTGAAAGTTGCCACATCCTGCTACATTGTAGCAGAAATCTTATTATTTTATACGTGTGTGTGGCAAAACATTGTTTTAGTGACATTTCAAAGAATAACAGTGCTGCACGTACTTAATGTAACTAATTAATCTATCAAATTCTTAAATTTCTTTGTGCAAGGATTTTTCCAGCGCTTTAGGATACATCTTTATATTTGTGTACGACTTAACAAGACAGGAAAGGCGTCACACGGGTGACCGAAGCAGGGCAGCCTATGGTCTTTTTGACTGAAAGACTGGTATGCCTCGTGTTCAAATATGTGCCCCAACGTCGGGTTATCACTGTTTATTTGGCTGATGACATTGATTTAGAGCATGCACATCTGTGCAGGCTTGTGTGCACATACATTTTTGACATGGCCACTGCCTTTTTAAGTTGTACAGCACTGTGGAGTCAATTCACAAGCTAATGTTTCCTGCCTAAAAAAGAAGAGGGGGGGAGGGGGAAGGGGCTCAGTGCACCGCTGTTTAGCAATGCAAACTACCCTATACAGCTTGGGCTCTAACTGTTTTGGTGTTGGATAAAAGCAGTACTTCATGATATTATGTCTTTTTGTGGGAAGGAAACTTTTTACTTGATTGATTGCAATAATTACAGTGACCAGTGCATCTATGTGCTTCAACAAACTACTGCTTTTCTGTGTTTTTGTTCTTTTTCATAAAAATTAGCATGGCTGTTTGTTGTCGTTAACTTTGAGAAGAAGTCATGCAGAGTGCCTGTTTGAATATGTTACTACCGTCAAGATTTATCAATTTCACTTGCGGCAGAGGCCTGTGAAAATTTGCCCAGAACATACTTGCTCACACACATATTTATTTTTTCTATTATCACGAATTTAGATAGACATAGCTGAATAGCATGAACACAAAGGACCGGTTGAATAATAAACTCTATATATTAACTGCCCACAAAAGTGCAACCTAACGACCCTCTTTATGAAGCAAGACAGCATATACAGTGGACCTTCATTATATAGGACGCACGACTGTTGTCACGATAACTGCTTTTTGGATAGGAAAAAACAAATTGTGCTATACTCACGCAGCTTGCGCTTTCGTACAGTAACTAAAACATTGGAAATACTTCTTTTAATGATAACAAATTTAAACTGCGTCGCAGAAAAATGTGAGGTGACGGATGGTCACTGCGCTGAAGGTGTTTGGGCACAAGGAAATGAAGAGCATTTAGTTATTTTATCTTTTGAAATTTTATGAATAAACATACATCCATGTGATCCAATAGTATAGCCAGAAATATTTTTTGCCGAGGGAGGGTTCAACTGTAATTTATGTAGGTTTATGCATGCATTTAAATGTGTGCGTGTGTATAAACACCAGCAGAATTGACAATTCTCGAGCGGGTGGGATGAACCCTCTAATCCTCCAAGGGGATCACTCTTGTAACCAGCATCAGTTACAAGCTTACAGTGCTCTGTCATTCGCTCTGCCGTCTTCCAACCTCGCGTCTCTCCATTCTCCCCAGTTCAGCATTGATGACCTAATCAAGTGCCCCAACAGCACATCATGCTGGGATGGAGTAAGAAACTATCAGGTAAGCCATTAAGTGCGAACCTGCACTTAATGCCACGAAGCCATTTCACAGTCTTCTTCAAGGCGCCAGCTGCCTGCCTGAGCACATGTGTGATTTGTGTGCTTTTTGCACTCAACCTCAAGAGTCAAGTAGGAGAGGGCAAATAGGACAACAGGGAGGGCGAGAAGGAAAAATAGAGTGGATATTAAGATAAGGATTAAGTTTTACTGCTTTTTGTGATGCACTCACCGTATCAGATGGATTCTACAGCTTCTTTTGAAACATTTATAACTGTTAGCTGTAGTGTATTACCATAAAATATCGAGCACCTGCCCTTTTCAAAGAAATTGGAAATATAGATCAATGGACCGATCTTTCCTGACTTCAGTCAGAAAGCATTTCTGATTTCATTGTAAAAGCCTCTTTAACTTCTAGTAACATGGAAGAAAATTAATATGTGAATCTCAGTATGGTTTTCTGGTTGGAAGGCACAGAATCATCTGGAACGGCAGGCACTAACAGCACTTGTTTTCGCACGCAGTAAACTTTTTTTTTACTGAAATTTACTACCAACTATAGCAGAAGCAGTAAAAACCACTACAAGCTTCACATTACTATCGATATGTAGGACTAGGTTCATTTAATCAAGGGTTGTCTGATTGGCAAATCAGGTTAATTCAAATAAATTTTCTAGCCATAACGTATGGCAAGAGGTTGTGTGAGCCAAGACGTCATTCTTGCTTTGTAGAGTGTTGCAGATAAAGGCTTATCGTGGTGTGTTAAGAATGCAGTCAGTAGCATTTATTCAAACTCTTCACAGCCACTGATTCTTGTTTTATTCAAACAACTATAATCAGGACATGCTATAAAATACTATTCCAGTTGTAATAAACCCATTTTCATCATATGAATGCAAGCTGGTTCTTAAGAGAACATTTTTTCAGTCGAAACAGGTTTTGTTGTTCTCTTTTGTGTATGTGAAGAGCCTTTCTGTTTTCTTTCTTACGGCAAGTATGAACTGCTTGACTGCGGTCTTTGTGGTTTCCTACTTTATTTCCAGGCACGGAACATTTTACGTGACCAGATGAAAGTTGGCCACCTGTGTTTCTTTTACCACAGCAATTGCAAGACTCCCGGAATAGTTGGCATTGTCGAGGTATGGACACGAACCACGTCGTCTGATGTAAGACATGCGTGTCACGTGAAAAGAACACTAAAGGCTAATATCAAGTCGATGTTGGTGCCTGGAATAGCGGTCCAAAAACCTCGTAATGCTACTTTTGTATTGAGGAAGTGCTTATTTTCAAGTAAAGTCTGGTCTGTATCTAGTTCGTGGTGTGTATCGCGTTAGTGCGCTTCAAATCATCTGTCTGATAGCCTGGCCTTTCTTATGTCACTGTTGCGATGCTCAACGTCGCCCCCCTTTATTTCATGGCTACAGACATTAGTAGCAGCTGAGCGAAAGTAGCGGGAGCTACAGCAGCAACAACGGCCATTGAACAATTTTCTGTTTGCTTGGTTTAACTTGGCCCTGCTAAACGGCTTCACCTATCCAACCTAATCAGGCAAAAATGCAACTTTTGAACCACTCACGCCATTCGCCATAGTAACGCCAGGTTTTTTTTTTTTTTATGAATCGAACAGAAACAACCAAGTAGCATTTTATTTAGTCTGTTGATGCACAGAAGGTTATTTTTTTATTGCAACTAGTTTGATTACTACTGATTAGTTACAGTCAGACACTCCCACGTCATCGGCATCATCGCCAAGATGTCCCATTTGTGGCGCACGTCATGTGATACATTGAGATTAATTTCTCAGTAAGTAGGGAACTTCTGTTGATATTATTGCCAGCTTTGATCTTGTCATGCATTGAGCTTTCACTCTGACATAAATTGTTATTTGCCTTTAGTGTCCCTTTAATCTTCTTGCTTGACTATATATAAAATTTCACATCAACAGGGTATGGACAGCAAGCTATAAGAATACATTTAGTTTCCTAGCAGTTTTTGACGAAAAGCATGCTGCTCTTGAGACGTTAACTTGATAGGGGCATTGATCAACACTGCAAGTCAGTATCATACACAACCACAGAAGAGCCTTCTCAATGTTCTCAGTGCTTTTCCCATATGCAGTAGGCTCTCAATAAACAGAACCTGAAGGGACCGGGAAAATGTGTTCCGTCTAACAGGGGTTCCGTTTACTGAGAGGTGAAGTGGGTTGCAGCATTCAAGTTTGAAACCAATCTTATCAGAGAAAGTTGTTCCATTTAAGCAGCAGTTCTATTTAACAAATTTTTGTTTACTGAAAGTTTACTGTATTTCTGCAGACTTGAGGGGTATATACAAAATTACAACATCAGTATAAGAATGTACTTCGAGATACTTGCAGACTTTTAGGTGGTTTTTCTAAAATAACAGCGTTATGGATGCACGCTTGCTAAGAGTTGGATAACCAATTATATTTGCATTGCGAGCAACATTTGACTTCTGTGCATTTTTATACTGGTGCGCACCACAAATGCTTCTATATACACCTTGTGTGTTCTTATGCTTAATTTTTTTTAATTAAGTGTATATAATGAGTTGGTGCCAGAGCGTGGTATCGGCTACTCCTCTTCTCTTGCACAACAGTCGTCATTGCATATTTGGTAACAAACACTAAGGCTATAATCTAAGCTAATAGTATACTATTGTAGTACGACAATAATTGTAGTGTTGCAGTGCAGTAACTGTGAGTACGCATGAGAGTGCTGGGATTCCAAACTAATAATGATAATAACTGTTAGGATTTAACATTCCAAAATCACCATATGATTATGAGAGACGCCGCAGTGGAGGGCTCCGGAAATTTCGACCACCTGGGGTTCTTTAATGTGCACCCAAATCTGAGTACACGGGCCTTAAGCATTTTCGCCTTCATCAAAAATGCGGCCTGTAGCCAGGGTTACATCCTGTGGGACTGCAAACTTTGTGGCTTTCACACCTTTCACTCAAAGCAAATGAGAATAGCTTGTGATGCATGCGACTTCCTGATAGAAACAACAAGAAGTATTTATTCTCAGTGGTATCCTTCCTTCACATTAGGTTGTCAAGGAGGGTTATCCAGACCACACACAATTTGACAAGAAAAATAATCATTATGACAGGTAAGCTGAACTGCAGTATATGTATATTGTGTACGTTAGCTTCTAGTAAGAAAGTGTTGTCTTATTTCAGAGCTGCTATTATTGCCCTGTTTTTTGTTTCACGTCATTAGTTTTTACGCCAATTAAAATGCAGTATAGTCAGTTGGAGATTGGCACTTTTTTACTTTGTCTCTTGATTACTCTCTTAATTTAAATCTGTTATGAGGGTACCACTGCAGTGAACTATCAAGGCACCCAGCCTATCATAAGCATATTTAGATTCTCTGAGGAACAATTCCTGCAATCTTCTTTGTATCTTCCTAGTTTAATTCATAGAACAAATATCTAATTCGTTTTGTGCATACTCTTTATTGTTTTAATGAAGTTCTTTTTGTACTGGCAATGCACAGTATAAAAAAATGCTGGTTGGTCGTCAGGCTCTCTTTCTTGCCTGCACGGTGGAGGGTTTGAAGCCCCTGGCTGCAATCCCACTGCCATCAGGGAGAGCCGGTGCGCGCTGGCCACGCAGACGTAAGAGGCCATCATGGTCTCGCGAATCCCGCCCAATGTGCACCCACAACACAGTGTTGGCGGATGAAGGGCCAGGGCAGCCACGCTTCTCAATTCCGTCATCCGCAATCGTCAATCCGTCACATTCGTCAACGCCGCCCAATGCGCTTGGTCCGACCAGTTCCTGGCGATCGGGGTAGGGCTCGTCTCCGGTGCGCTCGGAGCAGGTGGTGGTGGCCCTCGTCCTCCAGGGCGAAAGCAGACTATACATGCGGATTTCAGGGCAGAGGTCCGGGCCTTCGTCTTGGGTTTGATACTGGTGGAGACGGCCTGCTTGCTTTGCGGCAAGAGTGTCAGCCCCCACATCATCACTTGGTTCCCCGCCCATATGGGGACCACGGTATCCTCCGTCACTCCCATTGCGAACGAGCTGGCCCACGCTTGCGCGGAAACTTACTCACTGCGCTGGGTAAGGGCTGCTCGCATGCGTGGCCAAGGGGTTCCACAAGGACTCAAGCCAGACAGTTAACGAGATGACGAAGCACTATAAGCTTAGCAGGAGGGTCTATCCATCACCTCACGCCAAGCTCTCCAGGCTTCACTCTTCCACCCTTCGCATGTTAATGCGCGTTTACACTGAAGTGACATGACACTGACACGACGCCAACGAAGACACGAGGCAGACGCAGACCATCGGTCACTAGACCCCATGGTCACACACAGCGATGACGACGCATCAAGAGGCAGCATATCGTCGAAGTGTAACATGATGACAGACAGAAAACACCAGCAAAACACATTAGCAAACCAGTTGTCGGGACTGAGCGAAAATTGGCCCATATCTTTGCTTCAAAGGGTCACGAAGGGGGAAATCTTAAGGGAGATAACAATGCCCCCTCTGGGGCTTCTAGGATGTTTGAATAGGCATCTTGTGCACCCCACTAAAGTCTTTTCTTTGCTTCCCTTTTGTGTATCCCCACCCCTGTTCCTGGCCGCTGAGGATTATGGCTGGGGCTGCGCTGTGGGCGTAGCCAAGAAGGACAATGGCAGAGCAGGGCGCATGGCTGATAATGAGGTGCAGGTGTGCATGTTTAGTCAGCGTCACTATGTGTGCCTCTAGTGTGACTACAGAATCGGCCAACGAAAGGCTGTGAGTTCGACAAGGCGCGGACGGAGTCTTCCAGAGACCATCGGCAGACTGTTTGGGTCGTTGCAGTGTAAATGTGATGACTGACAAGACAAAAGACACTCCCAAAGACAGTCGGCAGACCACAATCACTGTCGTGTCTCTCTAGCGTCTTTACAGACTGTGTCCTACCCTGTTAGCCAGGGTCAGCAAGTACGCAGACTCCTAAATGTCCAATTACCCATACTGCTGAGATCACTTCTGCACTTTAGAACACATGATCTGGCGACATCCCTTTTTACGGGACAACAATCGTTTCACCGCAGAAGCAGAGAGGGAGGAGGGTCCAGAGGGCCCATGACACAGTGGTCAGGGGCCCCCTGCCCGTCCCGACCTGGGAACTGCCCGCGGCGGCTCCACCCCCGAAGGGCACTTTCCTAGTCACCCCTTGGGACCTCAATAAAGTTCATTGTCTGTCCGTCTGTATTGAAAAATAGTGCATCAATGTCTAAGAACTGTGCATTATATAATTGTCTTTATCGTTCATGTACAGTTTTTTTTTTTTTGTGCAGTGATTCTCATTCAAGGCAGCCTGCACTAGCAGTAGGCAATGTTTTTAATTTTTTTTTTATTGTGCATGAAATTTTCTCAGCTCTCATTCTTCTCACTGTTCACAGCAATGCAGCGTTAAATGCGAAACCTGATTGTTGAATTTAGTTTCGTCATTCAGGCTTAGTGCACTTAAGGGTACGTATGTATTTTCCAAAACTGTTTGCTTTATTTTTCTTTCTCCCAACAAAAGTTTAAGTTGCAAAACTTTTTTTTTTTCTCCCGACACAAGCCTCAGCACAACTGAAAAACCGAGGTGGTTCATGGTCGACGTAAAATTTGTCCGCAAATTGGAACGCCCGATCACTTTGCCAGAACTGAAGAAACTTCACGAGAAGCATAAGTCGCAAAATCCCAAGGGTCCTTTAGCAAACATGGCTCTGGTTGCAAGATCACGACTCTCAGTACAGCCAGTCACAAAAGGTATTTCAGTCTGGTTTGCATTGCGAAGTGTCTGCAGTATGGCAGACTAGTTAACACAGGTGTTCATCACTAAAAAATATTGTGAGCCTTTATGTGCACGTGATCTTAGTCATCTGCATATGACTGCAATCACTTCATATTTTCGTTTCTAGCTTGCAGGCCATTTTGGAATACAGCTTTCACTCACTGACTAAAGCTATTGCATCTTTAAAAGTAAAGGTACTGTATGGTACCAAGTGCTTGAAATATGCAAAGTTTTCATACTGGTTACATGTTGATGGGCACTTTGTGCAAGCAAAGCCACAAAACACAGTTCTAGAGAAGAAATAAGTTCATAGAAAAAAGATGTAGCCCGCCCCTTAGTATGCCTTCCACAATTGAAAAGTAGTGATAGAATTACACGTATAAAATTTAACCCAAGCTGGTTGAAAAAGTTATAATACTGTTTTCTATTTCAATTTAAACACTCATGGCATCACTTATCTTATACTCAGGGACAATTTTTCGTAGTTGCTTAGCCAAAGATACACAGCTGAGGCATGCTTGTGATAGTGCCTGTACTGCATTCTGTAGCTTCAAATTGTTCTGTTCTGTTCTGTTTTAACTGTTTTGCTGTGGAGAGGTTGAGGAGCTTATTGCCTCGGCTACTCCATATCACAAAGTTCTGCAGCGAAAAATAAAATAATAATACAAAACGGTACCCAAAAATTAACAATACGGAAAAGAAAAAAGAAAACACATAATAGCACACTGAAACCAGTTCAAATAACATGCCAATACACAGTTTTCTTCACGCAGTTCACACAGTCATAAACTATTTACACGCACACCTCACTACTCTAATGCCAGTATATGCATGACCGCATTTTACATAATACCCATCTCTGGCTGTCAGTCATAGGCGCTTGTCCAGTCCGGTCTCCACTAAATAGTCTGTCAGGAATATTATTGCCTTTTTCTGAAGATGCATCTCAGGCCATGGTCCAAGTAGTTTCTTTATTGTGAGGGGCCGTCTGTCCAAACTTGCTAATTTGTTCTTTAATTTTTCTCTTTCCTTCGCGTATTTAACGCACTCCAAAAGAATATGGCGAACATTTTCTTCTGCATGACCACAATGGCATTCCGGTGAGTTGGATCGATGTATCTTGTGCAGGAAGCTGTTTGTGTATGCTACTTCCAATCTAAGTCGCTGGATCAATGTCTCTAGGTGTCGTGAGAGGTCTGTCGCTATGGAAAATTTTCTGTGTGGATCAACTTCATAAAGTACCGTTTCCTTTGATTTAGGGCTCTCAAACCACTTCTCCATCGAACAATGGTTAGCTCCTTGCGATATAAAATTTCGAATATCCGTCCCCGATATAGTGATTGTGCAATCCCGTCCTTCCTTCAATGCTTTCTTCGCGAGACTATCAGCATCTTCATTTCCCTTTATTCCAATGTGGCTGGGTATCCATTGGAATACGATGTTGTGACCCTGCGATGAGGCATATTCCACAGTTTCTGTGATACATTGTGCTATTTCACCATTTCTGTAAGGTGATCTCACATTTCTGATTAGCTGAAGAGCAGGTTTGCTATCAGTGCATATCACCCATTTTCGTGGCTCGGGATTCTCGCAGATAAGCTTAACTGCTTCAAAGATAGCCACCAATTCTGCTGTCGTCGATGAAGATTTGTGCGATAATTTGTACATCCTCTTTTTCTGAATTTCTGGTATAAAGACCGCACAGGCTGACGCTTCTTCTGTGCATGATCCATCTGTATATATCTTCGTTTTTTCATTATGCATTACATGAAGCTGATGAAGTACCAACTGTGCCGCTACTAGAGGTGCCATGTCTGATTTCTTCTCTATGCCGTCTATTTCACGGATAACATTGAGAAGTGGCAGCGTCCAAGGTGGTTTTGAAGGTTTCCATTGTTTAAATTCTGGTACTACTGCTTGAAATGATGATATAGTATCCTGTAGTCTCGTTGCCGTTCTTTGTGTTAGTGCACCAGATAAAAAATGACTTTCATGTTGCGTGAAAATTCTAAATAAATTTCGAGATGTTTCTTTAGTTCGGAGTACTGCCAAAGGTGGCTCTCGAGCCTCCGCATACACTAAAGCACTGGAAGTTGACCGTGGTAAACTCAGACATACCCTCAAGCTCCTTGCCAATAACAAAGTGAAGTCTCCTTTCGGTGGAGGCTGGGAGTCCGTGCAGCAGGGGCAGTGAGTAAGTTACGATGGGGCGTATCCAGGCAACATGTAGCGCTAATAACGACTCTGTAGTACCACCCCATTTGGCCCCGCAGAGATGCCGGAGGATTCGAATGGTTTGATTCACTTTTTGTTCCAGGGACTGGACATGAGGCGACCATGTTAGTCTCCGGTCTAAAATTACTCCCAAGAATTTATGAGTTTTAACCATTTTAATAGGCTGATTTTGCAGAATAATCTGGAAATTTCCAGGTCTTTTTAATGTAAACGGAAGTATGGCTGTTTTGGCCAGACTCAGTGCCATACCTCTTTTTTTTAGAAAATGGTCTACATAATCCAATCCTTCTTGTAGAGTTTCAAATTTAAGTAGTTGCTTTTTCATACTATAAATACGACAGATACTTGTACTGAATAATATTGCACTGTGCTTATTAGCACAAAAGTGTTTTTTTTTTGTTTATGTGTGTATCAGATGGAGCTTTGTGCTGCGTGACCTTCTTCCTTACCCTTTTTATTCTTTGTGGCCTATTACAGAAGAATGGGACTTCATCCTCAACCTGGAGAAGTCTTCATTGAAGTAATGTTTTTGGTAAATCGGCATCTATCTTTGCTCAAGACAAACCTGCGGTAGCTAGTCGTCACCTAAGGGCACGCATTTCTGCCTAAAACATCTCGGCAGCGTAAAGGTGTCTTAATAAAGATATACGAGAATGTTTCGCATCCTTGCCTCATGATCAGTTTACACTGCACATTTAGGTACAGCAGTAGAATGCTGTATTTGCAATGAAAATTGTTCGTTCATGCTACTGCACGGGGTAAATCTTTTGAATTAATGAGTAAGTAAACGACTGTTATGGGCAGGTGGTGCACTTATGCTGTTGTAGCGAATGTGTGACCTTGCAGACCGGCGAAGTCTCTGTCTTCCCCAAAAGAGAAAGCCCGATTTGACCATTGATCAGTACTATTTTGATGACTCGCTCGAACGGCAGCGCGCGTAGGCCCTTGGCTGTGGCTCCTGTCTTGTGCAAGTTTTACTGTCTCATTCTTTTTCATGCGCCACCGGTGCTGCTGCCGCTACTCTTTCTTGAATTATTTAGGATTGAAAAAATAAATGTATTACTTTGACCATGATTCTTCTGTGTAGGTAGGTCAAAATTGTGCTAAAACAGAAGAGTGCCAACTTCTTGTGTGCCACCTCAGGCTCTGTAAGCACAATTGAGTATGCCGACAGTGTGTCAGAAGCAGAACCCATGATAACAATGATATTTACTTTGTGTTTCGTATTTCGTGAAAAGATTGAAGTGAGGCTTTCCTTGCAAGTCTCACTGAAAAATTAAGGGCTCTTGGTTACTGAAATGTAGTGTGCATAGGCATAATGCTGAATTTGGGAGTGTGGCATACGTCAACTGTGCTATCTGCTGCTGACGCACTGTACAGAGCTTTAGAGTGCGGAACACAGATGCGGTGTCAAAGTGGTATTGATCACTTAAACGAGGGAAGATAGTAAAGTGCCAAATGTCTCAGTGCACTAATTTGCACGTGGGAAAATCTTGGGTGTTCTTTTCACCTTATGGAGTTGAACCCATTTTTGTAACAGGCATTAACATACCACAAAGTATAAAAGACACCAGTCTGCCTACACTAAAACAGTGGTTGACCAGAAAATATGGACGTAGTAGCTTGCTTATATGAGACACCTCATATAAGGGACAAAAGCTACTGCCTGGTGCGTGTATTATCAAAAGGCTCTACTGTACAATTGCTCCTGTAATTTGCATCTGTGGGGAGATCATCCTGAATACAATGCAAAAGCTTTTTTTTGTTATGCATAAATGATTTCATTTCGATTTGTGCTTAGTAAGCACTAATATAAGCTTAGTAAGCTATCAACAATATAAGGCAATATAAGCAGAAATCAGTGTAAATTATGCTTTTATTGCTATCTTTCTTCATTTTCCGAGGACCAAGTCATTAGTTTTCTAAGTCACAGATGTACTACTCTATTTCTAAATCTTTATCAAAACCTCATTGGAAGCATAAAAATAAGATGAGAAAAGAAAAACCTTTGCAACCTCAAAAGTTAATACGAAACTTCTAATTGGATTTCCAGAAGTGAAAGTAAACTGTTTTTTCAAATGAGTCAGTGCAGCACTTTAACGAAGCATGCACAAGTTTGGATTGTAGTGATGTGTTGGTGTAACCGGGGGAAGAAAAACAGCAAGCCACTGATTGCAACATTGAGGAAACAATTTATTTACATCTAACAGCCACTATCTTCACAGGAAGGCTAAGCACAGTTTATAAATAGGTAACGCTACAGATCCTATACAGAATCAGCTGCATGTGACTCCAACACCTCTGTACACTGAGGCCTTCTCTCATATGCCTTTTTTTGTTGTTGGTTATTGATTCTGTCAGAGAAAAAAACAAAACAGCACGCATTCAGAAGTAATGATGAGTTGACCACCGACGTTGGCTTAGCACAACCTTGACACAAAGCTTCACAATATGTGTTGAGTCACACTAAATTACACATTGCATTTCACAGCATTTCAGAACACTTATGTATGTACAAACAAGCAAAAAATGAAATAAAAACAATTGAACACAAGATGACACAGAGATTCTTTCCTTGGTATATAGCGCACCAAATAAATAAACTAAACAGCTCTACGACCCAACTATGTACAAATCAAAGGCCCGAAAACTCCCTGTTCTTGCATACTAAGGCGCATCACGTTTTTCACTCTGAAACAGAAGTTAAACCTGTCAGAGCGTCTTTCTGTCACACAACAACAATTGTTACCTGGCTTGCTTGCATTTGCTTTATTGAAGAGTGGAATCACTACTGTTCTGCCAAGAAAGCTGTGCCACACTGATAGCCTGTAAACCATTCGCCAGGCATGTGGTGTTAAACTGAGAAGATGCAGGCAAGGTAGATAATGGTTATCATGCTATGACAGAAAGACACCAGAAGCAATGCAACTTTTTTTTAAGCATGGTATTGTGCATTTCGTGCTGCACAAATCCCCCGTCCCTGATTTGCAGCTATTACTTCCTTGAAAACCTTCCAAATGCAACATCAGTAGTACTGCGGATGCCTCCTGTAGTCCCGTAACCTCAAGTACAGACAGCAGGAGAATATCATGCCGAAAACCTGGGGGGGAGGAAAAATAAGAAACATGAGCCAGATCACTCAATGTATATTGCTCAAGTATTGAAACTAGAAGTTTCTTCATTGTGTAAGTAGGCGTGTGCAATGGGACAATGGGTGGTGGTGAATATTTGATCTATAAGTAGCATATGAAAGCTTGTGTGTATCTCAGTTTTAATGATATCAGAGAGCCTTTAAATGTCCCTAATACAATGCACAAGTGATGGTATAAGTGGGAAAGGTGCATGTCAGTTGATTCTCTAACTAACTGTTTGACTGTGTGCTCACATCTGTCAGATAACATTTTGGAGGATAGTATGTGGTCATAGTTCCAGTGAGAGGTGTTGAAACTGCAGTAAAGTATGCATTTTGAATTGATATTTCTTTAGAAATAGATCATGCGAGTCGTTCGAGTGAGCTGTTCTCGCACGATTTACTGGCTCAAAAAGCAGCAGGAGGGGAGGGGGCTCAGCAAGGCTATGGAGCAGCCCCAAATGTGGGATCCTGCATGTATCTGTGATTGCATCAGGAACAACAGTGCAGTTTGCTTTCTCATTGATAGCGCGTTTATGTAACATTTTTAATATATTGCCATTCTCTTTTACACTTTCCTCAAACTTATTTAATTAACCAATGGCATTCGAAGTCAGTTGTGGGTGTTGCAGGCTTATTTTTTCTGGTTTCCTGAAGGCATGAAGGATACTAGTATTAGCCTGCAGGTAAACACAGTACTATAGCTGTCTGGCTTACTTGGCGATGCATAGTTCAGTAGGCAGACCAGCACAAATGCACACAAGAAACGATGAAGACACGAGACTTCAATTAAGAGTTCATTTTTGGAGTCACCTTGCATATTTATGGACAACCATTCATATCGGAGAAGATATCGCCTTCTGTCCTGCATCTTCTTGGTTTCTTGTTACGTTTGTGCCTAGTCTACCTATGAACTACATAAATACGAGTGGACTTTGAGAACAGCAAGCACCAAGTCAAGAATAATTAGTCATGGATTTCTTTGTTGGAATAGTCGTGGACCAGTTGCACCCTCTAATACTCTTTGCTAAGGCCACCAGCTGCAGTAATTTAACGCTGATTTTCATGTTGAGAAAATATGTCAGGGAGAGTTGGAGGCTTGGTAGCAGTGAGAAATAAAATAATTGAACTGGAAACATAGCTCAAGCCGACTCTAAGATAAGTGGGCTTTTCAAAACATCGGCTTCAGCAACATTTTTTTTTTCGGTCGTTCCCATAGTTCCTGTGTAAAGCGAGGCTTTTCAGGGCATCCAATCTTGTTTATATATGAACCATTAGGAAGCATTCTGCATGCTTTTACTTCTCCCCTACACTCATTTAGGCTTTTTATTATTAGCTTTTGACATAAATCGTACTTTTCAAAAGCAAAACCTCAATTATAAAAATTATTTTCTCATTTTGAAGCCAGTTGTAGTCTTTGATGATGCCTGAAGAGGGAAGAAACTTACCCCTGATTTCTCAGTAATAACATAATCTCTGTTACCAGTCTTTTTGTCAAAGTGAAACAATTCCTACTGATCACTTCACAAAATATTTGTAGTACACTTTATTTCAGCTGAATTTTTTCTGTAGCCAGGATATTATAAATTAAATGTGAATGCACAAGCACTGCATACTCTAAGGACAGTTCCAACTCTGAATGTTGACAGAAGCATCTCTTTAATATGATTGCTGTTGTAGGAGAGTTCACTTTTACCTGAACAAGGCATATTCCAAGGCCAACAGCTCCTATGATGATTAAATGCTCCCGTATCTGTTCATCAAGTGCATTGATGCATCCCTGAAAAAGAAAACAAAAATTTTTAAGCCATGGCAGTTCAGTGACTAAGGCGTTTCACTGCTGAAATCTCGGATGTCAGTTTGAATTTAGTTCGCAGCATCAGGAATATATCAATAAGGGAGCAATACAAGGACACTGGCGCATTTAGATTTAGCTGCACGCAAATAATCAGGTGCTCAAAAATTAATCTAGAGTCCCCCAATATGGTGTGCCTTATACAATAAAAGCACATTGATTCGACATCCGTTTGTTTGAAAAATCGAATAATTTAGATGCATTTTCTGGTCCCGGCAAGCCTCTGTATTGTATAGTGGCAATGAACTCACTAATTCGGTAATATTTGGCCGCAGCTTGGTCATTGAGACAATTCTCAGAGTTCGCCAAGTTGTGCGATGCAAAGGAGTAAAAACGGCAATCACAGACACCCGAAACAAGGCGGAACAGTCTACATCACCATTGTCATCAGCATGAACCGTACAGCAACGACGATCACAATGTTTTGTGTCGATTTGGGGTTTGTAGATTTCGGGTTACATAGGAAAGCTAAGTTGCGAGCCACAGTCTTTTTGTGAATAGTCATGAGTGGTGAAAATTGCAGCTTTTTCACTGCTATTATGTGAAGCAGGCGAAGCATTTCACATTATTCAAGAAAGTGAAAGTGTATTGATGTAGGCATTTGTTTATTTTTGGCCCGACACTTTCGATAAATGATAATTTGGTTAATTCAGACATTTTTTCCAGTGCCGCATAATCGTAATTGACAAGTTCTTACTGTAATCATGCCTTAGCTTGCATGTGCAAATAGCAAACCGAATCTTGTATGAATGAAATGGTGATAAAACCAAATCAACTGTAAATACAAGTAAACACTGTTCGAATAGTTTTAAAATAGAGAGTCATTTTCAAAGCAGTATATTTACACGAACTAGTAAGGCAACAATATTAAAACAGCCCAACAATTCCACAGCATTTTTAGGGGCGAAGCTTCTTAGGCCGTGGGTCTGTCTCTCCTCTGTATGTATGTAGCCATTTCTAGTTTAGTTTATGAAAGGCTCAATAGATAGTGTTGTGTGTCCTAGCAGAAATCAGTTTGCAGCAAAGTAACTATGTAAAGACGACAGATGGGGCTTGGGTAATGTGAATGACGTAATATATGAGGCATGTCATTGAATGCCTGCGATCATGAAAGGCACTCGCACTAGGCACTCTTGGAACGCGTTCTTTCGCAGCTCAAAGTCATCGGATAGATTTTGATTTGATTGATTTGTGGGGCTTAACGTCCCAAAACCACCATATAATTATGAGAAACGCCGGAGTGGAGGGCTCAGGAAATATCAAGCACCTGGTGTTCTTAACGCACACCCAAATATGAGCACGCGGGCCTACAGCCTTTTCGCCTTCATCGAAAATGTAGCCACCGCAGCCGGGATTCGATCTCCCGGCAGGCCTGCGGGTCAGCAGACGAGTACCTTAGCCACTAGACCACTGTGGCGTGGCTCACCGGATGGAAGTAGCAGGCAAGGCTGCAAAGCGGAGAGTGCGCAAGGTGGTAGCAGCGCGGGTTCGCAGACAGAATGCGGTTGTACGTGATAAAGAGGCCAAAGCATGTCGTCAGGCTGCGTGGGCAATTAACACCCATCAAAACTTCAATGTGATTCTCAACATACTCAAAGATGAGAGATGCTTCCCATTCAAGCCGTATGTATGGTAGAATTCTTCGGTAGCGGTAGCGCACACATTCACACCATTCTGTGGATCGATAACGCCCCGCAAAAGGAAGTGTCTGGCAATATGCCGCGCACGCTGGAAATAGTTGAATCATTGCTTATGCTCGACACAGACCTTGTAAAGAGACACAGGACACAGCTGCACACTCATACACACACTTGAAATAAGCGGGAACGCACCAAGTGCCACTTCGGAGCACCGCTCATGCCGAGTAATGACACTAGAATTATAACCCCTTTTCTCAACCGAGGCCGAGAAAGCACATCGCCAGAAACTCAAGCAGCGATACAAAAGAGATGCACGACGCTTTCGAGAGAGGGGATCATTGGTCTCAGAAAAGTTTCTCCCCATTTTCGGCGTTAGGTTCTATGCGGAATACATGGGCATTCTAAGAGCCAGATTTACGCGTCCCTGCGTTCTACATCGTCGCACCCCGGCGCAAAAAATGGTTAATCCCTTCAACCCCTGGATTGCCAAGGTCCTTGATTGCAACATGGATCTTCAGGTGATCCTAAACCATTATGCATGCTGCAACGTATGTTGTCGATTACATCAACGAGGCGGATCCTGGCATGTCCAACGTACACGAGGCCGTAATGCCAATTCTAGAGAAAAGCCCGAAATGGTATATTCTGCCATCACACACTCTCTGGGGGTGACTGTGCTCAAGGGTATTGAAATGTTGGCGCAAGAGGCAGGCCTGGTTGCCCTTGGGTCAGGAAATGTCTGAAAAGAGCCGTGACGTCATTTACATACCCACCTGCTACCCAAAGAAAGGTGCATGTATGCAAGACCAACCGAGGAATTAGCAAACATTGGCATCTCTTCCTTCGACGTCTGGAAGCTCAAAATCGTCCGAAGGTACGAAGGCAGGCCACCCGAAACGGAAGACGTTTGCCTTGCCAACTTTGCAAGCGAGTACAAACCCAGATACGGTCCTCATGAGCACACCATAGTCATCCACTACAGCCATTACATTGCCGCAGAGCAACTGGAGGATTATATGAGAGAGCAGGTCCTCCTTTACGTACCCTTCAGGAACGAGGCTGTTGACGTTCGCTATCATAATGAATACCTCGAAGACGTTCCAGGTCAATAAGGACCTGATTGCTACCAAACATCGGCAATACAACATCAGCAATGCCAATGACATTTGTGGCTCAGTTGATCGAATAGCACAGGATACAGCAGCAATGAGAAGAAGATGGCGCTGCAGCCTTTCTCGCCGACAAAGATGCCGACCTCTTGCCCAACGAACAGCTGATGTGTGCCTGTCAAAGACACTAGTCCTTTTGCCTGCTGTGCGCAAAAGGCAAGACGTTATGGATAGAGAGGAATATGACAAAATCATACACATGACAAATGCCAAGCAGTACGAATTGCTCCGAGAATTGTCTACTGGCAAATCACACTCTGAGCACGTTCGTTGCCTGTCTTCTTGACAGGACTTGCAGAAACATTTGTCCTAAAGCTCGTCATGGACATCAACAAGTGCTATAACGATAATGCTGATTCATACAATGCATTCGTCATTTGCGTGAGCACAGGAAAAGCAGCCATGGCTGTTGGAGGAACCGCTGTGCACTCTGCCTTCAAACTCCCTCACAAGAAAGAGGATTGCAAATTGCGCGACAGCAAACTCAATACCTTTCGAGTTGCTTTCCATTATGTCAAGTGCATCATCATTATGAGGTTAGCTTGCTGTCATCTGATAACCAAGCAAATCACCCAAAAGCTAGACTAACCCTTCAGGGGCCTCGACGTCATAATGTGTAGTGATTGTCTGACGAAAAGACGAGAAGTCGTCAGACAATCCGATGCCTCCTTCTCGGCTCTGCTCACGAAGATCGGAGACATAGGAGCGCTTCAGGTCGACGTGGTTCGACTACTCGACATGCGCTTCATCACCACAGAAGAAGCCTTGGTTCATACGTCCTCGGGGATAAGAATCTTCCATCTACTCCAACAAAGAGGTCAACAAATTCAATACTTTCATTGCACAGCGAGTAGGAGAAGAAGTCGTTTGACTACCAGCTGAAGATACCTACTAGGGGTTTGCCAACCAAGACGCTCTAAGCAAGGCAATCGTAAAAGTTGAGAAAATGTCACATACCGAGTTCGCAAACCTTCCTCGTGAAATTTTTATTGCCCTTGGCAAACCGTACATGATTACCACCAACATTAACCTCATAGGCGGTCTCGTAAACAGGGTCATTGTCATTCTCAAGGTGTGTGAGAAAGTGATAAACGACGGCGAATTCCCAAAAGATCTGTGGTTACAATTTGACGGTAAGCTTGGTCGTTTTCGGTCCAAGCGAATGGTGAATAAGGCCAAGCGAAGTGGTCACGTCATCGACACCTCCTGGGTCCTCATCGAAGCTTGAGTTACTACCCTAACCTTGGATCACAAGACTGACATTGCCCACAAGAGAATGCAGTTCCCTCTGGTTCAGGCCAGTGCCGTTACAGTCCACAAGTCACAAAAGGGAGCGCGCTCATCAGTTGTCTATGAATATAATAAAACGCACTCCCAGAAGTTGGTGCACATCGCGCTCAGCTGCTGCACCTACGTAAATAACCTCTATCTCACCAATGCTAAAGGTGACCACCGATTCTACCATAGAGAGAAGAACAAGGACACGGTAATGTTGAACAAGTTTCGACGTCTAGGCGAACATCGATTACTGACTTTGACGCAGCGGTATCTACGATCTCTTCGAGAAGACGTTGACTTTTCCAACGAGTTTACCATTGCCCTCCTCAATGTTCGTTCTCTCAAGGGACATGTGAACGATGCGGAACAAGACTCCATACGAACCGCAGTCGACGTGCTGTGCTTTACCGAGACGTGGAACGCCAAACGACCGTTCATGAAAGGATACGCTCTAGTCGCGTGTATCGATGAATCGGAATGTCTAGCAGGTGGTGTCACCATCCACATGAGGCAAATGCAAATGGCTGAAGATCTCAAACTACCACTCACGAGTCAAAGCCACTGTGGAGATTAAGCAGCCATCAAACTCTTTGTCTCCAGAATTGTCGTCATGATGACCATGTACTTTGCACCCAACCTGTCCACCGAGAACATCAAGACATTCATGTCGAAAGTATGAGAAGTACAAGAATGAACCATTTGTAGTAGTCGGGGACTTTAACCTGAACATGATTGACAATAATTGGCTTATCCGCCACATGGCTTCTAGATATATACCCTCAGATGTATATCGTTAAACTATATCAAACCTACCACGATCCAAAAAACATGAATAGGCCTAGTGCTATATGCAAATTTTTCACTGCAACACATGCAGGAACTGCTCTCCCTTCATTTCCTGAACCATAAAGCCATCATAAAGAAACATCATAAGCCATTCATCGTGTAAAAACAAATAAAAATTGATTTGTACACACACAGTGTTTCTTGCATCTTGCTTGATGGTGTAGTGGGCAAAATTTCACTAAAGAGTCACGGTTTTACCGATAATTTCTCCTCAGGAGCTTTGCCCACTTATCATCATTCACACCGTGGATATGGTGTGATTTTTTTTAAAAGAAATGTTCGCATGTCTTAACCAAGAAACATTATCATAATTGTTAAAGACAAACAGTGTCACAATTATTTAAACTACAGTGAGCCAATATGAAGCTGGAATTAGTCTTTGACTTATTTTTAACTGCAGGCTAAATAGAGCAGCTCTCTACAGTGTTCACGGTGGTACTTTGTCAACAGCTCTCAAAGAAAACTGATACATAAATACTAAGGGAGTTCGATGAGTTGACATTATCATGAATATTATGGTAGTGCATTGACGTCATGTCACGTGGTGGTTTTATGATGTGAGCTTCATGCATCTTGGCAATTCAGTGATAAGACAAGTTACCCGTCGCTGTCTGACTGTCTTGTTCATTAATTGAGAATTCTTCGTCGTAGCTAATTATTCTAAACACGTTCGAAATATATTTGGCATTCTGGATATTTGCCTATTTCAATTTGAGAACTGCTTCCAATAGAATGCTATTCAATTCATTATTTAAAATTTTAGAATATTTGTACGCCCCTGTATTTTAGCTTTGGCACATAAAATCTCAGAGATAATTTTTTCAATGTGTAGTACTGCACAGCAAATAAAGCACTTGAAAAACTCTTTTCCACTAAAGGAGCTATCATTGTTTTCAGTTCATATGTGAGGTAATAGTGACAACCACAAAAACAAGCCTGACACTACGATTGTTGCTAGGCATAAACAAACATGAAGCATAAGGGGTGAATTCTCAAGTATCAGCATCTCTGCATACAAATCCATATTGCTTTATCATTTCAAAGACTGTGCAGATCTCGACACAGATAAGTATGACAACACATGCACACGGTCAGTCGTGTTTGTGTGAATTCGTATGTCCTAAGAAATGTGCTATTAGCACTGCAAATATTGATTTTGTAATGACTAGCTAAATACCCCACCAGTCATACTTTCTGAGGTTCATAGGCAATCATCATAGTTAAAAGGTTAGAGAATTACTTTCATCAAACTAATTGAATGTCATAAAATCAAAACTGCCATTTGCTTTTGAACTTGACCCTGACCAACATGTATTTGGCGTTATTAACGAAGGACGATCAAACAGCTTTTTGCCTTTTTTTAAAGCCTGCTGAATAATATAGCTTGCACAGACCATATTTTTACTTCTCTTTTTTTTTTCATTAAGTATTTTTCAGAAGTTAGCATTTCGTATATAATGCCTTCTGTCTCTGCTTCACCCACCTTGGTAGCTTAGCACGCTAATTACTGCATTGCTCAGCTCAAGGGTGTAGGTTCGATTCCCAGTCACTTCAGTCTCATTTCAATAAGAGAGGGGGGTTCAAAGAACAACTATGTATTTAGATAAATTCAGAGTATGTCATAACGGCCTGCCTCACATTCATACTGGGGTTCCGATGCATAAGGGGAGATGCTACATAGTACTAGAAAAAAAGCAAGTTTTTTCCTAAATTACATATTTTTGTTTTCACTTGCTTCCACAAGTTTAGTTTCTATAATTCCATGACAAATAAATCAGGGTTGTAATTAAGCTTGAAGTCGGTTGAAATAACTTTTCAAGAGTACAAGGTGGCTAATAAAAACTCAAAAGAGCTCACTTTTCAGAGTCCCCTGGAAATTTTCACCTGGCTGCTTGCCATTGCATTTTGCATGAGGAGGTCACCAAAGCCACACGCTTTAGATAATCATGATTCCCAAACTCTCATTTAAGACAAAATCATTTCAAGAAGCTACCTTTGCAACACAGGTGACCTTTCATTCCTACATTTATAATTCCTTTTTCTCAAGACGCAGTTATGGGAGACATCTCGAGTTTGGACATTATGTTTTTGGTACTTCTGATGACCAGATCGGGATGACATTTTTTTCTCAATTTTTTTCTTAACTTGTGGCGAGTCCAGTTATCTCATTTAAAGTTTGACGTCACCTCTATAATTACTATGAACTTGAACTAAGCAAGTAGTATAGGCTAAGCGATTCAGGACTTTTCATATTACAATTTTTCTTTTCATTAAAATGTCTCATACACACTTTTTTATTAGTTATTTTCATTCTACAGTTAATGTGGAGCCTGTATGAGCTAATTAATGACTCATAACTACGAGAGGTTACTTACAGGAAAAGTGCATCCAAAAAGAGCTATATTTTACACATTATCACGGTACAAAACAAGAACTATGCAACTTAATATAAAGCTGATTACATATTTGAAATTAGCATAAAAACCTACGTTCGGATCGAAAAATTAGGAGACCCTAAAGCCTTGCCTTTAAAAGATGAACTGTGAAAGTGATATCCTGTTCCTAGTGTGTACTTCAAACACTTGATGCATGAAACCTTTTCGGAACTAGCTATGCACCCACTATGTGGCCTTAAGAGAATCCGCACAATAGAGTAGGTATGTGCTTTTATAGTGAGCGACCGGCTTTAAACCAAGAAACCATTATAATAACCTTATGTTCTGAGGACTCATGGCAAATGGAGCTCGCACATTATTACTGCAATAGTTCATATTGTATTGTGATGCGTGTATACAGGACGCATCTGTTTGTAAAGTATTAAAGTTACCTTCACTGCATTTCCAAGCAGACGAAGTTCTTTTCACTGTATTCACAAGCAGATGCATGGCTGTGAGCTAGAACATCCGCTTGCCATGCATGCGACCGAGGTCCGATCCCCATTCCGATCCAGGATTTTTTAATTATTATTTTCTTTGCATCGTTCTTAATTTTGAGATCATGCATAAGATGATGATTTCTCACTCACAACCAACAATGCCGACCCCAAAATTCGTGCAATGCGAGCTCTGTATTGCTATCGCATTAAAACTTTGCTGCCCTATGCCATAAATTAAAGCACTTTTTTTTTATCGAGTAGCATCTTGAGACTCCAGCATGTATTAATATTGTCTTCTTCACAGCTTCGTGCTATTTGAAGAACCACATTGGCATTTTATAATTGGTTCTAGTTTGTCCATTTTACCTGAGTCTTGGTACTACCACTTACCCGAATAAACTTGCAAAACTATAAAAAGTATTTGCCAACTTTGTAACTTTTTATGTACAGTCAAGTCAGGAGGCAAGCCAGACTTGCTGTTGTCTAATAACCCTAATCATCTGTGTTCAATAATGCTCACTCTATTTTCCAGGTGGGTGGATTATGTAACACACTAATAACTGTATGCATGGAAGGTAATGCTTAATGGGTGGGTGGGTGCAAAACTTTACTTATGTCCGACAAGATGCATGTTAGGAGTTCAAAAAAATATAGAGCTGAGCTAATTGGTAGGTAGTTGCGTTTAACAGACAGGGTGTGCAAATATGCAAGCAAGACAGAAGTCAACACAGCACAAATACCACCAGTTGTGCTGCCTTGACTTCTCTCTTGTGTCCATGTTTGTGCACACTGTATCTTGACGTGAATATCTAATGTCACTGCTGGTCGCCGAGGTCACATCATGAATTGGTGGTGTGCACAGAACTTTCACTTTTCAAGTAATTGCTTTAAATGCATGCCAGCAGCAACATTTTATATTTATTAAACTTAAAGAGTGAGGTTTTTGGAGTACCTTAAAACTGTAAATATTCTTTGTGTGTGCGTGTGTGCGTGTGTGCGTGCGTGCGTGCGTGCGTGCGTGTGTGCGTGCGTGCGTGTGTGCGTGCGTGCGTGTGTGCGTGTGCGTGTGCGTGTGTGCGTGTGCGTGTGCGCGCGTGTGTGTGTGTGTGTGTGTGTGTGTGTGTGTGTGTGTGTGTGTGTGTGTTGTAGATTTTCCATTATTTGAAGCCATAACAGCACTTGTGCATATGCTGGTAGTGTCATAACTTAGTGAATAAATTGGCATCAGGTAGAGGAGCCTGGACGTATCGAATGATTGAGATGTCATTGTGAATATTCAATAGGGAAGCGCGATTGATTTATATGTGGGGTTTAACATCTCAAAACCACCATATGATTATGAGAGACGTCGTAGTGGAGGGCTCCGGAAATTTCGACCACCTTGGGATCTTTAACGTGCACCCAAATCTGAGCACACGGGCCTACAGAATTTTCGCCTCCATCGGAAATGCAGCGGGCACAGCCGATATTCGATCCCGCGACCTGCGGGTCAGCAACCGAGTACCTTAGCCACTAGACCACAGCGGCGGGGCAATAGGGAAGCGTAGCATCCATTTATTGAAAACATTCACCGCCACTTCTGGTGTACCGAATGCCATGCTGCACTCCTACATTTGGCCTTTCTCCGAAGAGTATTTAAGTGACTCAATATATCAACAGCACAATTTTAAAAAGCGTGCCTAGTACGGTATTGAATCTGGAAGTGGTTACATAACATCAGAGAAAACTCTATGCAGCTCAAGATATCAACAGCTCAAGGCACTCTACCATATATACAGTGGCATAATCAGGGGGGAGGGACACATCAGGCCCGTGCCCCCCCCTTCCACTCGTAATATTTTTTTTCAATATGGCATAGAGAGGAGAAAAGGGCCATATCAAGGGGCGGGGGGGGGGGTGCCCCCTGGAAAGAAATTCTGACTACGCCACTGCATTTATGCTTTGCTAACTTTACTGCAGGACAGCCACATTATGCAGTGAAGCATAACATTAGTATGGTGAGCAGCCATGAAGTAAAGCCTACTACTGGATTTAATTGCCAGTATAACAGATTATTGTGTGATTCCCTTCCTGTTTGGTACGTTCGAAGTGAACTGCATTGGAACTCAGTGCGTTTGTCATGCTCAGATAGTGCTTCCTTAAAGTGGTGCTCACATCGTAGTAGATGTTTGAGGGGTGGGCCAACTTGCCACAGCCAATCCCTATGGTCTTGCAGCAAGAGTCTGGAACCTTGTTGTTGGTACGAGAGTTCTTGCGAAGCCACATGCTGTGCTTCCAGTCGTCGAAACCATTGGCACCGCAGCACTTGAACTAAACATAGAGAGAGATAGAGTGAATGCCCAAACTACTAATCATGAGGCAATGAAGCCAACATACCTCTAAACATCATAAAAAATAAATCGCGTTTGTTTCCCTTAGATATGATGATATGATAAAAATATGTTCCGACTAAGAACTGTACCATCTTGGCCATTTTCATGTGTTTTTACATAAATATATTGCTCACTCTTCATGCTTGCAGTATGACTGTATGCATAAATGAAAACCTTTTATCTCTCTTTAAAAGAAGGAGGCAAAGAGATAGAGGGTTGGGAAGGGATGTTCAGAAAGTAGGCAATGACTATAGGTATGCAAAGCAAACATATGGTTGTGTGAAATATACAACTTCAACTGTACAGATAATTACATAGCGGCATTTGTAAGCGCCACACCACGGTTTGTAGAAGATGAGACAGACAGAAGAGCGTCGGTATTAGCGTGCAGTGAAGTAATTAATGACGCGCTGGTACAACGCCGATTTCTCAGACCAAATTAGCCACGCGTACACACATCGGTACTTCTGGATGGGCTAGTCAGTGAAGTATCTTGAAAGAAAACACGCAAATTGTGACACCACAAAACAGAGACAAGTCGAGAGGCGCTCGTCTTGTTTCTGTTCCGCAGCGTACGCAATGCACACAACAGTTCAGCGTGAAAGCTTGTGCGCTTATAATGTGTACGTGCGAGCATGCGAGCAGTTCAGATCAGTGCCCTTGAACCCTACTCTGTGCAAATAGTGCATTTGCCATCAGTGGGACAGCACAACGTCGAAGCTTTCCTGCAATTGTGAAAACTTAAATATGTCTGTTGTGTTGTCCCGCATATGGTGTTGTTTCAGCTTTTTCCTTCATGTTTTCATATGTTTGCCATCAAGCGCATGGCTTCAAGTTGGCTACGCAGGGTGTACGTACACTGCGCTGCAAGTCGTTGATCGCCTCTGTTCTGCTTGCGTCAGTGCCGTAGCTCTCGACGAAAGTTGTGTTCAGTCCATCAGCCAATTCGTTCCACACCTGAAACAGTCATGAACAAACACATTTAGACATTAAGAAAAACAGCCTCAGTGTCGACTTTAAGCATACGTGCAGATTTCACAATTTCTAAAGCTTTCACTATTTTGATTTGCTTATGTGGAATTCGCTTTTACTGCTGTGGTAAGTGTGCAAATGTAACTACGTTCACGTTTGCATGTTTGTGGACTAAGGTAAAAAAAGGAGAGTACTCATACATTCAGTATGCAGTTTCATTTTATAAATTCTTTACAAGCACGTAATTTGCAGCGACGGTTTTAGTTATTGAGGGACATAAACAGTTACTTATCTTCCTCGCCGCGGTGGTCTAGTGGCTAAGGTACTCGGCTGCTAACCCGTAGGTCGCGGGATCGAATCCCGGCGGCGGCGGCTGCATTTTCGATGGAGGCGAAAATGCTGTAGGCCTGTGTGCTCGGATTTGGGTGCCCATTAAAGAACCCCAGGTGGTCGAAAATTGAGGAGCCCTCCTCTACGGCGTCTCCCATATTCATATGATGGTGGTTTTGGGACCTCGAACTCCACATAACATTATTAACAGTTACTTATCAGGGGTTCTCAAGCATGTTAATCTCAGATAACCTCGCTAAGCTCAAAGAAACTAACTCCACCTCATTCCATTTGGTTCACGTTACACTCGCATGCATTTTCGAGTACAGCATTACTTTCTATAGTGCTCGCATAGTGCTCCAGCCACATCATCTTTTTCCTTACTGTCATCAGCTCTTATTCTTGTCTTTCACTCATTTACACCCCTTTCCCAAGCACAGAGTAGCAAACCGGAGCCTTCTTCGAGTTAACCTTCCGGTTTTTCCTTTATATTTCTCTCTCACACATGCAATAAATTCAAAAGCAAACATATGTAAACATTTGTTCACTGCCATGAAAGTGAACGCACTTTAGACAAATCCATGCGAGGTTCAATTACGCTCGATCCATCTGGGCCAGCCACTGTCGGCTCCTACATTCTGCTGATCACTGCACTTGTTTTTCGCAAGCTAGTGTTGAGATATCCCTGCTCTCAAGCGTATATTTTTTGCGAGTGGCAGCATCGTATCCACCGACTTATCTTCAAACAGGGGAAATGCGCATGTGGGTATTATTAGGCCTGCGACGTTCAAGTGAAGTAGCTTGACCTCGTGGCTTGTTTTCTATTTGAGGTCTAGCTTGCTACAAGCTGCTGGCAGGGATTCACTGCGCAGCTCACACGTTTCTGCTATGCATTGAAATGTGGTTGCTGACACTATACAGTGGGGGTTAATCGATCATCAGCATTTATTAACCCTTAAGGCCCCTGAACAGGGCATTACATATAGGGGGGGGGGGGGTACATATAGTTTGTGGGACGTATGATTGGACAAACTCCATATACAACACCCTTCAGAAATGCAGCCAATACAGAGCACATCAGTACCAATGGTCGCTGAAAAAAGGTGTAGACACAAGAATGTGACAGAGCTAAAATTTAAAGCATATGGCAAAAAAAGCTATTACAACATAGGGCAATTACATATTGTAATTACAAACAATTGAAACAGGCGATTCTAAACAACTGTAGCAGTTATAAAAATGCATGCAATTATAAATTAAACATAAATATAGTTATGTTTCCTAAATAGACCGCATCTCGGGTTCGCCGTCTGAAGTGACTTTACGAGCTTATCAGAGGCACGCGCGGAACCCCGAGGAGGGGCCTGCAAAACACACATTGAGAAACCATGACTTCAGTACATATACAGTAAGATACCGCTGCTATCATTAGATAACTCCCTCTATATACAGAATCTAATGAAACCGACGGGTACTGTCTGTGGCGCGCTAAATTGGCCCACAAGAATCCGTATCCCAGGCACACTGGCCTCTCCCACGGTACCGACCGTGTCACCAAGGCCCGCCTGACTAAGCGACTTCAGACGAAATATATGATTTCTGGCCTCACGACATCGCCGTCTGTCTTGCCTGTTACCACATGGCTAACAAGGAAAACTTGTTGGTTTCATATCAGGTTGTCTCTAACAAGAAAAGCAAGCCCTCGAGCAAACCGTCTTTCGTTTCATCCATACACTATAGACTTGCTTCTGAAGAAAGACTTTTTTCATCACCTGTTCTTCGTAGACGTACGCAATGATCCCCGCAACGGCTTCCATCAGGAAGATCAACAGGAGCAGGAACGTGTACTGCAAGGAAAATTGACGACGCAGAGCTTGTAGCATATCATGTGTGAACATTCTACTCTGAATTTACAATGAGTCAGTGCATACTAACAGCTCGTTGGAAGTGATCGTGAACATGTCGATGTTCTATCTACATTTTGTACTCGCGATCCACATGTTTGACGTATGGCTCGCTCAATGGCACACGCCGGACAAGTAATAGCAGGAAGCCATGCTACAGATCTTTGGCTTCGTTCCGAAGGCTTTGCTCTTGCACGGTTGTTCAACTAAGTTTCCATCTATTCCAGACGTGCGCGATCTACACAGATAAACACTAATAGAGAAGAAGCAGGCAAGGTTTCTCTCTCTCTCTCTCTCTCTCTTTGTAACTCCTATAGATTCGGACCAACACATACAAGAGGCTGCAAAACCGAAGAAAAGAACGTGGGAAGAGCACCGCGCAACGCGACTGAATTAATGCGAAATCTGAGCACGTGACGATTATGTCAGAGCGCGCGGTGTACATTCTGAAGGTCTCACAAGCTCTGCAGGCGGAACTGGGCAAGCAATCACATTTACCCATAACGTAACTGCGCGAAAAACGGACGGGAACACGAAAGAAGAGAAACACAAGCACGCGTAGACAATCAACTGAAGCTTTATCGCAAGAGCAACGCAATACAAAGGACAGAATAAAAAGCAAGAGAAGGCAAAACATTTTTTGTGCAGTTATACATTATGAATCATTGCTAGCTCGCCCAACTTACCATTTATTTGAGCACATTGACATCTGCTAAATACCGACGGGAATCAAATACGCCGATTCTCAAAGATTACGTGTCAGCCCGATATTATTAAATAAAAAGTGAAAGGAATGCCTTTTCATGAAGAACTCCCTTTACGTAAGTGGCTGCTACGTGAAGAAGTATTCTGCCTCGTCATTGCACGACTTAAACGAGATGCTGCAGCCAGCAAAACAATTTCTCGCGAGATTCTGCCAATAGCCAAGCTACTCACGTACAGTAAGGGTAAGTCGCAACAGAGGTGGTTCGGGTGTTTTTCAAAAGTAACATTAAAAGGTTCGCCCTGTGTCTCCGTGCTTCGCTGCAAATGTAGTCGAACGACGATAGTGTTCTGCCGGCATTCTTTCGTGCATGGCGTCGCTTTTTCAGCGCGACCGGCCTAAAGCGCACTAGGGCTTATAGAATTACGTATCTACGTATTTTTAGTAAAGGAACACACTTAATACGTATTGATGTTGCCCGTCTGATATGCGTATTATTTGCTTTTTGATCGACAATGTTCACAAGTATGAACGGATGACTGGGCGTTCAGCAAGTGCCTAAACTTTGGCCGGGTGGCTGTAACGGGCGACAGACAGAGAGACCGAAATTTCTGCGTTCAAGTATTCCAAGAAAGAGTATCATCTCTACAGGTAGCGCTACAAATTCGAAACAACGCACGGGAACGAAAACTGCGCGCTATTGATCCAACACTGAGCGTTGTATTTTAGGCACGAGTACGGGAGTCCAACTAGCCCCAACGCAAGTTTTAATCGAACATATACGTTGATATTGACGAGAAAAAAAAAGTGAGGAGAACACTTACGGCCAGGAGGAAGCACCGATGCAGGCGGCAGACGGCCACGCAACCGAGCGCCGTGACGAGGATGACTAGTGCTCCAGCCAGGAGGAGCATGTAGGCCGTCGAGGCGTATGTGACCGTTGTGAGCAGACTCAGGTGGTGCCGCTTGGCCACCAGCGTCCACACACCCACGCCCAGCACCGCGCATCCCGACAGCTGCAGAAAAAAAGCAGAGCTCCATGACCATCACAGCAACCAACGTCACAACAGTATACATCACCGAGGGAACGTCGCACTTAACAGAGCTATATACTCGGAACAGCTTCGGCGTCACTTCTTTATATCCTACTTATATATTCGTGGGTACTACGGGCAAAAGTATACGTGTATTATATAACGGTGGCCATGACAGTTTCAAGATGGGGCAAAAATATCCATTTTTAAACTGTCACGCAGTTAGGAGGTGCCGGGTGCAAGTGGATGTGCCGCATTGATTGATGATTGATTGATATGTCGGGTTTAACGACCCAAAACCACCATATGATTATGAGAGACGCCGTAGTGGAGGGCTCCGGAAATTTCAACCACCTTGGGTTCTTTAACGTGCACCCAAAGCTGAACCACACGGGCCTACAACATTTCCGCCTCCATCGGAAATGCAGCTGCCCCAGTCGGGATTCGATACCTGCAACCTGCGGGTCAGGAGCCGAGTACATTAGCCACTAGACCACCGCGGCGGGGCAATGTGGATGTGCCGCAATCAACCCTAGTGAAAGTAATGTTTGCCATTAGCTGACTGCTTGCTCGATTCTGAGCATCACGATTAGCTGGCATGTCTTACGAAGATGTTCAAGCACAAGTGCTCTTTTTCTGAACACCGTGCACAGTTTCCCACGTCTTATACGTGCATGTAAACCTCGCTGACGAATGGACACATTCTCAAGCTGAGCGGTCAGTCCTTCACCTCCAAGAGGAGGCCCTATCCTATCGAGCTAGGGCGTGACGTCTTTCTTTTATAGAGTGATTCGTGTCTCGCAAGTGACCTCTGTAATGCGCGTAAGGTTGTTGCTGAAGGCGAGCACACTTCGTCCAGTGTTTATCTCTTGCGCAAGAGGCAAGCGCTCTGGGAGACGCTATCCATTCTCTTCGTTTGCCTCTGGAGCCGGGATCAACTATCGCGTACTTCTGGAGAAGACTGGGCGCCTTGCTTGCGCATCCGGAACTGGACCACCGCGCACCCTCTCGAAATTCGGAGCGGCAACAGCTCCCGGGCGTGACCGGACCGTTGTTCGTCGGCACCGTCTTAGCACGGCGCCTTCGATTAGAGGAACCGTTAATCACAGACAGAGAATCGGCAGGTCAGAGAGAGGGTGGAGGAAGTAAAACGTGCTCCCCCTTGACCTCCACGCCCCGTTTAAAGTATAGGTGCCCAGCGCACCCACTCCACGCGCCACAGATTCGTTCTTCCAGGACGTGCGGACGTGTGGAGTGCAGGAATGCGCTAGCCACGGTGCCGATAAGTCGTTCAAGGATGATGCATCCCCGTCCCTGGAGCTGACGTACTGGTTACAGCACCATATATGCAGCACCGCTTGGAGATCTTCAAAGCGTTGGTGCGACGTGTTTCTTCTAGTACAAGTACAGTTTGGTGTCGATAAGAGGGCGCGTTTGCTATGAGGAAAGCAACAGCAAGGTGTACGGCGACAACAGCATGACTAGTTTGTCTTTAAGGCGAAAGCTCTGCACGATTCATCCACGCGAAAAGTCAACGTCGCCGTAAACACGAGTTACGTTATGACGTCACAGGTCGCCAAATTTTGTGACGTAGCACATGCACACCCAGGCGTCTGGCTGTGTGCGAGAGAGTAAATGTGTCGGTTTTTTTTTGCGCTATAATTATGTTTTGTCCTGTTCTCGACTTGTCCTAGCCGTAAACATGAACGGATGGACGTATATATGCTGCCATCTGGTGTGACAGAGATCAACCAGGCAAGTCCAGACGTGGCCTTCGCGATTAGCTCCGGCAACGCACCGTTGTTTTGTGAAGCTAATCACGAAGGCCACGGTACAAAACTATACTTCAGTTAACAAACGTTTGACGTCACTGCTAAGGTAAGTATTCGGCATCTGCATAACTCTTAATAATGCGGTTTCTAAAATCGACAAGTTTAAGCGACCGCTTTTAGGCGTTCTATAGACAAGCGCCCATGTACTGTGACATGCGTTGCTTCTTTCATTAATGCGCTTTTATTTTAATTCCTCCTTTCCGTCACCCTATATGTAGGGTAGCAAACCGGAAACGCGTCTGGCTGATCTCCCTTCCTTTCTTATTTCCTCCTTCGACTGTGTTACCACTCGAAGCTTGTATTTATTCAGAACACTCGGCTGAAACAAATGTATACCGGACATTGTGATTTGACGAAGTGCTCGTGACACTATCGTCCGGTAGGCGGGCCTTGCGGGCATTCTGCAAAAGCATTTGCGTTTGCTGGAACACAGTTCACGTTCAAACTGTCAGGAAACAGCACACTGCCGCTCTATAGCTGAACTGCTATACCACAAAAAACGGCTCTTTACAACTCACTGCCTCGCCACTGAAACGAAAGAAGAAAAAGTGCCGGTCATTAGTGTGCAATCGGCGGCAACCTGCGGGGCACTCTTGAGCGAAGCCCGTGCGCCAAGACGGGCATTGTCCGTTTATGTGCACCCCAGGCGCCACTTTGTGAATTCGCTTTCACGGTCATCCACACGGCTTGCAGAGCTTGGCGGCGCGTGAGGTATATTCTCTTGTTCGAATCGCCAAAGTGGTGCCCAATGCCGCGGCGTAAAACGATTCACGGTGCTGCCTTTTTCCACGGTACGTATGCTGCTGATGTGACGAGCACGGGGCGGGAGTCGTTGCTAAAGAAAACGCAGCATCCCCAACAACTCGAGAGCGATTTATCTGGCCGTTGAGTTGCCTATAAACTTTCGATAATTCTGTAGTTGTGCACGAACCTTCAGAGAATATGGTCGGACTGTGTTTGAAGGTACTTCTAGATAGGCTGGTGATAATATAGTGCTCCAAGCGGATACTTATATTTATTAGGTTCATGATGGCAAAAAGGAACTATAATAGCGCAGACTTCAGAAGAACGCACCACAGGGCGCTACTATGGCAGCTAGCTGAACGTTTATTTAGCAATGACCCCCCCCCCTGTATATATATATATATATATATATATATATATATATATATATATATATATATATATATATATATATATAATATATATATAGGCAGACATGGTGGTTGAGTGGCCGTAGCGTTGCAAGTAGTCAAGTAGACCTTCCGTGAGTGGTCACAACGTGGTTTATTTCGACGTTTCGGTCTAGAGTCTGGCCTTCATCAGCATTGAGGGTACAGTTTGTTGGTTCTCAGCTTTATACAATCATAAATCAAAGAGGAGAGAGAGAAAGATGCCTCTTTCTCTCTCTTTGCTATATATATATATATATATATATATATATATATATATATATATATATATATATATATATATATATATACATATATACCATGTTATCTTTTCGCCCACTTTTCTTTCTTGCCCCGCCACGGTGGTCTAGTGGCTAAGGTACTCGGCTACTGACCCGCAGGTCGCGGGATCAAATCCCGGCTGTGGCGGCTGCATTTCCGATGGAGGCGGAAATGTTGTAGGCCCGTGTACTCAGATTTGGGTGCACGTTAAAGAACCCCAGGTGGTCAAAATTTCCGGAGCCCTCCACTACGGCGTCTCTCATAATCATATGGTGGTTTTGGGACGTTAAACCCCACAAATCAATCAATCACTTTTCTTTCTTCTGATTTACATTGCAATTGGCCTAATAACTTCCCCTATACCTTCCTTGACATTATTGTCTGTTAGATCTCATTAATAATGTGTAAACACAAAAAACGAGCCCTTAAGTTGTCACACCTGTCCCGTTATTAGGGAGGCGATCGCCGGGCTAATTCCAAGAGCCGAAGTATCGGCCCCCCGAACCGCACCACGAAAGCGTGGACAATTTAGAAGTGGTCCTTATTGGTGCGCCAGCGGACGCCGGCTGTGGCCCAAAGAACAAGACAGAGCCGAGAGTTGATAAACAAACAAAATTATATTCTCATTAACGGCAGATCAAAACACAATACACACGTATGCACCCTCCACAATAGTTACATACAATACGTCACCAAACAAACAATGTACTACACAGTACAATCAACCACACTTGAAACAACGGACACAGACAACAATACGCACTACAATGCAGTCGCATGCATTGAACCACCAAGACACTTAAAGACCAAAGAGATATAAAACCTAGTCAGTCCAAAGTCCTTGGAACAAAAGTCTGAATGATACTCTTCCGAGAATCACTCACTCAAAGTCCAGCGTTGTTGTCGTTCCGCAGCTCTCGAAGTTCTCTTCCAGGAAACCTCCCGTCTTCAATTGGCCACTCTTCCAACTTCAACTTCTTCGCCGGAAATCCGTCGGCTTCACACACGCAGCTGTTGCCCGCGTCTTCGCTCGATAGCGGAAAACCCACGCTCTTGCCTGTAGCTCGAGCCGTCCCTACGGACCAAAAACTTCGCCGACTACACGGCGGACTCTCTACGCACTCTGGCGCTCACTTCCGTCTCCTCCTGTCCTGTCACTACGGGCAGAACCTTCGCCGACTACACGGCGGAATTCCTACGCGCTCCGGCGTTAACTTCCGTCTCCTCCTGATTTCTCGTCTCGGCTGCTCGGTTAAATACCTTGCGCGCGACTTTCCAGATCTTTCTCGTCATTTCGTCGGCGCGATACGCAGCGAAGGCTGGGGAGAGGCGAGACGGTTGTCTGCCCTCCGCGTCGGATGACTCAGCTCGGTCTGACCCCGCCCCGTTCGTTCGAGAGAAATCGCGGTCTTGCTGGGCCGCAGATGTGGGGTGAGGAGGATCGTCTGCGAAGCCGTGCATCTGCGGGGAGAGCGCGCGCCCGGGAGCCCTGGATGTTTGCTTTCTTTTTCTTTTCTTTTTACCTCGCGGCGTTTCTGCCGCCCGTTGTCGCAAGGATTTGGCGGCGCGCTCTTGTTTAGCGCTCGTTCTGTGACACTGCCCCCCACTTTAAGAATATTATCTCATAATATTCAAAACCACACAAACGAGCGCGAACAGTCACCACACATTCTCACAGACTGTAACACAATCCGTCGCTCATGACACTTCACATTCACAATATATCACTCAATACAATCGTACATTGTAGTTCAATTCCACAACACATGAAATATAACCACAGGTACATGCCTACAACACTTCATCACACATTCTAAACAATACAAACGTACAAAGTTCTGTCTATCCAACAATTATACAACACTATACATCACACCATCGCACAGAACACTGACTCGCTCGACATACACTTGAGACACAGGATAACAAGAACCTTAACACAACATATGTCACTCAGCCCTGCCGAACACATTCTGATTCCACCTCAGCACCTATCTTGAGTACTTCGAACAGCGCTTGCGCCCCCTTTTGCGGTGCTCGCTCGATCTCTTCTTGTGCTTCCACGTTCTTTTTCGGCGAGCCCTTTCCAACGACGATATCTGAGGCGTCGTCTCAGCCATCGTTGTCTCTTCCGACACCGTTAACGCGTCATTACATTCGACGGGTCCTGTCTGTTTATTTACCCGCTTGATCATGCCTCTACATTTTTCCCGGCTGGCCAACTCCGTCTCCTTTACACTGTCGGTCGGTTGAGGTCGTGCCGACTTAAGTCCGGTTGCTCGACTCGTGAACTTATTCGACACGATCGTCTTCTCCTTCGCTGTCTCTTGCGCCGCGTCTTCGCCTTGGGCTCTAGTGAGATCCGTCACGGGATGCTCCTCCACTGTATCTCGCGGCCGCTGTGTTGGCGAGGGCTCTATCTTCGGGTCTTCTCCCAAACATTCTGGATCACTTGGCCCTCGCGCCCCGTCGATGTTTCCGATGACAAGGTCATACAGGGGGGTCGTCATGCATAACGCAGTAACCTTCCCGCTGAAGTACGGGGTTTCAACCTCAATTTCTGCTTCGGGAAGCATTCGGACCGTACGGTCAATTCGGCAAACCGGTTTCGTTCTGCCTGTCAACTCTCTTTCCCGTACCAAATTTCTCCTCACGATAACCGTGGAGCTACCGGTGTCTCTTAGAACCGTAATCTTCTTGCCTGCAATCTTTCCAGGAAGCGTTGGCATTCCCTTCGTAACACCGGTTGGCTGTTTTGACATTACAGCCCCCACAATAGGAATTTTCTCCCCATTCTTCAACTCTACGAATCCATCAGTGACGGCATTATTATCAGATTTCGGTGCTGCTTGCACACAGGATACCTGGTGAGTTTGACTCACTCCGTTCCGACATGCATCTGCTTTGTGCCCAGTCTGACCACACTTAAAACATTTTACTGCCGTAGGGCTCGTAAAGATCGTTCGACAGTTTTTCGCGCGATGACCCACTCGGTTGCACAGAAAACATCGCGGAATACTCTCTGGTGCACGCTTCTTTTCTTCGGGAGCCAATTTCTTCGAATCATCGGGACAATAATTCTTGACCTTGGCCAAATTAGTTCCACCTTGCGCTTCCAAGAATTGATCAGCTAATTCAAGCATGTCCTCAAGTGAGTCAGCCTTCCTCTCTTTCAAGTACAGCGACAGGCTTGGGTGGCAACTAGTAAGAAATTGTTCTCTAATTAGGAGCTCTCTAAGCTCATCGTACTCCTGCGCTGTCCCTGAAAGTTCAATCCATCTGTCGAAATAATGGCAAAGTCGGGCGGCATACTGCGTAGCCGTCTCACCATCAGCTGGCTTTCCTGTCCTAAATCTGTCCCGGAATCCTTCCACGGTAAATCTAAATCGCTTCAGCAAAGCAGCTTTCACTTTAGCATAGTTGGCTGCATCGGTCGGCGTCAGCCTACCGTACACACTGAGCGCTTCACCACTCAAGCAAGTACTCAAAGCAGTTGCCCATTGATGTTCCGGCCAATTCTGGCTCTTCGCAATCGTCTCAAATCGGTGAAGGTACGCGTCAAGGTCGTCCTTCCTTTCATCAAACGCTACGAGCAGCTTGCTTGGGTTCAAGCGGAAGCCGTGATCTTCCCGTTCGCTGCTTTCAACTCTAGCTTGGACGGGAGTTTCGCTTCGCTGTTGCAAACGGAGCCGCTCGAGTTCCATCTCGTGCTGCCGCTGCCGTTCCCGTTCAGCCATCTCCGCTTCTCTTTATTCTCTCAGCTGTCGCTCCCTCGCTTCTCTTTCTTCTCTCGCCCTTTCGGCTGCCAACTTCTCTCTCTCCAACTCAGCTGCTTTTTCTTCCTTGGCCCTCTCTGCTGCCAACCTCTCTCTCTCCAACTCAGCTTCTTTTTCCGCTTTGGCTCTTTCGACCGCCAACCTCTCTCGTTCCAACTCAGCTGCTTTTTCTTCCTTGGCTCTCTCAGCTGCCTCTTTCTCCTTCTGGCTTACCCATTTCCGTAGTTCGGCGCCGGAAAGACCCATCTTTTCACCAAGCGCAACTAACTTTTCGAGATCCATTGTGTCTCGCAACTCGCAAATAAAATCTTGCCGCGTGCAAAAAGTATCTGCCTCAATCAGTCTATCGGAACACTCCCCTGCACTCGTTAACGAGAACACATAACAACACACAAAATCGTTCCGATAGCACTATCAACAACTCGAGGCTCTTTCTCACTACTTTGGACACACTGTGCACCAAAAGGTCCTGTTTCGCGGACGCCAGATTAATTGTCACACCTGTCCCGTTAATTAGGGAGGCGATCGCCGGGCTAATTCCAAGAGCCGAAGTATCGGCCCCCCGAACCGCACCACGAAAGCGTGGACAATTTAGAAGTGGTCCTTATTGGTGCGCCAGCGGACGCCGGCTGTGGCCCAAAGAACAAGACAGAGCCGAGAGTTGATAAACAAACAAAATTATATTCTCATTAACGGCAGATCAAAACACAATACACACGTATGCACCCTCCACAATAGTTACATACAATACGTCACCAAACAAACAATGTACTACACAGTACAATCAACCACACTTGAAACAACGGACACAGACAACAATACGCACTACAATGCAGTCGCATGCATTGAACCACCAAGACACTTAAAGACCAAAGAGATATAAAACCTAGTCAGTCCAAAGTCCTTGGAACAAAAGTCTGAATGATACTCTTCCGAGAATCACTCACTCAAAGTCCAGCGTTGTTGTCGTTCCGCAGCTCTCGAAGTTCTCTTCCAGGAAACCTCCCGTCTTCAATTGGCCACTCTTCCAACTTCAACTTCTTCGCCGGAAATCCGTCGGCTTCACACACGCAGCTGTTGCCCGCGTCTTCGCTCGATAGCGGAAAACCCACGCTCTTGCCTGTAGCTCGAGCCGTCCCTACGGACCAAAAACTTCGCCGACTACACGGCGGACTCTCTACGCACTCTGGCGCTCACTTCCGTCTCCTCCTGTCCTGTCACTACGGGCAGAACCTTCGCCGACTACACGGCGGAATTCCTACGCGCTCCGGCGTTAACTTCCGTCTCCTCCTGATTTCTCGTCTCGGCTGCTCGGTTAAATACCTTGCGCGCGACTTTCCAGATCTTTCTCGTCATTTCGTCGGCGCGATACGCAGCGAAGGCTGGGGAGAGGCGAGACGGTTTGTCTGCCCTCCGCGTCGGATGACTCAGCTCGGTCTGACCCCGCCCCGTTCGTTCGAGAGAAATCGCGGTTTTGCTGGGCCGCAGATGTGGGGTGAGGAGGATCGTCTGCGAAGCCGTGCATCTGCGGGGAGAGCGCGCGCCCGGGAGCCCTGGATGTTTGCTTTCTTTTTCTTTTCTTTTTACCTCGCGGCGTTTCTGCCGCCCGTTGTCGCAAGGATTTGGCGGCGCGCTCTTGTTTAGCGCTCGTTCTGTGACATAAGTATACACTTGTTTCCCTTTATATATATATATATATATATATATATATATATATATATATATATATATATATATATATATATATATATATATATATATATTCTAAATGTAAATAGCAGCTACAAAAGGGGAGGGGACTACTTTGCAAACGTGCCACAAGCACAGTTGCGATCAAGTTGTCTGAGAAACCGCAAGACAGCTTCTTAGAATGATATCTGGGGTTCAACGTCCCAAAACTACGATATGATTATGATTGACGCTGTGACGGAGATCTCCGGAGATTTAGACCATTTTATTTGGTGCTCTTTAAGATGCACTGACATGACAGTAATGGGTGTAAAGGTGAATGCTAAATAATTGTTATAGCGATGCTACCAATTACCTCCAAGAACACTCACAGCTAGCTTAACCAACACTGAAACAGCATTCGAGAGTGCTAGAAAGCATTAATCAATGCTGGCGTTACGGGAGTAAATACGGTAGTTTTCGCAGAGACAGGTTTCTGGTATCAACGCTTACCTCTGAACGTGCTGTACACATTAGCCTTTATCTTTCTTGCTTTTTACTCCTCGCTACAGCGCGTCAAAAACCCAGCTGCCCACGTCAGGGCATCGACAGCTAGGTCTCCAGAATAAAGTTTATTCGCTGGTTATAAAGCATATATAGAACAACCATTCAATCGCGCTCTCTGCGCGCCAGCGGCGTTCGTGTAGCCGCGCTGATGCTTTCTTCAGCTTCGCCTATGCTGTATACAGAAAAAAAAGTTCGTACCTCGTAGATTAGGGCCCATATGCTCACACCAAAGCTCGGAGTAGAGAGATAAGACAAACGCGCAGGCAGCACTCAGCGCACAACCGCATGCGACGCAGAGCTTGCGACACCAGTTGAGCGCCGAGAACAAACCTGCCCCCAGAGATCGCCGCCTCGCGAACGTTAAATCGCCGTGAACTCTTCGTCTGTTTAGCGTGTAGATATTGCGTATCCGAACTTAACAAAATGCATGCATCAAACGCTTGATAGTCTTTGGCGCCGATTAGCATTATGGTTAATCATTACGAGTCTACATTACGAAACATGCACTTCGACGCAGGCGCTGCTTGCAGTACACGTGAGGTCTATTCTACAGATACGAAGAAGCCGCAAGCTACTCAGTTTGTTTTGTGTAGATCTACGTCACCGCAGTGCCAATGCTTGAGCTTGCATGTTTGCTCGAGGCCCTGTCGCCTCCGTAGCGATAACGCACTTATAAACGACACAACCGATTTGCGAAATGCGAATTCTTCATCGGACAGCGGCCCGAGATCTCGGCATCTTTACTTTTCCTTTACGCTTACACAAGTTGTCGTTCGGCGGTTTATCGGCCATCGCGAGAGTGTCGACGCTCCGCAAGTTAGTTCTTCCGCTTGAATCTATCGTATTTATTCGTTTTTTTTATTTGCAAGAGCCGAACTTCACTCAGGCGTGACTTTAAATACACGGCAAGTCTATATTCCGCACTCTCAGGAACGTCCTCCACAATATTTAAAAACAGTTTCATAGTACCCGATATAGGTACAAATGAAAACTTTTGGCAGCTTCGAGCTTGGACACTGGCGCAAGCGACCTATTGAACCCTATAGTAAAGTTCTTTCATCCATCCATCCAAGGACCCCGGGCGAGGAAGTGCGATGGAGCTCTTCTCAGTAGCACATGTATGATACCCGATGGGATCATCATCATCATAACATCTTTTGAGATTTGAGATTTTGAGATATGATATTTGGTTTATTTCACCATAATCGATACATAATAATATATACAGTTTGAACAAAGGTCGAATAGGAAAGAGGAAAATTATCATACGTGGTGAATATAGAAGGTTAAAGCTGCAATATCTGCAGCTTGACAAGCCCCGCCACCTATCTTATTTATGAAATACTTCAGGGCGAGGGCCTCTCCCAATGATCTCAAATGATGTCATAAATAGGCTCCCCAGACTGCCGGGCGAGAGCGCATATACCTGAGACGACTGGCCGTGCGATACTTTTTTAACTTGATTCGAACACTTTGGCCTGTGGCATATGCAGATATTTAAACGAAAGCATGCAGTCCTTCAATATTTAAAATTAATACCACCTTCGAAATTATCGTCCGCGAGCCAACCAAACCCTCGCCGACACACTTACCACGCGCCCTTTAAAGCAAACCAATTCCCGTTCTAAAGGCTTAGTTAGTATAGGCACATATTGATTGTGTACTAAATGTGTTCTATTGTAGGCCCGTGTGCTCAGATTTGGGTGCACGTTAAAGAACCCCAGGTGGTCTAAATTTCCGGAGCCCTCCGCTACGGCGTCTCTCATAATCATATGGTGGTTTTGGGACGTTAAATCCCACAAATCACTAAATGTGTTCTAGGCCATGCGGTTAGTGACTAGCTATGTGTGATGGCGAGACGTCCCATTCGCATTCGTAGATGATTAATCATTTCTACAACCTATAAAAGAGCTCAGTGTCTCTTTATTATATCCCTCATGGCAGCAGCAACAACCGTGGAATCGAACCAGCGTACTCTTCCCGCTAGCCAAGCGTATACCTCTGAACAAGTTGTGTATATTGACAGCTCTGGGAATTCGCACGAGAAAACGCGGTGGTACACAGCGAATGACCCGAGGAACACGCAGCACAGTCACAGCGAAAGCTGGAAGACCCTCCTTGTAAACCCTCTTGGAGCAACTATTACAACTACAGTTGCATGGAATACCTACTATACGCCACAAGTCAGCATAATTATGCGAAGTAGAGAATTATCCACTATGCCATCATTTATCGTTTTGCAGCGAAGTGAGGTATATCCATGCACTACTCATCCGTAATGCATGCTTTGCACTGTGTTGATGGTGTAGCTGACGACCATCAAGTATTATGGCAGAGCCTTTTCTAAACCTTTCAGCCATCAATTCGTTACGCATCTGCGTTCTGTGGCACCTGGTTATTCTATTCTTCCTCCACGCTATACTGAATCCGTTAATCTGACTCCTTGCCCGACATGACGTCTGTGTATCAGCGCGCCTGTGTATTAGCGCTTTTTTCCGTAAGAACAAGCCCCGGCGAGGCTCTGGGATAAAATACTCGACTACCGCGCTGAGGGACCGAATTGAAATCTTTCCCGACGTTAGATCTTTTTTTTTTTCTCATTTCGCGCGATAGCGGTTGCGGACAACGGCGGCTGTTACGCCACAAAAATCGGCTGCTATTGCGATCTCATAAGGGCTTTTGCTGCAAACGTTCACCTACTGCACGTACCCTAACCACACTGAACAGCTTACGGAGCGTACAACCAGGAAGTAAGGCGCTTCCAGAATTCCCAACTAACGGACAGGCGTAAAGTGTTTCGAACATCTCGTTCATCCTGGCTCGGGCGCGCGTCCCACGCACACAGCAAACCAGTGCAAAGAGGGAGAAAAAGGTTATGAAAAACAAAAAAAGACAGAAATAAGATAGAAATAGGTGTGTCGTATAACTAGTCGTCAACCAGACGTAACCTCACACACCCGTTTCGCCGCGGTTCGTCGACGCCTTTGCGGCGTGTTTACGTCCGTCCGTCTCGGCATTCAGCGTGAGAGACCATGCAGGGGTGACCCGTTCGTGCGCGCATCGCTTGACCTCTCGCCAGGGGGGCGGGGGTCTAGTAGGACAGAGGCGGAGCGCCATTCCCTCTATTCACTCACACACACGCACACAGGCACATGCACGCACACGCACGACCAGAGCCTCGCGGTTGCGTTTTTGGGAAAGTACACGGGGGTCGTCGCTCCTCCTTCCCCAGCGAAGATCTCGGCGGAGATCGCGTTGATTTTCCCACCGCGTCCGGCCGTGCATGGCTCGCACACAATGGGTCCGCCGCCGCACTGACCGGCGGCTTCCTTGCGCCGTTGTCCTTCTTCCTGGGCATCCAGAATTGCGCGGGTGGAGACGACGTGCCCCCTGAGTTAAAGCGTCGCATCCTTTTTATCGTGCCGCCTTTCAATGACCTCCTCCTATGCCCCGCTCCTCATGGCCTCCCTCCCCTTTCTGTCGCCCACTGGCGCTGCTTCTTTTCTTGGATGCCTCGTTTATTTTGTAGTTTGCTATGTGAAACCTTGCTCATGCTTCCACGACCACGGCGTCCACAGTTGTTGACAACAGGTCTGAGGCGTCATTGTCGTTGTGCTCTGCCGGACTTGTTTGTGAACGATGAGGGCGCCTGGAATGCGGTTCCGAGCAGGGGAATTTCTCGCTGCGGCTTTTTTTTTTTTTACTGCGCATTTATACTTATATACCAGTCGAATGCTCTCGACAGAAAGTCGGTTATCTCTCGGCACCGATGCAAACGCACCCGCCGCGGTACCTTAGTAATTAAGGTGTCTGATCTCTAATTTTGAGAGCGTTGGTTTAATTCCTGGCCATGGTGACTGCATATCAAAAGGGATCAAGTGCAAAGAACAATTGTATGCCTAGTCTTATGTGCACATGAAAGAACATGAGGTGTTCTAAATTCATTCGCACTCCCGCACTTCTGCGTGCGTTATAATTATTAATTGCTATGTTAAATCTCTGCACTCATTATCATTACTGATGCTAAAGTCGTGTGGCCGTGTACGCACGTAAACTTAATTACAGTTCCACTGCTCAATAGGCGTTTCATTGGCACTAAATCGCTCGGTTTCTGTTCATGGTTTCTTCGTTTCGCTTGCATTCGTGTGGCCGTAAGCGACACTACATCGCAAGAATCAAAGACACGTAAAATATTATAGCCTGTTAATAACATCAAATGATCTATAGTATTGGTAAACAAACCAGCATGTAGCATGGGTCGATGTATTGTAACGACTCCTCTCGTTTGATTAGATTCTTTATCATTTTCATTCACAGTGGGCCGATTCTTCTGTGATAAAGCACCACTCGGAGCGCAGACGAAGCGGGAAACTTGTATAGGAATCTTCTACTTATACCTACTACAGCTAACTGAGATGAAAGAATCGCCGAAATTACTCATTCGAGCCCCTTTGAGTCCGGCTCACTGAAATTGTGCGTCAACTGGAATCCTTCAGATTCAGAGCTCGATGTGGGTGCGTCGGCTTATTTGTGAGTCTGATTTCCTTTATTAAGATCCCGATACAGTAGTTTTTTTTTTCTTTTGCGCCATGCACTTCAGGTACTTTTTTTTCTTTCACGTTCAGTCTTGCGGTGGTTCAGAAGGTTTAAACATGCGCGTGTTTAAATAAAGAATCTACCTTTATAATTTTCCAGTGCTGCCCTCTGCTTTTACTGCAGACGGGCGGAGCTTTGCGGAGTGATTCGGGACTTAAGGGTTGACAAGGATCGATTCCTTCGAGATAGGAAGGCGTGCGGAAATACTCCAGCGTTTCGCGACTTTCCCGCCAGGCGAAGGCCGCATGCGTCGTGAAAAAGGCGGGCGCACTAAACCGCGGCATATCCACGTGGAAAGTGGGAACCTCAGACATTACAAACCTCACATGTATATAGTTCCATGTCCCCTCTATCACGTCTTTTTTTTTTTCAAAAATCCCATCGACACGGTGCCTCGAAACGCCGACAACTGACGCCTGCGCCAAACTCAACGGCGCCACCTTCGTCTTTCAAGCGCGCGCTTCCGTCGTCCCGAAACATTGTGACCTCCCGGCTTGGCGCGAGTGTTCGGCACATCCCGTAGGTGACAACGGCCACACCGAGCCCCTCGACACGAGCAGCTGGTTTCGTCGGCCGAGGCCGTGTACACGACGGATGCCTTCCGTCGACGCGCTCAGGAAACGCTATACAAGCTGCGCCCACGATGCTCAATATGCATCGAGGCCCCAAGAACATTGGTGCGTAACGCGGTGTGTTACACATTACGGATATACACGGACACGCAGTTTCACGTTTTCGACGAGTGAAACGCATATGCACCTTCTTTCAGCATCACCCCCAGCCCGCTCCCAAAAGCTCCAAGCTCGTTCTATAGCTGGATCTTGCTGAACACTACAACACAGCGGGGCTTGAGGGGCGCGAAAGGCCTTGTGGACTGGTTTTATTTTTGGAAATGCCGTTGGTGGCATCTCCCATGCCGCCGACGCTCCTGCTGCCTCTGTTTATCTTGGAAGCCGGTGCCTTTCCGCCACTTCAATTCTTGGCTTGAATTTTTGTTTTCTCCCTCACGAACTTCCAGAGCTCGCGTATACACGTGCGTAGGTGTACCATCGCAGGAGCGGGCGCGAGCTGCTGCGATGGGTTCGAAAATAGTAGCTCAAGCGTGGCCCTGCCAGGTTCGAGAGTTTCTTCCAGAAGCTTCCCCGATACGCGGTATACTTGTGGCGTAATCCACTACGGTCTCGCAGACCTGTAAAACTGACCCTTGATGAGAGGGAGCTTGGTTGACGCATGTCTGGCTCTTTCAAAGACCGTTAATTCGGACGCGACGGGCAACAACAGTTGGCGAAAAAAAAAAAAAACATGTGGATGCTAAAGCTTTAGTTTCAGCCTGTCCGTACCTTCCAAGTCCTCGCTTTGTAACTCCAAGGCTGCGGAACTACGGACACTTAAATATTGTGCCGCGGCTTTATGTGAAGCCTGTGGTATGATTATGAGGTGCGCCGTAATGACAGGACTCCAGATTAACTTGGACCATCTGGGGTTTCCCAACGTCCACATGGGAAGGGGAGGTCGGGGATCTTTACATGTATCAGAATAAAAGGCCTCTCTACGAACCCACCCCAGCAGCCGATAAGGGCCGATTCCTCCTAATATAGTAAATCAAGCCTAATGTTCCCAGTATTTAAAAAAAAAAAGAGTAGGCAAGGACGATACTAGCGACCTGACATTGTGACTGGGGCGTTCAGTCATGATACGAAGATTGATTAATGCCTCCACGCACTTAACCGAGACACGAAATTGAACCTAATTAAATAGCCACGCGGGCCAGAGTGGCCGTCAGCGTTCGCATAACCTATAGCAGAGAGAAGCGAAAATAGGTCGCAGTCGAGACCGTGCCGTGGTTGCCTCCACGAAACCGACTTCCGCTCTCTGCAATGAGCGGTGGGTCTTTTAATTACTCGGTCGAAGCACACTGTGAGCGAGCGTGTGCAGCACGGGATGTTATAAAGATCAGCGCGTGTGTGCGCAAGCGCGCTAATTAAGTGAGCTCACCGCGTTGTGAGACGTAATTAGGTGGGCGCGCAATTAAGGCCAACAATATTCGAACGATCGGCGGGCATTCCTCGTGGTGACCTTGCAGATCAAGTCCGGAGATGCGCTATACCTCTGTTTACGTGCCGAAAGGCGAAGTGCCCCTAATGACTGCCTAACGGCAAAACGTGCATCAGAAACGACCGCTCCATAAACGAAGCCGTTAAAGGGCGCACACAGACGATGGCGCGTATCCTACACTTATATACAGACCTTGAAGACCCTTGATAACGCTATCAGTGATCATCTAATCGACTATGCATCAGAAAGAACGGCAAATCGAAGGCGTAATTGAGAACACACCACAACACCGAGGATATTTAATGCCAAATGGTTTGACTATATATAGTTACGCAATAGCCTCAGTTGTGGAATTGCTTTTTGAACAGTGTAAGTTGAGATGGGCTCGCAAATTGTGCTGCAAACAGCGCTCTTTCCTGTCCATTTCCGTCTCTTCCCTACACTTATCGCGCTGTTACTACAATACAACCACGATGAACCAACCCATCCCAAATTAAGCTCTTGTTGAAGAGTTTGTACGTCTAACTAAAGTACAGGAGCTGTTCCGATACGCCACGACGCCTTCCATTGGCTGTACGAATTATTTCGTCATTCAGCCGACGCTCAAGTATGGCGTTACCATGGCATGTTCAGCGTGAAATAAATGAACAATACCGACAAACGTACTTAAGTGCATCGGTCAATTTTTATCCGTCTTCACGGAGTTGTAACAACGGTTGCGATAAAACTTTCAAGCAGACTTCAGACAACGCTATGCGTTGCTTAGGAATTGGCTGCACAGCGATCACGAGCCACACATTTCGGCGTAACTACGCCAAGCAGGTATACATTGTATACAAGTTGTATTATATTGGTCTCCGGTTTCCGCTTATGCAAATGGTACTTGGAGCTGTACTTCGAAGTCGTCGCATGAGAAGTGATCACATGTAATCACTATAGGGGCGCGTTGCAATGGACATGTACTCAAAAGCATTCCAATATTTGTTTATGCACGAATATACGAAAAAGCGCGGATTTCCCATTTCGCACGGGAGAAGAGGAATGTAGCTCAATGAACTATGTACATTGAGAGCTGCACAGAAAATAAGTATGTCATTGTCGTTCGAAATTTGTACGTGTATTTACGCGTCATTCAATCCAGAATCGTAATTACACAACTAGATCGAAATGAGACTCATAAATTTTGCTGCCACCAAACTGTGCTGCCATGCCGAAAGGGTGGGGAGCACCGCACTCTCGCCTTCCTCCTCCTCCTTTTACTCACACCCTTCGTAAACTCGGAATGCGTCATCTTTTAAGCGTCAGACGTGTCTGTCCTACGGGCTCGAAGGCTTGCGATCTACAAAATGAAGTGCAACGGGGTTGGGAACGGAATGCTAAAAAGATACCACGCTGTTCAAACAAAGGCGCACTCTGTACTCGCTTTCTCTGTTTATCGTCTATTCCGACCAGGGTTAGAAAAACACCAGAGGCCACGCGGTGCGTTTGCTTACACCAGAAGCAAAGCGACCCAGATCTCAGAAGGAAGCTTTACATCGTGTGTCGGCTGGACTCCGATATGGGTGCAGAAGTATGCCCTGCCTGACATCCTTGGAAAGCTTGGATCAGAGACAACTAAACCAAGCTAAAAAGAAAACGACGAGCCTCAAGTGAAAACAAAGCGAGCCGGGAGTGAAGTAAAACGAGGCTTTTCGAGCAATAGTTTTGAACTGCAACCTCTCTTCGTTTCACAAAGGAGCGGCTGTGTTTGTTGCTGGTGAACGCGGGAGGTTCATCGTCGCCGCGGATCTCCGACTCGCTAGAAAAACGCGCCAAGGAGATCGCAGGCCGAGCCGAAGTTGAATCGGGGTCACGGGGCGGGGTGTGCGTATCAGAACGATGCGCTCGCCGGAACGAACGAACGCACGCGAGAGTCGCGAGAAATTTGAGACCTCGGGGCATGCGAGCGTGTTTGTGCGTGCCAAGCTGCATGCCCTTCGCGGCGTGGATTCCTCCGGCGTGCTCGTTGCGCAAGGAATGCCCGGGCGACGGCGTCCTTAATTATTATGCGATGAGGGTCACGCGTATCGACACGGGTCTCGGCACGGCAATCGAATCGTCGAAAGTATGCTAATTGTGCACGGCCAACGCGACAACTATGAATGAGAAAAACGAGTATATACTGAGGATGGACGTAACAACTTCGATGCAATTCGTCAAGTTCCACGAAACTTCTCAGGATGCAGTCCTTATACGCCGAATATTGATTACAGGTCCTCAAAAACACGCGTGGTAAGCGAAATGAAGTGAACACAGATCGATAAGACAACAGCATGAATGCAGCAGTATTATATGAGATCTATCATATGTGTGCCTAAGTGCATGGCGTGTCGACCCCACACATGAGTGAATACGTCTCCATAAGGACCAGACGTGTGCTCTACAATTTTGTACCGGTTGGAGCGAATGTTAACCAGGGACATTCTCAAAGACTTTATTCGTTGACTATCGAACATTTTCTTATCATTGTCTTGGTGTTGCTTAATATGTGCGTATGAGTGTGTCTTTGCATATGTGTGCTCGGGTGTTCTATTTTCTATGCACTGCCGTTTATGTTTCCCTTTAAGGCACGTGTTCAACTTTCACTCAAGGGCTATGGTGTAGCCGGCGCCGTACTTGTGTGCTAACATCTCCTTATATATCACATCAATAAAAAAAAGGCAGAAAGGTTTATCAAGCTGGGTCGTTTGGCTACAAAGCAATAAAGAACAGCGGGGTTTTTCTGTTTTTTTTAGCCCTGTATTGGCCGAAAAGAAAGTCGGCGAACGCGCTCTCCGCCTCCTAAACTTTCGTTTTTAAACGCGAAACTTAACGCGCCTTACGTCATATTCAACTCTTAGATGGTTTGCATGACTTTATAGCGTCGCATAGGGATGAAGGTAGATTGAATTTTTGTTTACAAGGGCTGCACATGGGACAGTTAAAATGAGTGGGGCGCACGCTCGAGCATTTTGCCTAATTGCTTTGCAGAATACTCCATAACAATACGCATTTTCAAGTTTTTTTTTTCCTTTTGTATACAAGAGCGTTTGTATCATGTTTGCGTCAAGTTTCGAATCTTCTCACTGCATGCCCACATTTACAAGCACGGTGTGACGCAGAACGTTACTCTAACTTCCGTGAATTCGTCGCATACTTGTTTGCGACTGATGCGTCATCGCGACGCTGGTTTGCCCGTAGGGATGCGATGCTGGGTATACATTTGTGCGAAACCCACGAGACGTGATGTGTTTCAGCGAACGATGAGTATATAGTCCTCCCTCCGAGCATGGATCCTGTAGCAGACACCGGAAAGCGGGCGCGGAAGGATAGAACGTGTACCGGCGTGATACACGCTCTGCATGGACCGCGCCATGCAGACATTCAAGGACGTCTTGCGGCCGGCACCGACCGCATTCGAGATGCACCTCGAGGAAACACTGAGATGGGAGCAAAACGGGTTGTGACGTCATCCATACGACACGCGCATGCAGCCAAGGTGACGCCGATGTATACGTCACCTGTTGCTCGATCGTCTCAGACACGCCCCACACAGGCAGCGACTAGAACAGAAACTGCGTTAACTGGATTCGACGGCAAACCTTGTCACTTGCGAAGTTATCAAGGGCAAAAGCCTCAGATGCCACATTAAACGTAGAAAGTGACGGTCAGCGTCCGCAACACGATACAAAATGTCACGTGATGAAAATATTATGACTTGATGACGTAACGGATTACCAAACATTTTGTCACTATAATTACAAATTTTCCTAAAGTTAAATAGAAGAGACTTTGGCGCTGCGATCGTTCAGCTACCACAGCGGGTAGTACACAGATTTATCTGGTCATCGTGCTAGGTGCTTCCAAAATACTTGCGTTTTTTTTTTATTGCTGTGTTTTGGTTTTGTTTCGAATAAAAGCGCAGACCGTCGTGAACTTGGCATGACCCGATTTGAGCAGGCGAGCCTAAAAAAAGGTTAAGATAGTGAACAGCTACTGCTTAACATTTGCACAATTTTTTTCTCGTTACAAAACAACTTAAAACCACGCGAAGCCAACCAGAGCCGAAAAAACGAAGATTTGATTGATTGATTGATTGATTGATTGATTGATTGATTGATATGTTGGGTTCAACGTTTCAAAGCCACCATATGAATACGAGAGACGCCATAGTGGAGGGCTGAAATTTTGACCACCTGGGGTTCTTTAACGTGCACTCAAATCTGAGCACACGGGCCTACAGCATTTCCGCCTCCATTGAAAATTCAGCCGCCGCAGCCGGGATTTGATCCCGTGACCTGCGGGTCAATAGCCCAGTACCTTAGCCACTAGACCACCGCGGCGGGACAGTGCTCTAGTATAAAAGAAAGAATATGGCTTTCGGCTGCGATTAGTCTTAGGAGAGTATATCAGGAATCGTGCGAGTTGTTTAAGACTGCAATGTTTACCTAAAACCCATAATGAAGTGATTAAAGTCCTTTAACGCTTCCTGAATATGCAATGGAAATGTTGATGAGCATTGATCATATTACATTAATGAATTCTGCATCGCAACTATATGCGCGAACAATTAGCGGACTGTCAGTATGAGAGCTTTCTAATCCACTGAACGCAGGTCTTTATGCTCCCTCTTTTATTTTATACTCATAAAGCATTGAGAAGGAGTAGTCATAGACGAATAATGGCGGCAACTCCACCACTACACTTATCGCATACCATGATCAAACGATACAACAGCAATAAATGAAATTCACTGAAATTTCGAGCCAGGGCACGTTTCTGCTACCTAGCGCCATATTGGCGGCTCTAAGCATGTATAGTTCCGAATTTGTGGCAATATCAAGTGGCGGTAAGTCCGTAACAAGATTGCATATTACGAGTCATGGGCGTAGCCAAAAATTTATTGCGGGTTTGAGTGAGGGGTTCAACAAACCTTTGAGAATGCGTTCGTGCGTGTGTGCGCGCTAATATGTACTCAAAACCGAAAATTTTTGGAGGAGGGGGTCAAATTAAGCAGTTATGAAACTGTGTTGGGTAACAATTGTAGCACTAATTATACTGTATGAACTGTTCCACATGCATAAGACCATAAGAATAAATTCTCTCTAGAAAGGGTCACCAATGACTCTTCTTTGTTTTTTTTTTTTTCGTACACGCCAGAGTCACGCGAAAGCCATTCTTTTTCAAAAGAGTCGTGCACTGACTCTCTTTTCAAAATCTTGCGTCGAATGACTATCCTAAAGAAGGTCAAGTTGCCTCTCTGAAGTGAGTGCTGAATGTGACTCTCACACGAAAAAAACAGGAGAGTAAAAGTTCTTAGAGTGACATTGATAGCTGGGCGAGTTGGTAAGCGTTCGCGATTATGAAACGGAGCATCGAAGGGACGCAAGACACTTAGGAAGTGTTTTGCTTCTCTTTGCAGCGCTGTTCCATAATTCTTAGAGTGGACAGTGACTTGAGAACTGAACAAGCACGCCGTGCTTTTAGTTTTATTGCATAAAGACTGAAAGGAACATCGTCAACGCGCTTATGACAACGTCTACGGTAATTCCCAGATATATACTTTTATGTATGTTTATTTCTTCGTAATAGTACTTACTTACATGCCGAGCTATTTCGTTAACCGCGATGGTGGCATGCGTTTCTTTAGAAGTCAGTGTTTGTTACGAACTTATAAAACAAAAATAAAAAAAGGAAGGAAGAGAAAGCGAAAAGACACCTTGAGAGAAGCTCGCAACTCGAACCAACCGACCTCCTTTGTATAAGGTTGATCAACATTAATGAACCGATGCATCCTGTTTTGAGACGACTGCAGGCAAACGACGTGTCGCAAGTTGACCACTAGTAGCATCAATATAGGTGCCGAACTCTTTTCGACAGCCACGACTTCCTTGCAGTGCAAGTATGCAGCAGCTGAGTTGTGACGTGGTCGTTTTAAGAACTCCGCACCTGTGCCGACGTGCAAACGAGCCGTGGCGCGTTGACGCATTTTTACGAGCGGATGCACACGCCTTGGTATATGTAGGCGGGTACATACGTGACTCGTTGGGGGATTTCGCGAGTGCTTGCGTGCGTGCCGAGTGACGCGTTGGGCATGCAAGCCAGCTTCACACTGAACGAAACACGGGTGTTAAACTGGCTGCTGTACGCAGAGGTAGAAAAAAACAGCCCTGGGGGAATACGGACGTGAAAGGGAGAGGTATACGCCAGTGTCGAAAGGTGTGCCAGCAGCACAGGTGGCGCAACAAGCTTTCAGTCCACGTGGTGTCATTGGAAGTTAATGTAAGCCGGTCGACGTTGGGTCACACTGCGTAACATAGGACAGTGTTGGCTCGTGTCATCGGGTGTGTCACAATTCTTGGATAACTGAAGACCTCGTGAATCAAACATTACTGCCTTCTTCCTTTCAGAGTGTACAGTGTGTGTAAGTGAGTGAGCGAGTGGTACCTTGCTTCATTCTTTCGGAACCATCTTCGAAAAAAGGTAACAAACGCCGCTAATGGACAGGAAGTTGATTGCATCTAGAAGGCACGCAGAAATCCAAAAACGTTTGGCAGGACCTTTACGGTTCGCCGAGGAGGAAAGTGAACTCCGGAGGAAGCCGCGCGCGACGCAGTTTGGGCCGAGTGCGCAGCCGGCGGAAGGGTCCGTTGACCCGCGCGTTTGTGGCGTCCCGCCGTCTTGACGCGTGAATAATCACCTGCCGCATTTGTACATCTCTCCCTCTGCTTCCTCGAAGACGCCCGATGGCTTTTGTCTTCGAGTAAGCCTAAGAGGAAGAGAGAAATGGAGGGAAACTCCATTTCGTCGTCGGAGACGAAGTGCGCGAAGGGGGTTTCACGAGTTATCCTTTCGCACGATAGGGTAGAAGGAGGGCGTATATAGATGCACCCACGTGGCAGTCTCCTCCGCGTCATTGCCTGCACGACGGCCTCTCCACATTGCACACACGTTGGCGGAGGAGCAGCACTGCGTGTACCGCCGGTCGGCTGCTGTCACTCGCTTGACGAACGCCGACGCGACATCAACTCGGCCGCGTCTACCTGCGTGGCTCATAGCTGCCGCTACTCCCACCATTCGCATCTGCCGCTGCAGGCGCCCCTTCCCTCCCCATTCCTGCCTTTCTTTCATCCTTATTCTTTCTCTCTCGTTCAGCAACCTGCACACGCGCTGTCCTGTTTTCAATCAAGCGGCAGAACGCAACGCTCGCTCGGCTGTTGTTGATGCCGACTCGTCGGTCTCAAGCTGAGCGACGACTCCCCGACGCTTGTCGATGGGCGTCGTGCGAATGAACGGCTGCTTGCTTGAGTGACTGCGTTCAAACGTAAAGCCCAAACTCCATAAGCGCGAAAATGCACGCGACAGCGACGAGCGACGCGACGTAGATCGGCGTCGCGCGATCAGTCGCTAGCGCAGGCAAACCTCATTCAGGCGACGGCTTCGGCGAGCGAATTCCACTGTTGCTGGCATGAGGCCGTCAACTCGCACCAAGAAAACCGCGTAGCGAGCGGTTTCCAATTAAAAAATAAGATATATTGTTGTGTAATGGAACGGAAAGTGTTTATTATTGCCTTGCAGCATTTTTTATATGCGCATGCGTAATAAACATAGCGTTATTTCTTGTTGCGCATACGTGACTCGGGCAGGGTCACGTGCACCTATGTAGTCTTCGTCTTTTCCGGTTTTTCGCTATTGGCTGCTTGAGCCCAGCACTTCCGGGCGATGAGCGACGGTTTCCAAATCTGGAGAACCGAGCGATCGCGCGAAAACGAGCACGCGACACGTCGCGCGAACGCCCTGTTTCGTCGCTCATAGCGTCGCTCGTCGCTGTCGCGTGCATTTTCGCGCTTATGGAGTTTGGGCTTTATGTACTGCGCGCGAGAGACGTACGGCTCTGGGGAGCGACGAGTTGCGCAGCCTCGCAAAGACTTAATTATGCGCGAAAACGTGGAGGGGTGGAGGGGGTAGCGATTCGTGTACGCGGAACATCTGCGCACGGCTTGTGGAACGCCGTCTGATTTTTTATTTTTTTTTTTGCTCTTATATCCTCTTTTCTTCTTGACGTTTTACCGAATCAGCAGCCGGCAGCTTGCTTCATTAGACTGTATTTCCAAACGCATCACTTTCGAGAGCCATCTCGTGATATCAGGCGTCTCATCTCCGGTTGCGCCTGATGACAGCTTTACATGATGCCTCGTGTGGCGGCGACAGTCAAGGCCATTTCGCCCGGCGCGTACACGAGTCTGATGGGAATATGTTGATGTATAGTCTCTCTCACCTTGAACCCATTATAGCTCTGGCACTATTTCGCTCCGCGTATGCCGAGCCGTTGTGTTCGTACTAACACTCTGTATACAGTTACAGCAGAACGCTTGACTTCGCTTCAGAGTCAGTCTCATGATGTTGGTTCGAGAGACATACCGCTCAATGGCTGACGGTGTCTAATGAGGGCCGGAGCGCATTAACGTTTTACAGGAACAAACTTGACGCCAATTTTCCGTGCTATTTAAGCGCTTTTACATGAAGAGTTATATGTAGAGAGACATGAAAGTGCAGGATGCGTATGTTATGCAATTGAGCCGTCATTGATAACATTGCAATGGCAAGGCAATATAAGTTAGGCGATTGATTGATTGATTTGTGGGGTTTAACGTCCCAAAACCACCATATGATTATGAGAGACGCCGTAGTGGAGGGCTCCGGAAATTTTGACTACCTGGGGTTCTTTAACGTGCACCCAAATCTGAGCACACGGGCATACAACATTTCCGCCTCCATCGGAAATGCAGCCGCCGCAGCCGGGATTCGATCCCGCGACCTGCGGGTCAGCAGCCGAGTACCTTAGCCACTAGACCACCGCGGCGGGGCATAAGTTAGGCGAAGGAATAAAGTAGTAATAGAGGTAAAGAAGGCAAGAATGATATAATGAAGCTGTGAGCATGAATGCAATACACGTAGTCTTCACTCGCATCATCCGGGTCGCCACCTTCAAGCGCTATAGCACAAGGAGCATCGTACTTCCACCACGGTAGATCAGTGGTTACCGTTCTCGGTTACTGACCCGAAGATCTCGGGCGCGATCCCCGGCCACATTTCGGAGATGGTAAAAATTTCCGGAGCCGTCCACTCGCACAAAAAAGAAGCGCGAGAGGCGCACCTTCCGCGACAAATCGATAAGGGATGATCCATAGAAAAACACTCATCATAAAACGAAATGTGTTTGATAATGTCGCGAACTAACGCGATCGATCTCCGGTTACTATAGAACAATGAGAGGCAGCATATGTGACGTCACATGAAAACTAATGCGCAGCATGCAGCTGTAGCGTATGAAGTGACTTGCGTTAGAAATTGTGACAAACCGGCTCCGCGAACCGGAACTGTCAGTTCATGTAGAGCAGACGTTAGGGCAACGTCTGACTGTTCGATAATGTAACACAGGGATCGCGAACGGATGCAAAGATGGCCAAAAGAGTAGGATTCCCAAATACACCATCAAAGAGCGCCGACCGAGCGTTTGTCAAATTCGTGTAGAACACGACCCGGCGCTTTTCTGCGTCTCAAGACATTAAAACGGCCGACGTTATGGAACCTCTGCACATTATACGTCGCGGTGCCGTATCCCAAGAGACGTCACGGGATTCTTTAACCACAAGTCGCAGCCTATTTCTGTTCTCGACTCCTCTTAAACAACCCGTTCACTCATTAAAAAGTGTCAGCTGCGCAGACCATTCGACGGAGCCCGATTAGCGAAGCCGAAGCTTCAGAAGTGCAAGATGATCGGCGTACATGCAGTACTAACACAGCGTCCGGAAATCGAGAATAGCGGGAGATGGAATGGATTCAACCATTCATTCTAGATGCGCGGCGCAGCTAAGGCTCTGCCAGCCACATCTTTCCTCTCGTTCTTTTTTTTTTTGATTGTTCTAAAATTTCAGCAGCACGGTAAGCAACAAGTTTGCACTTTCTGGAACCCAAGGACCAGGTCTCCAACATAGCGAATGGCTCTGCGCTTCCAGCACGGCTTGCGACTAATCGGACGGTAATGACGCACACACTAAAGTATGTGTACGTTCAAAAGGTTCCGCTATAAAACCGTTTTTTTTTTTAGTTCTAGAAAAGGAACTTACTACACGAAGTCTAAGATTACCACCGCGAGCTTTCCCGTGCACTCACTTGTGCGCGGAAATTACGAAAGAATCAGAATTTTTCGGCGATACCCGGTCCCGTAGACTCTTGCTGATGGGGGCCATGCATCTACGCGCTTAACTTCACTCTTCGATTGGACGCGCGCGCATACACGCTTTCAGGTGCGCATGCGCGAACTCCTCATGCCTACCCAAACATGCGTTCGCCGTGCACTCACCAGGAAGATGAAGTTGAAGGTGTGCAGCAGGCACTTGAGGAATCCGACACTGCAGCAGCCATCGTCCTTGGCTCCCCTGCGGTAGGTCATGGCCGCAGGAGCACCTCCTCCTCCCCCTGCTACGATCGGTCGCCCCGAGCGGTAGTGCCTTGAAGAAGAAGCAGAGGAGAGGCCGTACGGGGTGCCGTTAGTGAAGCGGTCCGACCTGTCAGCGGCGCTACGACCGCGGCCGCCAAACACGTTCTCGGCCGCCGGCGAAGCCATTCCTGCCGCCTAGAAGGCAGTCGGCGGCAGCAAAGGCCAGCCACGCCAGGCCACGCCGCTTAGCCGTACACCCTCTCCCTCCATCCGCACGAGTACGCTATACGCGCGCTCTCTCGGGGAATCAGCCTTGGTTCGAGATCGTCGACGGACGAGACGATGCTGCTCTTGCTACTGCCACACGCCGCGCTCCTAGCGCGATAAAGATGCGACGAGCAGCAGCGGCACACGCTGCTGACGCCGTCGTCACGAGGCCATGTATAAGACTAAAAGCGTAGCGCTTGATGTTCTCGGAGAGCCGCGCGGAAGTTTTCACTTCACGGAGTCCAGCGATTTGCTCTCTTGCCCTATAATTTTTGTTTAGTTTGGATGCGTCTAGTTGCTATTGGCAGATTGGTGGTCGGCCTGGGCCTTCTACGTACGTTGGTGCGGAAAGCAGATTCATTGATGCGGCTCGTGTGTTTCGTGCGAGCGGCAACGCACGATGCGATAATCGTTTCAAACGCTCTCGCCATCTAGTGGGCAGCGGCGCGAATAATCGGGAAGAGGATCGCTCACTGTGAACAGGGTTGAGATGAAAAAAAAAAAGAAAAAAAAGGTGAATGAACTCATTGGGCATCGAGACCTAGCACTTCGCACTTGATTTGCAAGTTGTTTTTTCTTCTTTTTAACGTGTGTACACTTGGGCATGGTCTTACGATAGTTCCCGTGGCGTCACCTATAAACTATAAGTTCTCAGTCGGTTACTTACTGGAGTATCTTTGCCGCGTGCGGGTTCGCACGCATAATTTTGAACTCTGTGTTTTCTGTGTTCATCGTTTGACATTAATAGTACGAATTATTTGTAAATAATAAATGACTGAAGTTATATGTGGGCACGGGAAGTATAACAGGTAGTTTAACAAAAGCAGTGTGCATCGTTCCAATCACATGATTACGCAATAGAAGGAGATAAACCAGAAAGGGGGCACGTGTCTGCAAAGACGCCCCTGTCCCCATGACGTAAGCGAACTTAAGCGAAGCCAAACATAGCCGAAAAAAAGGCATCAGATATTATCATGCGGATTAACCCTCCGATCTATTCACGTGCAGTTAGCGTCAAAAGTGTAGACACGACGAGAGTCACTAGAAAGCTGAATAAACCCACTGCTTAGAGAAGGGAAGCCTTGATTGATATGTGGGGTTTAACGTCCCAAAACCACCAATTGATTATGGGAGACGCCGTAGTGGAGGACTCCGGAATTTTCGACCACTTAGGGTTCTTTAACGTGCACCCAAATTTGAGCACGCGAGCCTACAACATTTCCGCCTCCATCGGAAATGCAGCCGCCGCAGCCGGGATTCGATCCCGCGACCTGCGGGTCAGCAGCCGAGTACCTTAGCCAATAGACCACCGCGGCAAGGCAGATGGGAAGCCTTGAACTTACATTTCTGGTCGAAATGCACAGCGCAAGAACGTGTGCTGTGCACTAGTCTGCGCGTCCTAGAGACTAGTCTGCGCGTGTCCAACAGCGTTGACGTCCGGCGTGCCATGTTTTTTGTTTTTTTTTTTTTGGGGGGGGGGGGGCACTGGATAAAGACATTTGCAAATTATCAGGAAAAATACCAGAACCTAGAGATTACCCACTGAAGCACGGCGGACAAGATCGGAGGAAGCCACTGACCCCCAATTTCTATTTCGGCGATCTCCACCAGAGGCGCTCGTCGGACCTCAGAAATAGAGTTACTTTCTATGCTACCTTTAAGTAAAGGTATCACATACAGTAACTTTATACTGAAAAAGGCCCACTCAACGTTTTGTCCGAGCCAGTGGTCTCGAAATATTTGGTGATGATTGTACAACCAGTCCATCGCGGTGGAGCATGTGGTGCTAGGCTTCTGACCCAACGGTCGCACATTCTATCCCGACTGCGGTGGTATATCATTTCGATGAAGTTCAAACACTGTTTAGGCCCGTGTACTGTGCGATGTCAGTGGATGTCAGTGGACACGGTGATCGAAATTTCCGGAGTCCTCCCTTTTCCTCACTACGATGTCTCTCGTCATCATATCCTGGTTTTCGGAAGCAAAACCCTAGCTATTGTTACTTTTATTGAAGAACTAGGCTGAGAAGGGAGGAAGCACTAAGAAACAGGCTGAAGGGCAGGGAGGTTAGACAGCTCACCGATCAGCTGGCTACCCTGCGCTGGGAAAAAGCAAGGTTGTTTCCAAGTTGATTATCAGCGCAGAGAAAGAAGTTCGAGTTAAACAACAGACCGACACGACACGGATGTCTTTACCCCAGAGACGGAAACTCGTGCACTAAAGCCGAGCGTTGGCACCTCCCGCACATCTACGGGCTCATCGTTCGTTCGCGTATAGGCATTCCATCGCTTCGGTGTCCTCTCGCGGCTGCCGTAGTCTTTCCTGCTCCCTAGCATTCTCTCGCTGAATCTGCCGCTGAAGTACTCAGTAAGGGCCGTTCCACGCGCTTCCCGCACAGCCGCAACGCACGTGCCGGGACCCCACCCACACCGCGCCACGCGCTAGCCGCACAGCCGCAACGCACGTGCCGGCACACCTGTCGCACCCAAACAGAGGGTGAAAAAGCGTCGCCGATTGACTTGCCCCCCCCCCCCCCCCCTGTTTGCGTGCGGCAGGAGTCCCGACACGTGCGTTGCGCCTGTGCGAGTAGCCCGCGGAACGGCCCTATAACATTCTTCAGCGAAGTTGAACCGTGCGGCCGCAACGCACGTTTCACGTCTGTCCTTTTCCACTAATTCGGACGGTTTAATAAACCATTCCTCAAGTACTAGTTACGTCTTTCTAGAAATCTAAATTGGTGTTTCCCACCCGTCTGTTCCCTTCTTCATTTGTTAGCGGGACAGCGGTGAGTATAGTGGGTTTTCCCCAATTACTGAGGCACAGACCCGTTCGTGATGATGACAGACTTTTTTTTTGTTTTTGTAGGCACTCTACACACTGAAGTTTTACAACGAATCAAACAGCTTCGCTCTTTCAAAAAAGAGAGATAATAAAAAAGGAGATTATTTCGACCCTGGAATGCTCCCAGAGAAATTGGGCCACATGTGTATTATTTTCTGGACATCAATGGAGCAATTATATATAACAGCCGCCGATTCACTGTGCGGAGCGCTCAATTTCTCAAGACAGATGGGCAGCGCGCGCAGGGGGCGCTGATGCGTTAAGGGAAAGCACGCGCGTGTGTTCGCGTGGTTTTTTTTGTTCCGCGTCAAAACAAGAAACTGCCGTTCATGTTGTAACGAAGAACAAGTTTCCGACTTAGCGGCAAAATAATTAGGAGCGATTACTCGGGCGAACGCGCCCGTTTGCATATGGTGTACTGTGGTGTACAGGCTTGATATCTATCCAGCTTATCTCCACTCGTTGCTTAATGGTTTCACTGCACAGTACATTGCTATTATTTTTTCTTTTGTTATTCCTCTATGTAACTGAGCCTCCCCGAATCTGCAAGCAATGCAGATTTAGGGCAGGGTTCTCCAATACGCGGGTCGCATGCGGCCCGCGAAATGTTTGTGATTGCTAATTATTACTTTCATTATTTACTCGCCTGTGGAGATTAATAAAGGCCTCACCAGACTACGCGCTGCAACGCGTCGGCGTGTGGCCTTTTGACGCGGCGCCGCGCCCTCTCCCTACAAAGAGAGAGGGCGCGCAACTATGCGAAGCTGCACTTCTCTCTCTCTCCTCTCTCACTTTCTATAAGAATAGGACGCAGCGCCGCGTCCAAGACTCATGGCGCTGACGGGCTGCAACGCGTACATGTGGTCAGGCCTTAACGCTTGTTCCCGAAAGCTGCAAGGACGGAACTGGTTTCGAGCATGTCTTTTCGAGAGGCAACCCATGGGGTCTTCATGTATTGAAACATTATTGTGGAACAAAATATCTATATTTCAAAATATCTACATTTCAGAAGTATCTATATTTTAGTCGAGATATGTATCTCGAATCCTGGGGCCAAATAATTTTCTGAAGTGGTCTGTATACTAGATATTAGAAAAGGACTTTTTCAATGGTGTAGAATTGGATGCAAGAGGTGCGGCAACGCTTAGTGAAATTGTCATTGTATCAGAAATGTGTGCTCACAGTAGATCAAAAGCTGCTATAACGACTGTGAATCCACTGTGCTGCGCCGTTAATGTAAGTATGCACAACTTGTTTCTGTCCCAATCGTCATCCTTCATCGTTTCTTTTTAAATGCGAAGCATTTCTTAGCGCACTTCCGCAGCTATTAGCGCATCTATCTATCTATCTATCTATCTATCTATCTATCTATCTATCTATCTATCTATCTATCTATCTATCTATCTATCTATCTATCTATCTGTCTGTCTGTCTGTCTGTCTGTCTGTCTGTCTGTCTGTCTGTCTGTCTGTCTGTCTGTCTGTCTGTCTGTCTGTCTGTCTGTCTGGCCACCTACGACTTTTAGGTCTCCAGGCCGTTTCCATAATGGTATCGATACCAAACTTGGTATGGCATAATATGACTGTATGAGGAAGATATCTGACTAGTCATAACATGAAAATCATGACATGTATGTCATGAATGTCATGATTTACATTTTATGGTCCTGCAGCTCTTGCGGTGGTTTCCTTCACATGTTGCAAAACTGGTATGGTATAGCATTATTGCATGGCGAACACAAGCAACAGACCCTAACATGAAAATCATGACATGCATGTCATGTAACAACATGACTACATGCCACGCTCATGATGCACTCGCGGCCGGTTCGCTAGCTCCACATATACCAAATTTGGTATTACGTGCCATGAATAGACGACGAACGTAAATGACAGGTCCAAACATGGTAGTCGTGACATGGAATTCATGTAACGTATAATTTACCTCCCCCTCGTAACGTTGTGCTGATTTCAAAGTGATATATCAAGCTTCCACATTCCTGCTTCACATATCATCGATTCTCACTGTACGTGGAATCTGCCAATTTTTTTTTCTTTGTCCCTATTCTCTTGTGAATAGACTAGAGCGAACTAGCTCAGACTGAGCTCTCTGCCTTCTAATAAATCGTCTCCCTCTTCTCCTCTCCTTCGTCATACTATCCCGGCTTTCGTGGGACTGCATTGTCACTGCAGCGCGCTGGCTGAGACGAGTTTGAAACTTCTGTTTTGGAGAACAAAAGTGCTTGCATTGTACCTCCTCTCCAAGTTCTGTGCAACACGGTGCTGTTCTAGATTATAAAGTACAGGTAAGACCACCCTTTCCTACATGTATATATGCGGCAATCATTTCCAAGAATACCGGGAGGGTGTCTGTAATTGATGTCTAATTCCTGTGGTCTATTCTATAAAAAAGGCGACGGAACATCGCAAGCTAAGTGGCACATTTGGGCATGGTTGTCTCTGGAAGTGATATGTCATAGCGTAATTTTCACTCGAGTGAATTTCCAATGACCAAGAAAGCAAATATGATGGCGGCCTTGTTCGGAGACAAATTATTACGCGCAACGCTGCTCCGCATGAAGTTGTTCTGCGTTTTCTCGGTGACTACTCCGATAGAACTATATGGCAAAAGTATACGTATACTTGTGCGTTGCTTTATCCTGTTATCAGTGCCACTAAAAACACGCGCTTTGTTAGATGGCAAACTTCCTGGATGCTGTCGCCGATTCGGTATAGAGGTAGCAGGCGAATTCACGTGTTAACTCTGAAAGGTGTACACATCTCGGAGCTCTCGGATGATGAAGCGTACATGCATTAGCAACGGACAGCCTTGCTCAGTGGGATCATATCTGACTATCGCGAAGTAGTCTCGCTCTTAACTTTGCAAATTAAGTGCTTCTTTACATTATGGGTCCACCGCTTCATACAAATGAATAGCTTGATCCTTTTTAAAAGCCAGACTCTTAAAGCTCGATGCAAAGCGCCGGGTGTCCTCAAAGAACCCTTCACACCACTGCTTATCAATAACCAAGCCACTGCTGCTCACAACCAGGGTTTAAACTTGCCTAGCCGCGCATGAGCCGAGGAGCAGCCATCGCCAAGCCACGCCCAAAGACGGGAGTAAGTGCAGCCGCCACGAGGTCAATAGCACCGCAAAGGGCATTTCGTTTCATTTATTTTACCCTCAATCGCACATAGCTTTACAGAGGGGAGTGGGGTACAAAAAATTATAAGCTATAAACAAGAGCAAACATAGTAACATCAAAAGCATCTCTACAAAATAGCGACCCCGATTGAGTGTTTCGGTATATCTCGTCGTGGCCGTATGCCAAGTGGCAATACCAAGCATGCAAAAATCCGTTAATTTTTTTTTTTCTGCAGTTATCCCACGCGCACTGTTGCGTGTGAGGCGGCATATCGATATGCGTTGAGTTCACCTCTTGGTAACTTATATAGTCTAATTCAATCGCCTCGTTTTAACATGATTGTCTGAAGTCACTATCGGGAGTATTCTTTTTACATTGACTTAACAATCATCATCATCATCAGTGTTTATTCAATCAACGTAATACAAAAACATGGTTACAAAAGTATTTGGACCATTAGCCTGTGTGGCCTGTCAGTGGTCCAATCTATTACATGATTATTTTATTACATGTCAGGAGCAGAGGTGCAGTTAATATGATTATGAATCTATACACAAATTCAATGACAGGGTAGCTTTTAAGGTATATTTTATCGAATTAAATACACATGACAATAAATGCTAAATTGCTGCAAATACTTCAGTACACAAGTGATAAAGAACTAAAGGCATACATTGTAACAATACAGAAGATAGTGATACCACAAAATATTTAGCACAATTTGTGCACAAAATTAACTGCGTTGAAGAAATCAATACAATCGAACTCACTTCAGAACTAGAAACAAAAGAAGGAAAGAAAAAGAACTATGCCAGATGAGTCGTAAAAAAGTGTGGACGTGAGCTTAACTTTGGTTAAGAACATGAAAAACTTACAAAATGCATTTTACAAGTGAATTTAAAGTTGCGGGCAAGTTTAATTTCAAGTGGAATTGTGTTCCAGATTTTAGCACCAGTGAATTGTATTAACCGTTCGCCATATACATTCCTACAAGTAGGGAGGTTGAAGTTGCCGTTGCCTGCATGCCTTGTGTTACGGGTCGGTGTAGAAAACGCACTCACAGGTAGTGGAAAATTGGTGTTAATGATAGAATTTATCAACACCGCGGTTTTATAATTTCGCTGAGACGTGAAAGGCAGTATCTGAGTAGATGAAAACAAATCTGAGCTTGGGCAACAAGAGGACGATGCCGTAATAATTCTTAAGGCGCGTTTTTGCAATCGTATGATCGGTGCTATATACGTTAGATAAGTAAAGCCCCATATTTCGCTACAATAACTGAGTTGAGAGTGAAATATAGAGAAGTATAATGATCGTAGCACGTTATATGGAAAGTAACATTTGGCTTTAATGAGCGTGAAGCATGCGAAAGCAAGCTTTTTGGATATGTAATTAACCTCATCTTTCCAATTCAGGTTTTCATCTATTAGAACCCCTAAGTATTTAAACGCGGAAACGCGCTCAATGGGCGCGTCGTTAATTTCTAAGTCCAGCTGACTATAATCGAGGTTTTTTCTTCTGGAATGAAATATGATATATTTAGTTTTGGCTACATTTAATGCGAGCTTGTTGCGGGCGAACCATGCGGAAATCTGTGCCAACTCTGCCGTGATTTCTTCTTTTAGCGTGCACAGAGAGTTACCTCGAAAAAGCAATGCAGTGTCATCAGCGTACATTATGGTTTTGCGTGAAAGTGCAGATGGTAGGTCATTTATGTATAGTGAAAACAACATAGGACCTAGCACGGTTCCCTGGGGTATTCCACATGTTATTTTTCTAAATCCTGAAGATATACGGTCAAACACGACGCATTGTTTTCTATCTGCCAGATAACTAGAAAATAACCGAAGTGTCTTCTCGGTGAAGCCATAATAAGATTCTAATTTCTTTAATAAAATGGAATGCGAAACAGTATCGAATGCTTTTTTTATATCCAAGAAAACGCTGACGGCAATTTCGTTATCATGAAGTACTGAGTTGACGAACTGTGCTAGTGTAAAAACAGCTGTGCTCGTTGACCTATTTGTGATGAAACCATGTTGTTCAGGGCAGATTATGTCGTTTGAGCTTAGAAATCGACAGAGACGGGACCTATCGCTATCGTTCAGAAACCACTTAACTGCATCTCAGTAAATCTAACCTCGTGTCTTTCTATGAACTATAACTGAAGTCTTTATGAACCTCTGTTCTACTCTATAACACCAATCCCCGTGACTATCGTTATCTTCCCATAACATGTAATGACCACTCCAGAATCGCGCTTCGACTTCATCTCGTACCCACTTTAATTTTTTTTTCTATAGTACTAGACAACTAACTGCAAGCATTACGAGAGGCCCGCATACTGCCACACACATTCGTTTTCATTCGCGTTTGTCCGAGAAGTGAAGCAGGGCAAGGTCCGGGCAAACAACCTGGCGCCAGGATTCCGAGAAAAACGCCGCACACCCGTATACCTCCTCTGCTCTTCCACTCCCGTTCTCGGAATGGCACCTCAACGGGCTTCTACTTCTAGCACGCTTCCACGCTAGTCCTTTTTGTTCTTGTTACTTACCTTTCTTTAGCATATACGTTAATTTCCATAACTAGGCCCTTATTTTACTCTTCCTGGCGAAATCGTAGCCTGTGTCTGCAACAGCTTCTGCTGTCGCTGCTTCACTCTCGGCAAGGCGCCCCGCTACCCAGCCACCCCGTGTGTAAGTATCTATACACAGTGAGCTATACAGAAGAACTCAGCGCAAGGATACTTTATAGAGTAAATACGAAGAAATGAATCCGGCACCCTGAAGGATGTCGGCATGGTGCCCAGACCGTGGTAAAGGAGTGGGTCACCCTTCTCAAAGAGGCCCAAGAGCTCGGAGTAGACGAATGAAGTGGCGCCGGGACCCCCCGCCGGTGGTTAATCGAGGCGCGGCGCGGCCTCACGGCGCTTCTCACAAGCTTTCGCGTGGAATGCGTGTGTTCTCTCTATCCGCGTGTTAAGTTTTGCGCACTAAGGTGGTAGACATGTAGGCAACGCGCGGGTTAGCAAAACAACGTGTCGCGAGTTGTTGACAAAATCGCCTTTGGGCTGCCGATTGCTAAACGTCCTGGTTCGCTCACGAGGTAACGCGACTGCTTCATCCTGAGTTCAGTCTGTGGAGCAGGACGAAATTTTCCTTGATTTGTAGTTCAAAAAAAAATATAGCAATATTTGCATCTGAGAAATCCACGTATGTTTCCCAGTGGCTTCGTGCGACGAACGAGTGGCGGTGAATTCTTTTTAACATGTATTGACCCATGCTTCCTTAGTACATCTTTTCAAGCTGCAAAGACGTTCACTGTACCTTTACGTTCCTTAAGCATTTGAGTCCCATGACACCGTACACATCCCTTATGCGCCTGGTAAACATGATGAGAATGGCGCCGAAACGTCTTTTTGCATGCTGCCATTCTTCCAGCTTCAATTGTGTTGCAAGTATAATTACGACTCGTGCTACCAGTACACAAACACAACACGTCTACGTATGTCGCATGGTACGTGTAACGTACACGCGCTAAGGGCGACGACGGTGATCACTCGTGTTGTGTCGATCGCGTAAGCGATTCACACTAGATTAGGCATACGACCCCACGTGGTTGATTCGCGCACTCACGCGTGGCGTGCTTGATCAGACATGTCCTCCTCACGGGTGGTCTTCAGCCGATGAGCGGAGGCGACGGCGGCGAGCTTTGTACTCCGTTCCCGCCGCGTCTCCTCAATTGCGCACTATACTCGAGGGTGTGTGAGCAATGAAGGGGAGACGAGCTCACGCAGTCTGTAAGCAGCACGGATGTAGCACCCATGGATGGTGCTGGTCCTCGTCTCTTGCGGTCGTTGTCCAAAAATGTTGGCGCTGACGTCGTCGGTCTTTCTCCGGGAACTTCGTGCTGCGCGAACAGCACGTGTGAGAAAGTGTATACACTTCCAAGACCGCGTTCACTGATCGACGAGTTTCATCTTTTTTATCGGACAGTAATTGTATGTAGACGTACTACGCGCCGTTGCCATTAAAGCAGAGAGGGCATGCGGGTCATTCTTCGAAGGGTTCTTTAACCTGGCTTCGCTGCGGGTACCAAGAGGACACGCTTTCCAGAATGCGCGCGCACGCGGGGACGTCCACGTGTGTGCGCACTCGCTCAGGCCACAAGTGCTTTGAACTGATTTAAATTGATTTAGTCGCGTATCGCTATGCCTTTGAGAAAGCCCTCGACTAAGCGTTCATGCGAGAAAGCGTTCGACTCGAGTGATTTAACTCCACGCGTGCTCTAATTCAGTGGAATTTCTCCCGCGTCGCAAGCTTAATTCGCAGCCGTAGTGTCATCTGCGTCTTAGAGTTTCCCCGAGTACGACATGAGAAGGCTCGCAACCCACAGAATCATACAATAAAGAAGGCTATGGAGCAACAGGATATCAGCGCCTGCTAGAACAAGTAAGCATGACGTCTTACATCGCCTGATCCCTGGAGTCGGCATAGACATCGACCATGTCCAAGATCGAAACGGTGTCGTCGAGCCCAGCGGCGCCCACAGCACCCCCCCCCCCCCCCCCCCCCCGTTCTCCACCCGCATTTTATTCTCGACACGGCGAGGGAGTCAAGCAGATTGCAGTTATTGTTGTCCCGTAAACGGGAAGAAAAGGAGCGCGTGGGCGGGACCGCGATGTTCAAACTATCGTTCGTGCTATTTCGACGAGACGAGCGACAAGAAAAAGCCCTGCGAGTGGGGTCTACCCACATATAGTGAGACCCCGGACAAGTACTCTAGCGGTGTCTAGCACAATCTCGTCCACCTCGCCGTCCACCTTGCCGGCGTCCTAAGTCGACGGCCTGGCTTCGCCCGACAGTCTGATTCCTGCGAAGAACAAGCCGACGCCTCTGGCAACCAACATCGCTGGGCGGAAAGTCTCAGATAGCCAGGAACTCGGTGTGTACCAAGCCGATTAGTACCGAAGCCACCCGTAGTAACTAAGTCAATGCCCCCCCCCCCCTTTTTTTTTTGCGAACATACGCCCCGAACATTCTACGGTTTTGCTTGATGATGTAGACCGCTAAATTTAGCGGGCACCAAAGTCAACGGCGAAGAGGAGCGCGCAGAAACCGATGCCTATAAGGCCCTAACCACACATAAGCGCCACAACGCGTCAGCGCGCGGCATGTAGTCTCGGCACAGTGCTCGCTCCCTATGGAGCGAGAGGGCGCATGGCTACACGAAGCTGCACGCCTCTCCCTTGACAAGGAAATGGCGCGCCAAGAGAAAGGGCTCGAAACTCGCTGTGACGCGCTTAACGCGCACGTGTTGTTAGGACAAAATTATATCTATTATTATATGTAGCGACAGTATTATTATATGTAAGCGACAGTATACGGCGAAAAAGTGCGAGCGCAGCAAGGGGTAAAAAACAAACAAACAAACAAACAAAGCGAAGCACTTTCACCTCCTCTTCATTCGACCGGTCCCTTCATTCAAGCTGTTTCGCCATAATTTCTTTAATCTATATATACAAGTTAAGTTTTACTCTTGAGGCGATTTTCGCATCTTTGTCTATCTTCAAGAGTGAAAACGAACCTTCTGAACACGCGGTTTCGCCTTTTTTTTTTTCTACGCACTGATTGATAGGGCACGCCAGCGGAATTTTCTAGTAGCCGAACCCTTCCTGCTGTTATCGCAACCGAGAAAACATATATATAGATAAACCTCTGGAGCACACTGCGGTCCAAGCGCCGTGTTTCACTCCTTGTGTTTGTGCAGTGGTCTCGTGGTGGCCCGCTTATGTTCTTCGAGCAACAGCCTTCTTAACGTGAATCAACCTGACTTGAAGGACCTGACAAACTCGCCCAAGCTTCCTTGCTTCCAACCTGACTTCCATGTCTCAGTTATTGTTACTGAAGCTAGCTATGGCGCTCTTTCTTTCTTTCTTTCTTTCTTTCTTTCTTTCTTTCTTTCTTTCTTTCTTTCTTTCTTTCTTTTCTTTTCTTTTCTTTGATTGGTATGTGGGGTTTAACACCCCAAACCACCATATGATTAAGAAAGACGCCATAGTGGAGGGCTCCGGAAATTTCGACCACCTGGGGTTCTTTAACGTGCACCCAGCACACGCTCCTACAGCATTTCCACTTCCATCGGAAATGCAGCCGCCGCAGCCGAGATCCGATCCCGCGACCTGCGGGTCAGCAGCCGAGTACCTTAGTCACCGAATCAACGCGGCGGGGCTATTTCTTTCCTTTTCTTCCTTTCTCTTCTTTCTTTCTTTCTAGGCTTTGTTTCTTTCTTTCGTCTTTGGTTCTCACTGACAGCTTAAGGCAGGTCCAGGTTGAAAGCATTCATTCGCGTAAACCTCCTGAGTTAACTCGCTGGACTGCGGCGTGTCACCAAGAAACTTGGGCGTTTCCTGGATGTTTTATTAATTCATTCCTGAGCTATGCCTTTGCTCGTATACAGCATACGCTACACGTATTCTCTATTTCACTCTTCGCACTTGTTTTGCGCTACGAGCTCGGGCAAAGCTCACTTATCAGAGTGGATAGCGAGGATAGCCCTGGCGACGAGTGGAATGACGGATACATGCGACGTCCAGCTTAGAGGTGAAACAGCGATGTCTACACTCGTCGTCGCACCGACACAGGATGTCGCGGATCACTTTCTCGCAGACGCTATAGTTTTCCGGGATGCAGGCGGCCGCACATAATCTCCTCCATGGCTGTTGAGCCCCGCACCCAGCAGCGCCACGTAAACACTACGACGCGCCTGTGTGGCCTTGAATTTCCCAACGGCTGGCTGCCTGAACGCCTCTCTTCCGCGCGCGCGGCTGGGACCGCTCGTGGCTTGAGTTACGTCCGTCTCCTCGGAATCACGCATCGCCCGGCTTACCCCTTAAAAAAAAAAGCTGAGAAAAAGATGACTTTGACGCAATGCGACCAGCTCAGATAGAGGCTCTCCGTATATACACGGTAAAAGCATTCGTATCCTGACATCCCTTTTTGTTTTCTTTTCTGCCGGCCTTTAGTTGGTAGGAGAGCAACTCACGTTGAAGCGAGCTGGTAATCTGCTCGAGCGGTAAGTGTACAGACGGACATCCTATTTCACCATTTTTTAAACTCTGTCGTCACTTCCTTCGCGCCGGCTGGAAGTGGCGCAATACGCAAACGTCTGAGACAGCATCACCGTACTTTCGGCGAACAAGCAAGGTTAGTTCTATCAAAACTCATTGTCTCCGTGTCAAAAGCCAACCAGATTATGGAGCTCACTCTCTTTCCCTCTTTATTTCTCTCTACAGCTCTCGGCATGTTTTCTTCCCGTGGCTTCGTAGAACGTTTCGAACATGAAAAAAAAACTATTTTGAAGGAGACGTAACAAAACGTCATGGAGGACGCCTAATCATCGCCTTTCAAAGTTGGATGCGACAGCGTCATCCGTCTTTGTTCTCAATGCTCCCTGAATCGCTCCCTACTGTTCGCTTCTCGGTGGACGCCTCAACATTGCAGTGAAGGAGGGAACGTCTACGCGCGTGATATTGACTGTTATAAACTCTCATGAGGCGCACGAAGAAAGTGCAGAGTTGCCAAGTACCCGCTACGCCATAATTCATCGTTTTGCCAAGTAGTGAAGTTTCTAAGGCAATACAGTTTAATGAAGCTGTGGCTGATGAAGACGAACAATTGTATCAGAGCTTTTTGCGATGGGTGCGGAGCTTCAAAACACCCAGTTGATGCGTATTTCAAGGGTGTGATGCCTCTAAGGTGAAGCCAGAAATATTTTCGAAGGCGGGGGGCTCTACAAACTTGTATATAGGTTCATGCGTGTGCTTGAATATTCGTGTGTACGTGTACACACACGCAAGACTGAACATTTTCTGGGGAAGAGGGGTGAAAGGATCATCTAAAGTAACTGGCTGGAAGGCAGAAATTCGATTAAAATATTAATAAACCTGGCAACTAAACGTGAAGGTTATGAAATGTAAAAGTGAAAAGAAAGGAAAACAGGACGTACATGCGAAAGAAAAATCAAACGTCTGAGCAAACAGTTAGACTTGAAAGCAAGCGAATGGACACGGTCAACATTACAGAGCACTGTCTGCTCTTTCCTTCCCTGTCCGAGGGCAATGACTCGGTAGAGACTTTAACAGTATGTCTACCCAATCAGACCTTGTCTACGAAAAAGTAAAGTTAGAGTGCACCACTTTCTTCGACTTTCCTTCGACCACGCAATGCCGAGAAAAAAATTGCCCGCAGCTTCCCTCGGGGGAACACTGAGGAGGATGCGGAGCATATAATTGGTTAACGGGGTGTTAAAGTGCGACTTACTTGGGTCGATGGCTAAATTGGTTAACGTGGTTGTGAAATGGGGTGTTAAATTGCGACTTACTTGGGTCGATGGCTAAATTGGTTAACGTGGTTGTAGGAGGGGGTGTTAAATGAGTGAACACGTACACACGTATGCGAAAGGGCGGCGCTGGTCGAAGGGACGTCGATCATTGTGTTTGTGGATTCGTTGGAATTCATTTCACCGCGACCTTGGACGTCGACGCGCCGTACAAAGCAACCGACGAGCGGCAACTGAGCGAGTGAGCGCCGACCTTGAGTATATATACAGCTCGACGGCGCATGCACTGTCAGCTGTTGAATGTTCTCGAAGCGCGACGCCACATGCGCGTCCACTGGAGAATCAGGAGAATTGTAGATGTCGAACGCGGTGTGTAGAGGAGGAAGGGTGCACAGATGGTGGAGGAGTGAAGCACGCGCGGTGTGTAGAGGAGGAAGGGATGCACAGATGGTGGAAGAGTGGGCGACGGCGCGACGGCGCATGCGCGCGCGTCAGCTGTCGAATGTTCGAGAAGCGGTGCGGACGGCGCGGACGGCGCACTACAAGGCGCGAGTATAAGATGCTTCCGCATCTAAAAAATTACACCATCTTCCGCTGAGGGGAACCATCTGTAGATGCGAAGCAGCGGGTGCAAACACGTACAGAAGCGGCGACGTTGACGCTGGCGCTCATCGCGGTGTTGCGCAGGAGTGCGACCTGGGGAGGCGTGAAGTACGCATGCTGATGGACCGGCGTTTCCCTGCTGTAACATGACAATCACTGCAATGGGCCATGAGAGAAAGGCGACTCCACAGAGACCCGCAGCTCTCTTTAACCTAACGCGCACGTTGCGAATTTCTATTGTTCAAGAGAACACACGAAAAATCTCCTACAGGCACTACCTTGGCGGTCAAGATCCAGTGACTACATTATCGGGGTGGCCAGAGAACGGCTATGCAGCGCGAGCATTTCTTAGCGAACTTCGGCGACTTTGAGCGTGTCTATCTATCTATCTATCTATCTATCTATCTATCTATCTATCTATCTATCTATCTATCTATCTATCTATCTATCTATCTATCTATCTATCTATCTATCTATCTATCTGTCTGTCTATCTGTCTGTCTGTCTGTCTGTCTGTCTGTCTGTCTATCTGTCTATCTGTCTGTCTGTCTGCCTCTCTATCTATCTATCTATCTATCTATCTATCTATCTATCTATCTATCTATCTATCTATCTATCTATCTATCTATCTATCTATCTATCTATCTATCTATCTATCTATCTAGCCGCCTGCGACTTTTAGCTTTCCTAGCCGTTTCGATAATAGTATCGATACCAAACTTGGTATGGCATAATATGACTATCTGTTTAGTCATAACTTGAAAATCAAGACATGTATGTAATGAATGTCATGATTTACATTTCATGGTCCTGCAGCTCTTGCAGTGGTTTCGTCCACATGACATGTTGCAAAACTGGTATGGTATGACATGATTGCATGCCGAACACAAGCGACCGACCCTGACATGAAAATCATAACATGTGTGTCATGTACCAACATGACTACATGCCACGCTTATGGTGCACTCGCGGCCATTTCGCTAGCGTCACATATACCAAATTTTGTATTACGGTACGTGAATGGATGACGAAGGTTTGTGACTGGTGCAAACATGATAGTCATGAGATGCGTGTGATGTAACAACATGACTGCATGCCACGCCCGTGATGCGCTGGCAGCCGTTTCGCTAGCTTCACATGCACCAAGCTCGCTTTTGCGCGACATAAACGGAGGACACGGGTTAATGACACATCCAAACATGATACTCATGATAACCTTGTCATGTAACAGCATGACTGCATGCGACACTCATGATGCGCTCGCGGCCATTTTACTAGCTTCACATATGCCAAATTTTGTATTACGTGACGTCAATGAATGACGAAAGAATGTGACTGGTGCAAACATGATAATTATAAGATGCGTGTCATGTGAGAACATGACTACATACCACAGTCAAGGCGCCAATACATTTAGACGTGACACGGTGCGCGTGCTCGCCGGCGTTCATTTCGTCGCGTCACGCCGGCGTTGCCACGCCAAGCACCGGTCTTGCCATATACTCGCAGGCGCGCCGCGCTGCGTTGCTTTGGCACATGCGCGTTTAAGTGCGTCTGGCGTCCCTTCATCACAAAAAGGGGGAGACGCAGTGTTGTCTGGGTAACGCATCGGCGTGAAATGCAGCATGTCGCATTTCGCGCCGGTTCCTGTTGGACCGCGCCGACGGACGCTGGTCGCGCCTGACGTCAAACTATATGCTCATGTTTTGCTAACGCATGGCGTCGCTGTGCCCAGCGTGCGCGCGCGTCAACGCTACAATAGAGTACATTGGGTCATTCATGAGGCGCTCGCGGCTGTTTTCTTAACTACACATATACCAAATTTGGTGTTGCGCAACATCAATGGATGACGATAGTATGTGACTGGTGCAAGCATGATAATGCTGACACGGGTGTTATGTAAGAACATGACAACATACCACGCTTAAAGCATGCTCGCGGCCGTTCCTCATGCTCCACCTATACTAAGTTTTATCACGTGGCGTGAATAGATGACGAAGGTAAACGAATAACCGAAACATAATAATCATGTTACGGAAGTCATGTACGGCATAATTTACCTCCACCTCGTAACATTGTGCTGATTTTATAGTTACATATCAACTTTCCTCATTCGTGCTTCGCATATAATCGGTTCCCACTGTAAGTGGAATCTGCCCATTTTTTTTTCTTTTCTATCAAGAAACTCGCTAGCAGACACTCCCTGCTTCAGCGTTGCGAGGCGAGAGAAGGGAGAGCGTAAAAGAGGAGAGAGGGAGAGGTGAAGGGACGCGCAATGGCAATGGAGTGTAAACGCCACGGGGAGGAATGCCTAGAGGAGAAAGAGGGAGAGCGAGCGTAAGTTAGCAGACACTCTTTGCGTCGGCGTTGCGAGGCGAGAGAGGGGGAGCGTAGGAGAGGAGAGAGAGGGAGCGTAGATGCGCATGCGCAGTAAGGGTGGTCGCGCCACACACTGGATCGAGCTCGACCTTAAGCTGCTTTGCTTCTAAAAGAAAGGAAAAATCACGGCATATCTACGGAGTGAATGATGATGATGTCAGTGCATCTGTGCTTCCATCCATTCCGTCCGTCCGTGCGTTGATTCACCCGTCCGTCAGGGCTTTCGTGTGTCTGTCTGTCTGCCTGTCTGTCTGTCCGTCCGTCCGTTCTTCTAGTGAACACTCCTACCACCATCTCGCATTTTTATCATATATTCATCAATTACAAGTACCGCCATCGAGCGGGAATTCCAAGGACTAAACAATAGGTGGCTGCCTACTACTACTACTACTACTACTACTACTACTACTACTACTACTACTACTACTACTACTACTACTACTACTACTACATACATCGGGACGGATGACCCACGGCTCCGCCTCTAAAACACGCTTCTTGAGTTATCCCCGTCGAGCAGCAAACCGTTCCTAAACGACCTCTCCGCCCTTGAACTCGATATAGAAGGTTGTATAGCTCAATCTACAAACGCGAGAAAGGCCTCTCCTCTCGTCTTCCTTCGTGATCGTTCAGTGTCTGCGAGGCTGAATCAACTAAAAACGTTGGGCTGAATAAAGAAAAGCGACAGAACGGAGCTCGAGCCCTCAGTCCACGCTCGCCTCAAACCCTCGTTCGCTGGTCTAGCATGGCGCCTTTCTTTACTTATAAGAGGCTACGGTACTAAAGAAAGTTTGAATGAATAAACAAGCAGGGAAAACGTTTTTGGCACCACTCCAAGCAGGGCCGAGACAGCGTCGTCAAGATGAATCGCTGTCGCCGTCTTCGCGATCGATGGAACCGGACGCCCCATCCCATCTACTCTCCCTCCTCTTAAGGCTTCTCTCTTTTCAATCTCAATTGCGGACTGCTTGCAGAGTTACTGCTGTGCAGTGTCTGTGGGATGCCACACACAGCTGACGTCGGTTTAAAGGTTGAACAGAGCAAGTTGGATGAAGGAAACGGGATATGCTGTGCATGTACGGAGGAGTATCCGGTTTTCTGTAAACGTAACGCAACCAGTGTCGATGACGCACGCAACCTCAACTCCGGCGCGCAATCGTGAAAAACGAATACTAAGCCATATCTCGTGCTGTGCGAACGTCCTGAATCGGATTTCACCTTTGACGTCACAAGGCTCTGTGAGGTCAACATTCCTGCATGGACGCAACGCGTCTGCTTTTGCAGGTTAGCAAACCAACTGTACTCAGTCGCAACTGACATACATTCACTATTATTGCTTAATGCGTGCGTTTTACGCACTTAGCGCCTAGCATTCCCATGAACACAAGGTCAGGGGTTCGAGTCCGGGTCGCAGCAGTCCAGAGTGGGTAAAAAATGCAAGATTGTTCTGTCTGTGCATCCTAAGCAGTCGGAATCAAAGCAGCGTCCACCATTAGGGTGTTTCTCAAAACCCACTGCGTAACTTAGGGAGGTAACACCGCAATAACAATGACAGTAAAAATAGTACTTACCATGTACATATAAAGCTATGACAATCAGTTGTACACTGCAGTATCTATTGATCAAAGCTCACACAGTGTGACCTAAGGTATAGAGTGTTCATAACATGGATAGCTTTGCTGATGTGATGGGTGACGCACTATTAAATTAGGGCAACATGAATTTGCAAAAAAGGGGAACTCAAAACTCTCACTCACTGTCCACATCTAAAATCAATTAACTTTGTTGTCTGTACGTCGTAAGCCTTAAGTGAGTCGAGCATTTAGGCTAGCGCGAACACGCAAGCACAGAAAGGCACTGGTAATTTCAGATATGCCGGCAATAAGATGACAATTTAAATAGCTTAATTACACAATCGCTGTCATGCCACTCATTCTTGATTCACCTTCCTCTATTTGGGAAGGAAAACTGTAATCGGGACGGTTCACTGATCTCCCATATTTGAGTACGAAGTACTCGAAATCGTTAATCACTTTTTTTTTCTAAACAGACGGTATATGCATCGAGATTAATGCCACGCCTGGTTATGCGAAGGGCTCGAACATGTTTTCCTTATTACTTGTACCTATTCATCGAGCCGAACATTATTCCGTAGGTTCAACCATGATTACGTGGTCTGAGCCAATGTGCCCATCGTATCAGAACACACAAGTGCAAAGCAAATTGGAATATCAGTGCACGTAAAAAAAAAAAAAAGACATGGGAGGGGCGAAACATGCAGTGTTTTGAGAGAAATTTCTTTGCTAAGGCACTAGTTGTGCTAAACCTGAAACTGTGCATGTAGGTAGCGGTGTCCATGCTAAGCTACCGTCGTCGGAAAACTGCATGGAAATTGATTGATTGATTGATTGGTTGATTGATTAGTTGATTGATTGGTTGATTGATTGATTGACCCATAGAGTTTCCTAAATATACACTACAGAGGGAACTCTGGCACTAGTGTCTATGGGAGCTGCAAAGCACGCGCTTCAGCGAGCATGGGAATTATGGGTAGTACACGGATTTGTCTAATCTTCGTACATCTGACTCCGAGTGTGTTCGTGTGGCTTGGATCTGTTTTCTCCCGGAAAAAAAAAATCACCAAATGTTTAGCGGTTTCACTTCACCGCCTTATCGTTTAACGCATACCATTTCAAATCAGGATCACAAAGTTCAGGAGGGTTCGTTTTTTCCTTCGAAACAAAACCGATATGCAGTAATAAACGAAGCCACAAGTACGATTCACCACTCGTAAGTACGAAGACTAGGCAAATCCGTGTACTCCCCATCATTCCGGTGCTCGCTGAACGATGCAGCGCCAGAGTCTTCTCTGGATAATTTTAGGAAACTGTACGGACTGACCCTTTTAACCTGGTGAAATCCACCGTGGGGTATCGGCCATAAAACGAGTGGCGCCTTGCTATATAAAAGAATTTCTTCTTCTTCTTAATGTCAAGATGTTAAAAGATAGTTTTGAAATCACTTGTTCGATTATTTCACACACAAAAAGACTAATGTTGTTGTGTAATAGGCTTGATTTCGATCACCTTAGAATTCAATTCCTTTCAAAAGATAAAAAAAATGGCAGCATATCCACGGAGTGAATGATGGAGAGTGGGGCGAAGCATTCGTCCGTCCATGCGTCCGTCTGTGTGACCGCCCATGAGTCTGTTTGTGCGCCCGTCCCTGCGTTCTTGCATGCATCCGCCCCTGCGTCCGTTCATGCGTCCATCCATGCATCTGTTTGTGTGTCCCTTCGTTCATCTATTCAACACTCCAAGTCCCACCATCTCGCATCTTTTTATCATATATTCCCCATATAGAAGCACCGCCATCCAGCGGACATTCCAAGGACTAAACGAGAGGTGGCACACGCACACTTTCTTACGGCCTGCGCTTTGGGTCCACTTCCCACCTTTAACCACCTCGAGTTCATGGTATATTCTAGTTCACTGTATTCATGGCACTGCGACCAAACGCTCGCTAAACCTTTCGAAAACCAAGGAGGTTACGCCCAGCGAGTATAACGTAGCAACCTTTCCCTGTCAGATGGGGCTCAATTTACATGCCAATGGCTGCTAATGAGAAATGAGAGACAGGAGAATTCGGCTTTTACTTTCTTACGGCTTGCGCTTCGTATCTACTCATTTTTAACCACCTTGAGTTCATTCATGGTATAAACAAGTTCATTGTATTCATGGCACTGCGGCTCAACGCTCGCTAAACCTTTCTAAAGCTAAGGAGGTTACACCCAGCGAGTATAATGTAGCATCCCTTTCTTGTCCGATAGTGCTCAATGTACATGCCAATGGCTGCTAATGGGGATCGCAGCATGCGCGTTGACTAAAAGCCGAATGCTCATGTCTCTCATTCCCCATTAGCAGCCATTGGCATGTACATTGAGCACTATTTTTTATTGTTAAACAACGCACAGAAGAAATCTCTCACTGGCACCACCTTGGAGGTCAAGTGTTATACCTATTTCGGGTATGTGCCACTGGTGGTTACATACGAGGGACGCCCAAGCCACGCCATAAGGAGCTTCGCCCCTAAAACAAGATGGCTAGTGATTCTGAAAAATATGCTTCATTTCGCTAAACTTAGCATTCCATTCGGGAATGCAGCTTATCCTAAGATGCTTCATCTTCTTCACATGCTTGGTTTATGTTCCTTAAAGAGACACCAAAGATAACCATTAAGTATACGTTGATTATTGAAAGAGCGGTACAGAAACCTCCTAGTGTTACTTTTGGGCCAAGGAAGGGCTTATTTTGAAACAAAATCGCGTTTTAGTGGCCCGCATCGTTTAGCGCCCTTCAAATTACCCGCCTTAAGAAGCGGACCGACTCACTTCACTGTTGCCATGCGCTACGTTGCCCGACTTTACTTAGAAGTGTGGCAGCTTGGGCTAGTTGGTATGGCACTTTACTGCTCGGTTGCCGAGACAGAACGAAAGCAGCGGGAGACACAGCAGCAACAACGGCCATTGGTGCATTTCCTGCCATTGGCTTCGAGATGGAAGACGTGTTTCGGTTCAACTGCGCCCCGCTAGATGGCACGACCTGTCCCGTTTAGCCACGCGAAAACTGAATTTTCGAAACATTCACGCCATTCCCCATAGTAACGTCCGGCAGTTATTTTTTTATATGAATCAAATAAAAAAAACAAGTATATAATCTTATTGCGCCTCTTGATGCACGAAAGGTTCTTTATTTATAGCAGCTACATCGCTTACTAGTGATTAGTTGTTGGCGGTCTGTCTGATGTCATCGGGATCATTTTCAGAATGTCTTACTTCGTCGCATGTATTGTGCATTTACCTTAATTTCTCGTAAGTAGGGCACTGCTGTTGATATTATTGTCATTTTAGATGTTGTAATTGATCGTTCAATGTTACGTAAATTGTTATTTGACTTTAGTGTCCCTTTAAGGTGTTTCTGAGCAACTTACCTGGTTGGCTATTTGTAGGGCAAACTTTTACTTTTTTTTGTGTTTAATTGACCAGCGACGTGTAGCACGATTTACCCACTGTGGCACATACATGCATGTTCAGCATGTTTTTATGGCGGGACGTGGCTACATGGCAGACCATGACGACAGGAGACGCCGACAAGCCTAGGCTAAGGTTCTTGGTGCCCAAAACTGTTGTGCTTACAGCTATTGAAGTAAAGTAGCGAATTTAGTTAGAACATACTCATCCCGATCAGAGCGCCAAAGAGCACACAAAAAGAAAACACAAGAAAGTGCACGACACCAGCGCTGTCTAACTGAAAGTTTAATGGAAGAAACGTGCCATACATAAGCCTCTTTTGTGCGCTGATGGGGATGATTACAGCTAGTGATCGTCCGTCAAAAGATATTTTTTTCTTAAAAATGGATTCACACCGCGGTGCACGCCAGCACTGGATTACTGTACGGGCTAGTTTGCGCATGGGTGGCATTTCACATCGGGCTGTGACTGTGTCAATGGTTCGGGCAGTTGCATTGGCGTTGCCACTTCCACAGCTCGAGGGCGTCACCCATATTTCATGCGGTGCTGGTAGGGACGAAGCGCTTCACCATCGTAATATCCGAAGGCGGTGCCAATGACGTCAATGTAAACTCTTGAACTTTACGCAGACGCTTGTTCCAAGAAACAGCACCCGTTCTGCGTTTCGCTCTGGCCACACCGTGTAGTTGGCCGTTTCCTTTCAGATGGCGGAAAGACGGCTGCGATAAAAGCAATGGACGAGCACACATAGGAAGCACTTTCGGAGTCTTTCTTGCATCAATACGGCTAGTCGTCTTACTAAGACTTGAGAACGGTAAATATTTGCTCTTATATAAGCAAAGCCTCCTTTGTTCTTCAAGGGTAGAGAAAGACTGAGGGACCACACGCACTTAGACAATGCGGAGAAGTCTTGAGTTAAACTGAGGCTGAAGGGAAAGTGAGGATGCCGTGGCGGGGGGCGAGCTGGGCGGAATAGAAGCGACTGTTTGCGCGCTGTTCTCGTGAGCCGCGGCGTGTATGCTTGACCCAGTCTTGAGACAGACGCATACACGAAAGACGAGAGAAGACATGCTTAGTAACAAAGTGTATGTAGGCACTGTGACTTTATATATAGTTGTGTTGTTACCAATATCCTCCTATAGGTCGACATTGTATAAGAGATAGCGAGACTAAAGAGGAACTGGGACGAAGGAACAGAAAGTAGATGAAAGGCAGGAACGTTAACCAATCTACGAGTGGTATGCTACACTACGCAGGCGAAATGGGTGGGGGAGGTTTAGGTATAGAAAGCAGAGAGCGAGAGAGAGAGAGAGAGAATAGAGCATGTACACGAAGTCACACTTCACTGTCGTCATAACAGACTAAGCTTATAAACACCAGTGCAAGTCTGTTGCCTTCAATACGTTGATCACCGCCTCTGTCACCTTCACCCGCAATGCCGTCATCGCTCTCATATATGCGTGCTATAGCGGCTGCTAGAGACATTCTCTACGCATTGTAGCGAGGACAGTCGCAGAAGATGTGCTGCAGTGTCTCCTCGCTACCACAGGCGTCGCAAGACGGGTGGAGAAATGTGTGATTAGTACTACATGTAATGTATAATTGTGTAATGGGCGCCAACAGAGCAGGAATGCTGTCCAGGACGGCAATTAAATACACGTGGCATAATGAAAGCGAGAAGTTAGGAAGTATCAGATGTAATTAGCCGACTCGAGCACAGAGGTACTTAAAGGCGAACAGAAGTAGATTCCATCACGCGGTAGTCATGTAGATAATGATCTTGACGCCGACAGTAATGATTTATGACTATTATCATCCTCGGACAGGTAATACTGCGACCAGTTCCATTTAGTCTTCATGTGTCAAACACAACTTGCATATGTTGCACACATTATGTATAGCAGCCTGTCAGCCTGCACGCAACAACACGCACTATTCGGCGTTCTGTAGATCACTGTCTCACGAAAGAGGCATGGCAGCCACAAATGCCACAGCTTTAGACTTGCTGATAGTTTTCTTGCTGCTGGCGTCTGTGTTGAACTCTCGCCACGGTGTCGGGGTTATAGTGCTCGACAGCTCACCCGAAGGTCGTGGGATCGAATCCCGGCCGCAGCAACCACATTACGATGAAGGCAAAATGCTTCAGGGAGTCCCATGTGCTTACAAATTGGTGCACGCTAAAAAATTGACGGCAGATCCACGAGGTGAATGCTGATGAGATTGGGCGAAGCTCCTGGAAGTAATACCGTGAAATTTTCTTCCGTTAATTCGCCTGGCGATATGCGCACTTCCTCGCCGCTTCCCATTGTCCAACGTTTTCAAGATCTGTGTCGCGACGTTGACGTGCTGCCTCGGCCTCTCGTTCCCGTACGGAAGGATCTTGCCGACGCTGACGTGCCTCTGCAGCTTCTTGTTCACGTATACGGCGGGATCTTGCCGACGCTGCCTTGCTGATGTGGCTTCTTGTTCCCGTACAGCAGGACCTTGCCGACGCTGACGTGCCGCTGCAGCTTCTTGTCCACGTACGGCGAGATCTTGCCGACGCTGCCTTGCTGATGTGGCTTCTTGTTCCCGTACAGCAGGATCATGGCGGCGACGTCGCGCAGCTTCCCGGCGCGCTTCTGCCTCGCGTGCTCCCACTTCAGCGTCCTGTCTGCGAGCGCGCGCCGCCGCTGCCCTGCCCGCCCGCCTGTCGGCATCCTTATTCATACGAGCACACACCGACGGCAACGAGCATCGGCAACTACAAACCTTCATCGATATGGTTTCGATTATAAAACCATTGCTTTAGAAAACACCTGGCGTCTTTCGTTAAGCAGCTGGTGTCTTTTTGTTTTGCTTTAGAAACATCTGGCGTATTTCATTGGTTTATTTCATCAATCAACGGCATTGCGAACAAAAAAATTTTATTGTTTAATCACGCACAAGAGAAATCTCACCAAGCACTACCTTGGAGGTAAACAATAGCTGGCAATGAGAAACAGCAGAAGTCGGCTTTTAACACTTCTACCAACGTTTCCTACCGGAACATGCCAATGGCTGCTAATGGGGAATGAGAGACAGAAGAATACGGCTTCTAGTTAACACGCACGCTGCGATTTTTTATTGTTCAACAATGCACAGGAGAAATCTCCCACCGGCACCACCTTGGAGGTCAAAGCGTAAGACTGGTTACACACTACGACTACGACTACGAGGGACGAACGGGTGCCGCTATAAGGAGCTTCGCCCCTAAAAAACACAAGTGGTCAATGTCGCTCTTAATCATACCGTTGTTTTGGGACGTGTACACATCCAAAGAGTGCGAACTCTTATACGGGGGCATGTAGGCTTGACGTGTTCTCAAATCCGTGCACCGCAGTCACAGCTTGCGCTAGAAAGGTCAGTGAACTGCTGTAAGCAGCGGGCTGCAAATATGGCGCAGAAGAGGATATAAATCCACGAGGTTATCTTTTATACGACGCAGACAATGGGCACCTGTGACGTAACACACTTTCCCCGCTTTCGTAGCGACAACAACGCCGGCCGGGGTGCAGTTAATAGCCTCCAAGAGGAGCCTGCATGCAGCCGGACGGCTCCACGGTGAAGTCTCGTAATAAGATCGTTTTGCTTGTTTCTGCAGATTGCGTCCATTAGAGATAGCGCGCGTCCATGAGGAAATGAGGAAATGTGAAACCCCGCTATCGAAGGGGCGCCTGTTAGTGATGCTATTGCGTTTCGTGTTATATGGCATATAGGTACGACGCAGACAGATAGTCGCAATCGGTACGAAAAAAATCTTACAAGCAAATTTCTAAACTTAAAATTGAAGAAACATGCAGAACGGGTGGCTTCGGTTTGGGCGCCGACATTTCAAAATTAATGTAATTAAAGGTTTTCTGGCACATAAACCTTCAGGTGTTGTTTGTTGAGCTGAATGAAAAGTCAGGCTCTCAAGGTCATAGAAAATGTACTGCACGTAAATTTGGGCCCCAGTGTGCGTCACGACACAGTATGGGCTTCAGTCACACACCCGGGCAAGTATATGATGTCATCGAAATTTGTCACACTTTTGCATGAAGTCACTTGATTGGTATTGTGACCTAACGAAATGTTAGTGTCAATGTACTGACTTCCAAATGTATAAAGTTGGGGGACCCTTAAGCTTCGCATATAAAAGCTGAACGCCATAGCAATCGACTTCTCTTTTGCGAAATGAAATTATTTACCGCCTGGCGTCTCTCATAATCATATGGTGGTTTTGGGACGTTAAACCCCACATATCAATCAAAATATTTACCGTCTTAACTAGAGTTCATCAACCCACATTTCTCTTGCCTGCTGGCTTGCTTGCGTACTTGGTTGCATTGTTTTGGTTTTATTGTACCCAACAGGTCAGACGCGCCACCTTCGTTTGAGCTACACCGACGACAGCACCGCTCTTGCATGTAGTATACGAATGCATGTATGTATGTATATATATATATATATATATATATATATATATATATATATATATATATATATATATATATATATATATATATATATATATATATATATATATATATATATATTGTGAGACGACGTCAGGTACGAAGGAGCGACCGTTTTATTGTCAACCCAGACGCGCGAGCCAGCAACCGAACAAGCAGCGAGCCGCTACGATGATGATGATCACGGTGCTTTGTATGCGCAGGTGAAAGTGAAAATGATGAGCAACACAATCAGCGCTCACACTATTTCCCCCCTACACGAAAGCGGTCTGCAAGACGTTCATTTAGTAAGTGTATGAGCGCTGGATATAAGGTTTCAGGCGAGACACATGGACGATCTCGGTCCCGCGACGACGGCGATCAGAAGCCGAAGTAACCGGCGCGACGCGATAATTTACGGCCGATGTTCGTTCAAGCACGGTGTAAGGACCCAGGTATCTGTGAATGAATTTTTCACAGAGGCCGGGTGTGCGAACAGGTGTCCAGAGGAGCACTTCGTCGCCTGGGTAGAATGACACAACTCGACGTGTCGCATCACAACGAACTTTTCGCTGGGCCTGAATGGTAGAGGTGTTGGCGCGGGCGATTGTGCGGCAGTGGTTGACACGGGCAGCGAATTCTTCCGGAAGGGACGCAGATGGGACAGAAGGCGTGGACAAAAAGCTGGTGTCTAGAACAAAAGATGGTGCACGGCAATACACAAGAAAAAACGGGCTGTAACTTGTAGTGCGTTGTATGGCAGTGTTATAGGCAAACGTGACGAAAGGTAGTATTGTGTCCCAGTTCTTGTGATCGGGTTGGACATACATAGAGATCATGTCTGACAAAGTTCTATGAAAACGCTCAGTAAGACCATTGGTTTGCGGATGATATGCCGAGGTGGTCTTATGGATTGTGTCAGAGGCCTGTAAAACTTCAGCGAGCACACGAGAAAGAAATGTCTTGCCACGGTCACTCAGGAGAACACGAGGGGCGCCGTGGCGCAGGATAATGGCACGCAGAACAAAGTCGGCTACTTCGCTGGCAGCTCCAGTAGGAAGAGCTGCCGTCTCAGCGTAGCGAGTAAGATGGTCTACGGCAGTAACAATCCAGCGGTGACCGGCGGCGGTAAGCGGAAGGGGTCCGTATAAGTCTATGCCGACGAACTCGAAGGGAGCGGATGGGCACGGGAGAGGCTGTAGAGGGCCGGCGGGAAGAGATGTCGAACGTTTTCGGTGCTGACATGATGAACAGGAAGTGACGTACCTGGAAACACTAGTGGAGAGGCCAGGCCAGAAGCAGCGAGTCTTAATGCGATCGTAGGTTTTATGAAAACCCAAGTGGCCAGCCGTCGGGTCGTCATGAAAGGCTTCTAAGACTTGGAGTCGAAGTGAGCGAGGTATGACCGGGACCCATCGGCTACCGAGAGGATGGTAAGTTTGTCGAAGTAGCGTTCCGTCATGAAGTTTGAAACGCGTGAGTTGTCGTCGCAAGCGGCTGTTGGGAGCACGAGATGAGCCGGTGAGCCGATCGATGATTGTACGGCAGTATGTGTCTGCACGTTGGAGCGAGGTGAGGTCTGCGGATTGAAGGAAGTCATCCGGTGCAGTGGGCTCGATGGGACTAAGACTGGTCATCTGCGTGGTCTCTTGGCTGGGAGGTGCTGCGCAGCAGGTAGATGCGTCATGATTTTGCAACAGCGGACAGCGTGACAAAGCGTCGGCATCTTGGTGTTTGCGGCCCGACCGGTATGTGACACTGTAGTCATACTCCTGCAGTCGGAGCACCCAACGACCGAGGCGTCCTGACAAGTTTTTTAATGATGACAACCAACAGAGCGCATGATGATCCGTGACGATCGTGAAGCGGCGGCCATACAAATAGGGGCGAAATTTTTGCACGGACCATACGATAGCGAGACATTCCTGTTCAGTGATGCTGTAATTGCGTTCCGCTGGGGAGAGAGTACGGCTCGCGTAAGCCACGACTTGCTCTTGTGAAGCCTGGTCACGCTGCAGCAGAACAGCGCCGATTCCGTGCCCACTTGCGTCAGTGTGTAATATAGTAGGGGCTGTGGGATCAAAATGGCGAAGAACTGGCCCTGACGTGAGGCATCGCTTCAGGGTCTGGAAAGCAGCTTCACAGTCATCTGTCCAAAGAAATGATGCACTTGTGGTCAGGAGTTTGTGAAGAGGAGCCGCGATAGTGGCAAAATCACGGACAAAACGGCGGAAGTAAGAGGCTAAGCCGAGGAAGCTGCGAAGGTCTTTGAGCGTGGTGGGCTTAGGAAAGTGCAGCACAGCGGCCACTTTGTCGGGATCAGGTTCGATGCCAAGCTTGCTGACAACGTGGCCTAACACTTTGATGCTGCGGCTCGCAAACCGACACTTCTTGGTATTTAGCTGGAGACCGGCTTTGGCTAGACATGTGAGCACCTCGTCTAGACGTTCTAGGTGTTGCGAGAAGCTGGATGAAAAGATGACGATGTCATCCAGGTAACAAAGACAGGTCTTCCATTTTAGGCCACGCAGCACCGTATCGATCATCCGCTCAAATGTGGCTGGGGCATTGCAGAGCCCAAAAGGCATCACATTGAATTCGAAGAGACCATCAGGAGTAGCAAACGCTGTCTTCTCTTTATCAGACTCATGCATCGGGATCTGCCAATACCCAGATCGTAGGTCGAGACTTGAGAAATATTCTGCACCCTGTAATGTGTCAAGTGCATCGTCAATTCGAGGCATAGGATATACATCCTTGCGCGTAATTTTGTTTAGTGCCCTGTAATCAACGCAAAATCGCACTGATCCGTCCCTTTTCTTAACTAGGACAACAGGAGAAGACCAAGGGCTTGTGGAAGGTCTGATAACGTTGCGGGCGAGCATGTCATTGACTTGTTCCTCGATGACCTTGCGTTCTGAAGACGACACGCGGTAAGGCCGACGGCGGATAATACGAGAACCGTCTGTGGCGATGTGATGAGAGGTCACCGTAGTTTGACCTAAGCCATCCGAACAAACGTCAAAACAAGTCTTGTGTTTTGTTAAAAGGGCCATTAAGTCATTAGTTTGCGTTGGAGTGAGATATGGACTCAAAGTGGCTTTAAGCGCATTAGATGAGCCTCCTGGTGGCGTACACTTAGCGACTGACGGCGGAGACGATACAGTGACGACACATACCGGTGCTATGTCGATAAGGCTGGCAACAGTGGACCCCTCTGGCAGTAGTTGTGGCTCTGTTGTCGTGTTGTAGGCGGTGAGACTGGCATGACCACGCGAAAACCGCACTAGACAACATGCGATGGCGATTCCTCGGAAAATGCAGCGCTGATCGGGGACAACCACTGCGTCACCGTCAATGGTATCGCTGGATCTAATGGTGAGGATACGTTCTTGGGCCGGGGGCAGTACAAAGTCTGCAGCTGCAACAAGGTGAGGCGACGAAAAATCGTAAGCACTAGAATTTTCAGTGTCCGTAATGCGAATAACGGGCGGACCACACGAAATGACAGCGGAAGCGGCTGACAGGAAGTCCCAGCCCAATATAATCGGATGAGCACATGAAGAAAGCACAGCCAATTGTATATGGTGACGAATTCCGTCGATCAGAACACGAACAGTGCATTGTCCAATAGGGTAAATTCTATTTTCATTAGCACCACATAACACCGGACCAACATATGGAGTTTGCACTTTTCGTAGACGATGACATAGTTCGCGATCAATGACCGAAATGGCTGCTCCAGTGTCCACGAGTGCGTCAACCGAAATGCCTTCTACACAAACAGTTAGTAAATTTGCAGGGCGCGCAGGAGGAATTGGGACAATTCGACGACAGGCAGTTTCTCCTCCAAAAACTGCAGCTGCTAGTTTTCCGAGTGGCTGTCGAGGGGCATCAGGGCAGAGCGTAAAGGCGAAGTAGTACGGCGGAAGGGCGATGGTGAACGACGGCGGGGTGAGCGGGAAGAACGAGGTTCACCGTGGGACAAAGGAGGCGAAGGCGAACGTCGTGACGAGGGAATGTAGGTTCCTGGAACGTAGGGGTCAGACCTCGCAGCCCGGTCACTCTCGTACGAAGAATAACCTCGTCGTTCATCTTGCTGGCGCCGACGGCAAAAGCGGGAGATATGTCCTCTTATGCCACAGTAGTAACAGACGGGGCGCGTAGGGCGCCAGGCAGGGAAGTGTGGTTGTGGTGGTGCCTTGGCTGCCATCGCAGCCAAATGGTCGTATACGACGTCCGTAGTTACAGGTGGAGTAGGTGGAGGAGGCCGTGACACGACTTCGGCATACGTAGGCACATGTAAGGGCACAGGAGGCGGGGCACGTGCGACGCTCGTCATCGACGCCAATTCGTCCTTTATAATTTCCCGCAGGTTAGGAGGGGGTGAGCGGGCAGGTGAAGTCGGTGCGCTGGCAGGAACAAGGCTGTGAAGTTCCTCTCTCACTATGGTGCGAATTAGAGCTCGCAGCTCATGCTCGCCAGTAAGACGAGTGTCATAGGAGGCGTGTGGAAGGCGCATTGAGTAAAGTGCGTCCAGGCGCTGGCAGGTGGTAATAATGTCCTGAACTGTTGTCGGGCTCTGCATGACAAGAGCATTAAAGGCGACGGAGTTGATGCCTTTCATTACTTGCCGAATACGATCGGCCTCCGGCATGTCCTTTTGGGCGCGGCGGCAGAGGGCCAGAACGTCTTCAATGTACGATGTGTACGATTCGTCAGGCCCCTGGATGCGGGTAGCGAGCTTCTGTTTAGCTACCTCAGAGAGTCCTGTAGAAGTGCCGAATATTTGACGCAGCTGCACCGTGAATGCTGACCAATCAGGAAAGTCGCGTTCGTGGTTATGATACCACGTCTTAGCAACCTCCTTCAGATAAAAGGGTACATAGCGCAGCTTATGTGCCTCATCCCAGTAATTGCAAGCACTGGTACGGTCGTAACTGTCCAGCCATTCTTCTACGTCCTCACCGCGAAGGCCAGAAAACACCGGAGGGTCTCGTTGCGAGGTACTCACGGTGTGGTGAGGCCCAGCAGGCTGAGCGGGTGGTGCGAAGAAGGCGGTAGAGGGTGGGTCGTTTTGCGCCATCACTGTTGGCAAGCACAGCCGTCGACCTGATCGGAGCTCCAGGGGTGACCGGTAGTGCACGAGGACTTGGGAATCACAGCACGCTCCACCACTTGTGAGACGACGTCAGGTACGAAGGAGCGACCGTTTTATTGTCAACCCAGACGCGCGAGCCAGCAACCGAACAAGCAGCGAGCCGCTACGATGATGATGATCACGGTGCTTTGTATGCGCAGGTGAAAGTGAAAATGATGAGCAACACAATCAGCGCTCACAATATATATATATATATATATATGTGTGTGTGTGTGTGTGTGTGTGTGTGTGTGTGTGTGTGTGTGTGTGTGTGTGTGTGTGTGTGTGTGTGTGTGTGTGTGTGTGTGTGTGTGTGTGTGTGTGTGTGTACGCTAGAGCGCGTTGATCACGACGAGGGGCGCATAAACAAATGAAACCACTCACCTTCGCGTTTTTGACGCTCTGTTGGGGAACCCTGGGAGAGGTCTATAAGCAGCGCGGCGAGCACACCGTGTCCGTCACGCGCTCCTGGCGTGCGTCTGCACGGGGCCATAACTGGGCAGCTGAAGCGCATGCGCAACCAAGGCCCAAACGTAAAGTGTTTACATACGTATACGACTATATTAACCTTCCTGCAGCCACGTAATCTGCTACATTCGTAGCGCCCGCGACAGTCTCTCTGATGCTATCGAAGCATTTTGCAACCTGAAACGTTCCGTTTAATTACACGGCGCTCTCTTTCCAGGCTGCGCCTGTCACACACGTGCACAGAACGGACGAAGTTGAAACAGCGGTCGAGCATCGTTTGCAACTCAAGGCAGCGATTACTGCTTTCGTACAGCTAGACGGTGTGGTCATGCATGACGGGGACTTCACAGATGCGGCGTTTGCTCGGTTGGTGATTAGTGAAGGGAAAGGTATGAAAGGGTTCGATGCCAGCACGCATTTGGTAGCAAAAGGAGGACACCGAGCTTGGTTTGCGCAACTACAGCCTCGAAAGTTGAAAAACTGGTATGATGTCGCTATAGAACGTGGTGTGATTTCACTAACGTGGCTGACGTCATACGAATAGTAGTGAAGTAGTCAGAAATTTTTCCGGTAGTTGTTCAACCGACCTTTACGTACGTATCGTGCGTGTGTCGAAACGTGTACGTAAAGTTGAAAATTCTAAAGTGGTTGGACACCCCAGGCTGCTCCACCTTTCTTCTCGAGGTCAACGACACCGAGGAGACCATCAGCTGCACACGGTCATGGCTAACAGTCATGTACGGCACGAGGATGCTTAGCTCCAAGTGGCACGTAGTCGCTATAGATGATTTCTTACTGGCGCAAGCGATACATAAGGCAGACAAACTACTGCAATGAAGCAGCCGGCAGCTTAAATAAAGCCCTGTCGGGTATTTAGTAATCGAAAGGGACTAAAACATTTCACCGTTTCAATATTTCCTAAAAAATATATCTTTATCATATCAATCTATGCGGCGATGGCGCAAGGCTGAACCCCGCGGTGGCTGCAGTGGTCATGATGCTTGGTTACTACCTCGAAGGTCGCGGATACGATCCCGACAGCAACAATCGCATTTCGAGGAAAGGCGAAATCCTAGTGCTCCGAGTAATGTGCGGTATCAGTGCTCGTTAAAGAACCTCAGCTGACTAACTAAATTACTCTGGAGTATATGCCATCTGTATGGTGTATACCGTAAAATAAAATAGTATACAGCTTGTCTCTCTCACACACACGCACCCATAGCCTTAAGATTTAGCATTAAAATATAGGCAAGCTCCACGGAGCCACATGTTCCCAAAAGTTTGCAGCAACAGACAAGGTCAAGATCGAGTCCTCAAACACAAGAGTAAAAACACGGGCTCGCTTCTGGAAGGGTGATGTCCTTACCAGAGGAACTTGAACTTGCGCATTCCAAGTTTCCTCTATCTAATCAGCAAGATAAAAACAAGGTGGTACGCACGTTTTATATAAATGTCTTTTAGACGACGAAACTCTCGCTAGCGAATACGCGGAACCAATCTGAATAAGTTATTGACATTTTTTTCACGGAGACATCCATATTTTAGCGCCAGTTGTAAGAACATTTTTTCAGCAGGGGACCAATACTTATTAAACGAAAATGATTGCACCAATTTACTGCAACGCAAGCAATAACATAAAGACACATATAGACATTGCACCCGGTATGATGATGTTGATGGTTTTACTGTAGCGTTACTAGTACTGCAGAAAGGAATGACAAACAAAAAAGTGTGACTGTAACAATAAGCCGAAGATGAAAACTCGAAGACGACCAACGTTCGGAGCTTCCTGGCAGTCATACACGTGATACACGAAAAAAAAAAGTGTCTCCCTCATGCGCCTATGTATACTTACGCGGTTATCGTGTTCTATTCTTATTTAATGCTCGTGACAGTGACAGCGACAAAGAACGCGGCCGACACCCCCGTTCCCGCATGTTCCCTGCATACAGTGCAGGTCAGCGGCCTATGCTACCGAATTACTCTATCGGTGACCCACGGCGAAGCGATCTATCACAGCTGCCCACGGCAAAGGGGTGCGCCTCCAAAAATTCCGGGAACGCCACCTCACATAGCCTGCACTATACACTTATAAAGAAAGAAGGAAAGAAAAAAGAGAAAGAAGGAAGGAAGAAAGAAACCACGACGCAGAAGGCTTGCGTGTCGGACAACGCCCACCTATCATCTGCCGCCAGGTATGTACTATATGCACGGTATACACTTGCATGCATAGTGGTCGTAGCGTGTGCATATATACAGTGCGGCGCTGTTCTAGCATTAGATACGCTATATGGGAACATTTATGGCGTAGGCGGTGGTACAACGTACGCCACTTCCCCGCTTCTTTAAGCTCTGTATAGTTCAAGAACGGCAACTGCTTCCTTTCAGGCGCGTATACTATATCAGGGCGTGCGTGTATTCGTAGAGCGCGGGTGCGTAGGTAAGTGCATCTCTTATTGCGCTGTCTATATAAACGAGCGCTATAAAAGCCGGTATTACACAAGTCGAGCGGCTCGGCGCGCCTTACTCGTTCGGAACGGCGGTTGTTCGAAGCGAGCCCGCTACTGACGGGTAACTTATGGGGTTTTCTCTCCCACTGATTCTACGGCTCCAACGAGAGCGTTCTAATCCACAAGAAAAACGTAGTAGCGGCAACGCGCGCACATTTTTGCAAGCGCTTAGTAACCCTTACACGTGACGTGCATGGGCTCGTCGGCGATATCCTCCCGTTGTTTGGAGCCGCATATCCATAATTTGCGAGCTCTTGTTATTGCATAATGCGCGCGCTTGCGTTTACAAAAAACACCGTAAGGCACACGCCTCCTCTTCCTTCGAGTGGTTAGCCTGCGTGCCAGAAGCGGTTGGCACAAGCGCTCGCGATAATTCAACTTTTTGGGTGCGCAGTTCGCTCGATCGGGTGCCTGGCCGTGTTTACTGGGAGCAGCTTCTTGTTATTCCGGGGCTCGCCAAATTACGCGGAAATGTGCGCATTCATCTCTGTAGAGATGGAAGTGCTTGGTACACTAAGTTCTCACAAGGAAGATATACGGGATCTTTCTTTGAGCATTGCCACAAAAGCGTACACCACAAAGCATTGTGTGTGTCTACGATTTCTACTTAGAGTTGAATTCACCATGCACGTTATTGTGCCCATAATGATTCCACCTAAATAATTTCTGTCCGACTATCACCTCCTGTTCTTCATCTTTCTCTTCGCACGTCGGTACTTTTCTCAGTGATGACTTTGTGTATTTGTTCTATTTATTTAACCCGGCCGGAAGAAAACCTGTCAATCCGCGTTTTCGAAGTTCTTGAAGCTCCCGCCCTTCAATTAGTTTTTTTTTTCATATATACATTATTCCAACGTGATTTTTCAAACAAGGCTCACTCGAGTTGCCGCATCTCGACTTCTAATTCACTAAGCACGAGATATTGTTGGACTAAGAACTCTATACGCAGATGCAGGCGTGTGCGCAACACATTTACACATCCCCAGAATTACAAGCAGTTCCTGTGTCAGAACTGCCAGCCCTTCAATCCGAAAGCTCACATCCACGTGGTTTCTTTGTCCGTGGATGGGGTGCGCTGACGTATCGGGGAAAAAGTGAGACAGAGCGTGCCAAGAATTTAACGGCAATGTCGATGTGTATGGAATTTTGATCGTTAATGGAGCTGAAGCTGCCTAATATTCATGCTGCTACAGCCTATCTCCTTTTTTCGTGATAGACCTCTAATATTAGACTCTTCCGAGAAATAAAATGAAATTTCATTTTACTTACTTGAGAAAAAGTTTCAGATGTTGAAGTAGGTTATCTTCTTAGGGCTATAGACACCTGCAAGAAAAATATTGTGACAATATTAGAAGAGATCAGCCTGAGCTTTAAACAGTGGTGCTTTTTTAGCCCGGAGAAAGTCTGCTAGTCGCGAGCAAAAATTATTGTCATCATAAACCAGCACACAATCTGTTCTTTCTACTGTTCCTCTACGCTCCATTTATTTTCTCTTTCGCTCCAAAAATACACACGCCTACTTGTCCGACGTGGTATGCAGTAACTCTGGTGGGCGAGAGAACGAGCGTAAAAACAAAGCCAGAAAGAGAGAAAGAGATGAAGATAGAGACGGAAATAGTGAGAAAGAAAGGAAACACCTTTAAAAAAGATATAAAGAAGCAGAGGAGAGAGAGCAAAAGATAGAAGACAACAGATAGGAATGCGGAAAGACAGAGAAGAGCGAATCAAGGAGAGAGGGAAATGAAAGGGGAAATAAAGAACAGGCATGAAAAGAAGGTGGAAATAAAAATAGAGAGGAGAGGGAGAGAAAGGAGAAGGATTCAGAAAAATAGAAAGTGCAATAAATAGAAAGATAGAAAGAAAGAGAAATACGGAGAGGAAAATGGGTAAACAGAAACAAAAAGAAAGAGACAAAACAGAGAAAAAAAGAAAGGAAGGGAGGACAAAATAAAAATGAGGATAAATAGAAACAAGGCAGGCCACCCAGCTCCGCTCTTCAGTCTCGACACCACCAGTGCAAAATTGTCTGAACATGTCTCGACACTTTTACTCAAGATACAAATGGATCACGAAAGACGCAGACAGAAAAAAAAAAGAGATTCGTCAGTACAATAACAATGCAAAAAAAAGTGTATTCCTCCCTAATAATTTCGGCTCAAACCCAGTAGCGTGCAAATATATCGATAGCAGCCCTCTTAGCTGTTTCTTGAAAGCATGATAGTTGCCGCTACGACAAATCCTTACCAAGCCGACAAGCGCACATGAAGGTAATGAGAATGACGTAATGAGATATGCATTCTTCGGGCATGCCCAACATTGTGGCATTATTTAACAATGACACTCTGCCACGGCGCTCAAGGAATTGCACGGCTCGTGTGTCCGGGTGGCGGTGCAGACGCTGCAACACTTTCAGTGTTGCTCGACTGCCTCTTCTCAAGCTTTTGAAGCAAAAGCCTCGGCGATACAATTCGTGCTCAGACAGAAGTGGCAAAAAATTCAGCTTTCAATTATCTTCGTTTTTGACTCTTCTGTCCCTATCTCCCTCCCTCTCAACTGGATGGCTTTGCAACAGCCTGCGCGTGGACCTGTGGTAACGTTTGTCCACATCGCTTTCTTGGCACTGAGCGCAGGGAAAGCAGACAACAACAGCAATTAAACGCAACAAATCGGTCACAATATTCGACGATCAAATGAGATCGGCCGTGCATGCCTCTCGGAGGTGCTGATGAGCGCTCTTATTGCAACTGCGCCGTAGCTGGATGATAATAATCTCTCGCCACCGGTGTGGCAAGTGATTTCGCAGCCTCGGTTACGATCTTCGTACCCAAGCCGGCCCTTGCAACACTATACGCAAGGCCTAGCTGGCGCTGTCGATGGTTTCGAGCTGCCGAAGATGAACGAGCCCAGCCAAGACGATCCAGCCGTGTATCTCTAATGGTGCAGGCCTGCCTCTGCAAAACATGGCATGGAGATGTGTGGCAACGTAGTGGTTCGTGCCCGTGTATACATGCGCGCACATACACGCGTATATAGATGCCTGATGCTCGGAATGACTCTTCACGCACGGTTGAAGCTTTTGCCCAACTGGCGTGCAGCGGCACCACGTCCATCACTTCGAGTATATAGGCAAGCTCATTAGCATGCGCGCGTGAAGTGCTTGTAGGAAGGGGCCGCGGGCACAGATGCTACCAACAGTTCGCTGCAGCATTAATTGTCAGACAGCACCATTTTGGCGATATCGAAAAGCAAAAGCTAGCCGCTCAGCCAAGTGTTTAGTATTGGGGGAGGAGCATGAATGACTATGAGTGCAAATGACCGACGTGAAAAAGGTGTGAGCGAATCGAGGTAACCTGCATTTTTTTAAAGCGCAAAGCAGTACATACTTACCGGACAACTTGACGCTGCCGCGCCATCTGATGGCCTCACACCACAAAAACAAAGTTTAGCCGGGTGCTCAGTATTCGGGGAATAGATTAAAATGAATGAATGAATGAATGAATGAATGAAAAGCGAACGAACGATGAACTTGAGCTGTGTGATGCATAGGAATAGAAACCTCATCTTTTCGAGACATAAATGAAGTCTTACACCAGGAAGCTTGAGAAGAATTTTAAAATGAAATGATTTACAAAAACATTCTACGAGAATATACGGATCTGTAGCGCCGACATGGCTAATTAAGGATCCGAAGGAAATAACAGTGGCCTAACAAGGCGTATCACTTGTTAAACAGCTGACATAGTTCTTGCATGCAGCTGATTTGCTTGAGCACCCACACTACTAAGGTTTCCACTCAACGACTAAACTCCACGTAACGATTTCATGATCCAAAAAATTGGGGCAGGTGGAGGCGCTCATCTCCAAACATACGCGGTAAGTGCTGCAACGGCTTGTCTTAATGCACGCTTTGCATCTGCAGCCTGTATAGCGAACGGAGTGAATTTCTATAACGCAAATATGTAGCCACGCCTATCGGCAAGTGATTGTCTATATTACGTGTGTCATATATGCGTCTTAATTGTACACGTGACAAGACACGAAAAGAATTTGTCAGACGCAAGCACTGCCGCACTCTCGTACAAGCCCCCTTGATGTTTACCGAGTTCATAACCCGTACTGGCAACAATCGCGCGAAAAAGCGCGATCACCCGCTCTGTTCCACAGCACCTAAAGATCCAGGAGATACATGCAGTCACTCGAATCGACAAGCTGCAGAAGTCGTAAAAGAAACAAACCAAGGTGTGCACACGGACGCACCAGTGTGGAACGTCCGGCTCGCCAGATGGAGTGGGGGCTACGCGCGTACGGCCCACACGAATGAGTGTGTCGTTTGCGTACACCAGGATAGCGCGCTGGGGGTCAACGTGATGTTCCACCTCGATGGGAACGCCCGCATGCTGCAAGCATCACGGTAAGGCTGCTGCGTGAATCGCAGCGCGATGTTTCCGCTGCAGCACCACACACACACACACACACACACACACACACACACACACACACACACACACACACACACACACGCACACCGCCGTGCGCCTCCTCGTTTTGTAAGAACATGCGTCTTCTTCCCACGCGACCTGCTGTCAAGGTCAGGTCCAGTGGTTTCTGTATTCCCTAGCTGGTCTCTTCCAAGCGTGCCCCCATAAGCGGCATCGTATGAAGCGCGTAGAACAAATTCGCCGTGTGTGAAGATGCTCTCTCAGAGCGCGCCAGATGCGACTATCGTTGTGCAGACGCCCACCCAAGCAGGAGAAGGCGAGGCAGCGCGCTACATCGCCCGCGCATATTCTTTCCTTTGTAGTGTATGTCGAGAAGCGGAGGCCGTGCCCTCGAGCTGAGACGAGCAGGACGGGATGGCAAGGGGCGGTGCAAGGCAAAGGCGCTCGACCGCTGCACGTGTGCGATGTCGTCCGTATGAGAAGTGCGCGGACACTCTGGGGTGACAGAAGGAATGCAAACGAGAACTATACAATACGACCCTCGTTCGATCAGGTTAGGACAAATCGACCAGTTTAGGCAATCACATGTAAGAGTGTACGAGTAGTGGAAAGTGGCACGCATACATTCATAGTGTTTTGTTCTCTCTTTCTTCGTTCTTAGCATATCTTCATCCTTCCACCACGCGTAGGATAGCAAACCGGCGCGCGTCTAATTCACCTTCCTGCCCTTCCTCCTTGTCCTGCTATTACTTTTTCGTTTATGTTAAACGGAGGCTCCATCTGCATCTAGCCCCGCCGCGGTAGTTTAGCGTACAAGGTACTCGACTGCTGACTCGCAGGTCGCGGGATCGAATACCGGCTGGGGCGGCTGCATTTTCGATGGAGGCGAAAATGCTGTATACGCCTGCGTGCTCAGATTCGGGTGCACGTTAAAAAACCCTGGTGGTCGAAATTTCCGGAGCCATCCACTACGACGTCTCTCATAATTATATGGTGGTTTGGGGACGTTAAACCCCACATATCATCCATCTGCATCTAAACGAAGCTTATATATATATATATATATATATATATATATATATATATATATATATATATATATATATATATATATATATATATATATATATATATATATATATTGGTACCGCATATTCGCATGAGTCGCACCTGTACTAATCATGTGCACAAACGCACACAAATATACATATTTAGTTTGGCAATATGCAGTCATATATGTGAGGGTCGGAACAATCCTGCCTTTCTCTCGACATAAAATTGATTGTATACGGCTCTGTGCTACATGCAATAATAAAAGTAAGGGTAAGTGTACACGTATTACCGTCAGTTGCAGGGAATAGATTACATTTAATCGATCGCTTCCCTGATAACTTATTCTACACATATTGCCCACCTGGTAAACAACACATGAGTGCTTCACATACGAGTATTTCACTTAACCACCAAGCCGCTAACAGGGTTTCACGGCAACAGGTGTTTCGCGGTGGGAGGACGAGGCTATCTAGATGGCGCCCTGGTTTACGCCAAGCAAAGACGGCGTGCCTTTGTGTAACTCAGCCGACCCGCACGTCCTGCGTACATATAATATATCTCCGCGAGGCAAACAGCTCGTCGCCTGCTCCCCTCCAAACAGAGGGGCAGCAAGGCAGGCAGGCGATGAAAGCGCCGCTTTCGGGCAGAAAGAAAAGAACGCAGGTACATAACCGTACACAGGCACCGCCTGTGTTTATACGGGGACTTCAGACGCCAACACGCTCAAGGAGAAGAGCAGCGCAGTTAGGAAAAAGGCAGCAGTGCAGGACTTCGTGTGAGGGCAGCATGGGCCCGGAAATGTAAGCTCCTCTGAAGAAGGATAAAAAAAAGAATACAGCGAAGAAAATGACGCGCAACAAGAAAGCCGCGAGATGTATGGCGGCGCTTCCGGTTGGCCATCTTGTGGTGAAACGCGGCTGTCGTCAGGTGAGGAGCGCGTCATACGAAATCCGGCAAATATTCGTCTATGTACGAGCGTGCTCCCACATCGCGTCTCTGCGAGCACTGACCCGAGAACTTGCGCGCTGACATATCTGTAGAAGTCGACAAAACGTGAGCACAAGTTTTGTATATCGCTTCAAAACAATGGGAAATTGTTGGCTGAGTCTGCGTATATTTGTGTGGAACGTCGTCACGTTCCTAGGGAAGAATGAAAGAATCTAGAAGAAAGGAGGAAAGAAAGAAAGAAAGGAAAGAAAGAAAGGAAGGAAGGAAGGAAAAAGGAAGGGAGGGAATCAAGGAAGACAGAAATAAAGAAAGAAAGGTAGGAAGGAAGGAAGGAAGGAAGGAAGGAAGGAAGGAAGGAAGGAAGGAAGGAAGGAAGGAAGGAAGGAAGGAAGGAAGGAAGGAAGGAAGGAAGGAAGGAAGGAAGGAAGGAGACAAAAGGAGAAGGCAGGATGGTTAACCAGAAAGGCATCCGGTTGGCTACCCCACTCTGGGGGTTTAGGGTAGGGGTCAAGAAAGATGAAAAAGAGGGAAGAGCAAGCATGTGGAGCAATAAAAAACTTGTTCGGGAGAAAAATAGAATGTAGAGGAGGTCAATAAGACGACAATAAGGTTTATTTACTCTGCCTGATTCACACACACACACACACACACACACACACAACACACACACACACACACACACACACACACACACACACACACACACACACACACACACACACACACAGGAAGACAGATCAAAAACGCGCACGCAGGCATATACACACCCATGGGGTTTCTTTTGCGATGATGCAGCTTTTAGCGAACAGGAACTCGGCTGTGCCTTCATGACGGCAAGCTTCTCTTTAGCTGCTCTCTCTTACTTTAGGGAGCAAACACACACTGCCCACTCGCCCAGGAGTTTGTCTCGCAGCTATGCTGCAGCTTCATATACCCACTCAGCGCAGCGTCGGGCGGGTTCACCGCTTCTGGGGTAGCCCGTGCATTTCCAAGAAGCGCGGTCATTACACACGGCGCGGCCGACGGGCGTATATAGCGAATTCTGATAACGACGACGGAGTCCCCCATGGTGATTACAGGGGAGCCCGATGCATGCATTTTTTAAGCGCTGCAGCTCCACGCGCGCAATAGCTGCAGCCTTTCCTGAGCCCCATGGCACCACACGAGAAATAAAAGCTGGCGCAATCTCCTTTCGCGTATATCTATACCCCGTGAGCGAATCATCTGTGCTTTTTTGTATTTCGCAGATTTATATTTTCCTTTTGTATTTTGTGTCTAAATTACGGGGATTATATAAGACGTACCGCGACTGCTTCGCTGTGCTTGCCCATTTCGAGCCCACGAAATAAGGTAGGTTTAAATTATCGAAGAAATAATAGTGAAATCCCAAAGCAAATCGATGAAGGGAGAACTCCGTCATCCCAGTGAAACTAGCACACGATTTGGATGATTTTGTTCCCAAGCTTTCCAATGAATAAAGACCACGCCATCTCCATTTTGTTTTACAGAAAGCTCTTGTGAGATCACAACGCGGGTCACGTGCGGCGCCGTAGTTTTCTACCGCCGCCGCCGGTGTCCGTAACCACTATCGCCCGAAATAAAAAAAAAAGAACGTGAAACAAAACACCAAGTAAACAATGGGATTTGAACCCCATTCTCCTGCCTACCTGCAGCGCAGTATTCTACCACTGAGCCACGCCTTCGCTTTTTTTTTCTTTAATGCATGGAAATACCGTAATCAAGTGATGTGATATACAGCTATACAATCCATCGTTTCCTGAGCCTTCGAACTCGTGTACGAACTGGCTTCAGTTAGGCTTGATGTTGGGAAAGGAATCGCTTTGACATGAGTAATAAAGCGTTCTAGAACAGCAAAGGAACAACCAGCCATCACATAATGCGAAATTCGTAACGACTGTGTTGTCCGATGCTCCAATTTATTACAAACGCTGGTTCTTGATCTCGTCTTGGTTGGTTGGTTGGTTCCTCAACAGCTTGGCGCAACCCATTTAAGGGGATAGGCCATGAATGGGACGGTGCTTTGCACGCATACCCACTTCAAGCATAATTCCTCATCGTCTTCAGCCACTGCGTAAAAAAGTTGGGCAAAATTCCTTGGAAGAGTGTAGCGGATACCACGCTTCTCTGAAGAATGACGAATGATAGCAGAGATAGTATTATTAAGCAAATTCTAAACATAAATTTTAAACGTGTCTGAAATTACTGCAATTTCAATTCAAGATATCATATTCTTTCTGGTCGAAATGGCAAAGAGGAATTATTGCACTCTGTCTCTGTTTACGTGTGCTTTATCCTCGTCCTGTTAGGATTGCGTATCATTTCAAAGGCCTTAACTTTCATGTCCTCAATTATTGGCCAATCCCCCTGAGTGGGTAGGAGCCAAAGTGAAGGCATCATCATCGTTATCCTGAATGCCGGCCTAGTAAACAAAAGGTATGATTATTTATGGAGTCGCAGTTACGCTATATATATAGTTAAGGAGTGTTTAGCAAGGGCTCTGAAAGGCCGCTTTTCTAGCTTTCGCTGTGACTGTGCTAGGTGTTCCGTGCAGGCCTGGCGGTTTTTTTTTTTTTTTTACATATCCGTTCTGGTTGCTTATTCTAACTAGTCCTTTTTTGTCTACGAACATCACGCCCCCACTCCACCCGACCAGACACCTTAAAACTCCAATTATTTACTGCCCCACTTCTGTCCTTATCATGTGTTGCACTACTACGGAATTGGTAATGCGCTTATGAACTTCAAAATTTTTCATCACATAAATAACGGAATCAGTTTTTGTGCCCCTTCGATGCACCATCAGTTCGACATTTAACGCGCCTGCACCCCCACCCCGTCCCCCAATCTCCTATAGCCCCAAATCAATGGAAAACATTCGCCTTTATAAACGATCAGCACACCTGCTCCTCTAGCAGCGATCGCTTCTTTGAGCCCTAACTCCTGATGAGCGTGTGGACAGCGCCAGTAAAAGTGCCAGGTCTGCATTCTCGTTGCTGCGCATCCACGCAAGCCGCAGTTTTCTCACGCTGCCACCCCGCAGAACATTAGAAGTCTGAGAATACGCGGGCGTCTTTCCCGACTCGTTTATGCCGAGTGCAAGTGAGACGGTGCGATCGCGGCATCCAAAACAAAAGGTGCAGTCGTGAGAACCAGATGCATGGTGTAGACGGCAGAGGAGGAGGAGGAGGAGGAGGAATAAAGAGAGAGGGAACCAAGGCTTACACAGAGCAGCAGCTGGGTCCGAATTTCATCCTTCTACGCGTCGCAAGAAACCCTATATTACCCTGGCTCTCTCGCTGTCTCCCTCACAGATCCTGCGATGAAGTCGTCGCTCGTGCAAGGATGCCTCTGTCTCGGCTCGCGGCATGGCGCTCATTTTGAGCAGAATCCGACTTGTTTACTTCAGCAGTGATGCATCCATGTCAGACAAACGCTTGAAGGGTACACCTGTCTGCTAGGTTGGTTGACTTATAAATGGACAAAAGGGCACACATACAACCACACCTATACGTGTAGTTGTATTGCGACGAATTGCGTAAATAGATACGTATCTATACTCATCCTGATGAATGCTGACGAAGGCGTTACTGACGAACGCTCACAGCCTTCGTCAGGTGATTACGTTCTTCACTGCAGTAAACTTCAGTTGCCAGACGTGTGGTTGGAATATTTTCTTCTATTTGAAATGCGATAGCACTTGCGTTATTTTTTACCAAAATCTTGAAAATCATCGTTATTGGTGTGTGCAACAAGGCCGCACCTCACAGACAACAGACAGTAGACAAATGGTGACCTCTGCAGGTCACCATTTTTAACATCTTCGCTGTCTTCTCATTCACCTCTCCCCCTAGATTCTTTTTAGGTGGATTGGTGTGGTTGGATGTGTACCTTTTCTGTCCATGCCTTTCACGCAGCGCCGCTGCTATAGAAGAACGCGTTCGCTGAACCCCATCGGCGATTTGCTATTGCGAGTACAATAGAGTTGTTTCCATCCATCGCTATAGCGAACAACCGCAAATCGTCGAGGTGTTCTTCAGAAGGCGGATCTTCATTTTATTTTGCCTTTTTTCCCAAGAGAAGACAAGTTCTCGAAGGATGTATAAATTAACTTCATTTGCAGTCCTAATAAACGCAAATAGCGCGCAGGGGGCTTCTCCCACTGTTGGGACGGGCAGACTGTACAAGCTTGACCACAGCATCGTGGTCTCTCTGGACGGCCCAAAGCTGATCCCCCTTTTTGGGGCTTATTATGGCGCCGCACCACAAGTTCGCAATTGCGCGCAATATATCAAATAGGGAAGAGACGCTTTGAGCAGTCGAGTGAGCATAACGCTGACTATCCTCCAATTTTCAGCGAACATACAACGTGATGCTGCCACGGTGGTACACATGTTCCGGTGGTCGGCCGCTGACCGGAAGGTCACGGGGTTCATCTCGCGACGGTCGCATTCCGATATAATCAAGTGCTCTAGGCCCGCGCATTTCGGTTTAGGTGCGCCTTGAAGTACTCCGTGCTGTTTAAAATTTTCGGAGCACCCCAGTAATTGGCATGCCTAATAAATATATCGCAGTTTTCGCGCGTCATACTGTTCATATTCAACGCGATTAATCTCAACGTTTCGCATATCAGTGGACAACATTGATTCTCTCACGTCGCTTGTGCAATTAGCCATAGACACGTTTTATAATGAAGTCGTTTTATCATTTCCCCCCTCGAATCACGCACTCTACGGGGCTGTCATTAATACATGCTTTACAGATTAAAGATGCGAGCTGTTGAGCGACACACGTCGCGTGTCCTGTCGAAACAAGAAAGCACTGAACCCGTAACATCCGTGCCAAATCAAATCCTCAAAAGAAATGTGACATGCATCAGATCTTTTTCGTGGTGTTTTCTGTTCAAGTACGCCTGCCTATGATTGATTGATTTGATTGATTTGTGGGGTTTAACGTCCCAAAACCACTATATGATTATGAGAGACGCCGTAGTAGAGGGCTCCGGAAATTTTGACCACCTGGGGTTCTTTAACGTGCACCCAAATCTGAGTACACGGGCCTACAATATTTCCGCCTCCATCGGAAATGCAGCCGCCACAGCCGGGATTTGATCCCGCGACCTGCGGGTCAGCAGCCAAGTACCTTAGCCACTAGACCACCGTGGCGGGGCTACGCCTGCCTAGAGGTTGTAGAACGGTTATGATGCCCGACTGCTGATCCGGAAGCCGCTGAAAAGAAATTTAACCCAATGGGTACAGCACGATCTTCACGACGATATTCTTCTTCGACCTATAGGGTCCTTCATTGCATGCACCCACGGTAATCAGTTAGTCATCGCATTTACAGTACCTGCCGCGACACAACGAGTCCAACCGCGTAAAAATGCTGCGGAGATTTGCATAACACGCTGCTCAGCGATACGAAAGGAATAAGGAACTGAAGATTCGTTCTCTCGCAACGAAGCGAACGTTAGCTTCGTGCGCAAGACGTCAAACGTCCTTGGCTCACGTGACGTGACTAATGGCTCCATTGTTTTCGCGCCTTTGTCACATTCCCCAGCCTTCAGCTTCCTTTCTTTTATAAAAAAAAACAACAACAACCGTGATCGCGCTCTGCGTATGAAAAGAGGAGTTCCGTCTTTCCGGCGAGTCTCATGCCGAGATAAACCATCTGGCGATGTGGAGGTGCCAAATGCAATACCAGGGCCCACGTGAGCTATGGAGGTGTGTGTGTGTGTGTCTGAGAAGATAGCCGCATACGAAGAAGCCGAAGGCGCAACAATGATCTACACGATTCTTCTGTGTTTATGATTTTTTTTCATTTGTTTCTCTTAGAGGTGCCGCTGAGGAACGTGCGCAGACCTTTTTCAAGAGTTCACGCGAGCGTGGGCCATCGAATTGGCGCTTCGTGCATCTGCCTCGAGAAAATTTGCATTTTTGTGATGAATGACCTGAGGACTTACACGCGAGCGCTCATAAGCCGGCAGCTACAGAATGATCGAGTGAAATGTATAACGATTATGATAATAGCGCTCATATCCCACTTCGCACTTAATCTTTAGCCAGGCGGACGCCTATAGAGAGCGAGTAGCTGAATTGAATTAGTTCACACCCTGTCAGCTGTTACCGTCACTGCCACTATCTGTTCGAGTAATGCACGAGCTATAACCAATATACGCAGGTTGCAAATGCTGCTGCGCAGCCCAAGGAGGGGAAAGCCAGTATAGGCTGCTCGCAGTAGGCTCGCAGTAAGTGGTAACACTACGCTAATTAAACATTCTCGCTGGTTGCAAAACACAGGAGAGAGTTGAGCTGGTGCTCTAATTGTTCGTTACAGTGTGCGCTCGTGCAAGCTACTTGAGTGCGCTTGTTGCACGTGCGAGGGCGAGGGGGGAGGGGTCGAAGTCTCACCGCATTCCCTCCTCATTTATTGGTCGAGTCCGAAAGAGAGCAAGCTTCAGACTGAAAGCAAAGATTAAAATTAAGCGATGTCGCACTTCTCACAACTGCTTGATTTTCGTCCTTGGTGTTCGAGGGGTGAAGGTGTGAAGTAAGGATGTGTTTGGAATGCAAAACATAACTAGTCCTCGGCTGTCATTATCGTCAGAAACCTGCGTTACCGTAACCTTGCAGCAATAAACAACGTCGCGCAAGTCTGACTGAGTAAAGGTATATACAAGACAGACCAGGCGCCCCATCAGATAATTAAGGAGGGCGTTCTCCCCGCTGCCCCACCTGTACATAGTCTAAGGCCTAATCTACAACATGGCACCAAGCCTCTGCAGCACACGTTAAAGAGCCTCAATCTTGCTCCATCTTCTATTCACTACGCTGCCCGTATCAGGTCTTCAATGAAAGAGCGCCAAACAATCAATCGCGATTGCCACCACTTGCGTGTTTCGGGGCTTCCGCTTCTAAGCGACTTTAGCGGTTGCCAACGCGAGAAGGCCGCGTTGGCTTCCTCGGCGACCATGACACGAACGTGCATGGCTCGGGGTAGCCGCATACGTTATCGCAAACAAAATAAATGACGAATAAAATCGGCGATACGCCGAAGAGAAGCCGTGTGTGTACACCGCATCCGACACGAACCGATACGGCCACGCAGCGTATCGAGTCGAAATGAGATTAGACGTGGGCCTCCACAAGCGACCGCAGTCGAACGGACTTCGGGACAGAACGAACAAGCTCGACTTCGTGCGTCACGAGTACAAGATGGTGGCGGCGGCTCTCCACGGTCGGTGTGTGTATTACGCGCACTTCGCGCGCGTGTAAAACACGTTTGGCGCCCTTCCTGGTGCGTGAGACGGTAGTCGCGGCGAGTGTTGGCAATGGTCGAAGATTTGGTCTGTACCAGCGCCGAATGCATGTGCCAGCGGGTAGTCGTCCGCCCCGTCCGGTCGCACGATGCGACACGGCCCCGCTTCGCGTGAAGCGACGCGTCACGAACGGCATGCACTGACTCGAAGCTTGCGAGTGAGTGAGAATGCGCTGTTCCGTGGCGTCAGGCAGAACCACGGAGTAAGAAAAAAAATACTCATTTCAGGAAGAATGACCACGCAGAGTCGGTGGCAAAAACAGGTAAAATGGGAAGGAGATTCACTCGGTTGCAAGGTCGTGAAAAAACCAATTACACGAGTCGCTTCCTCGTTTATTTCTTTGTGCATTTCGATACTACGCGTTCTTTTTTTTTTTTCCTATTTCGTCGCGAGTGTGTAGCAGACACAAGACGTATAGTATCTTTGCTGGCAAGCGACCTGTTTTAATGCCTGATAACATATTTTTCTTTCACACTCTTCTCTCTGTTCTCAGCAATTCTGGCATGTTTCGTATGAATCACCCCGAGCACTAAACCACAGGGCATCCGGAAATTTCATTCGATACTTGCAGAAGGGTTGACAGGCGGGCTAGTTGGTACAAGTTCATAATAAAAAAAATTGGAAGCGCAAACCAACGGGACACAAGAGATGAGACAAACAAGCGCAGACTGGAACTCCGTTTATTCAGAAAAGAAATTATATACCTGATCATGGTGGAACCTTCTCTCCAGTTTTTCCCTTTCTCATCTTTCTGGTATAATTTCTTCTCTGAATAAACTAAGTTTCAGTCTGCGCTTGTTTGTCTCTTCTCTTGTGTCCCGTTGATTTGCGCTTCCAATTATTTCATTATGAGTCATTCGATACTTCTTTCATAAGTATATATACTGAGATGCCTCTTCATGCTTGCCTACCCGCCACATCTAGTTCTCCAGTTCTGATCTGATGGTCGCGGGATCGAATCACAGCCCTGGTGGCCGGGTTTCGATGGGGCCAAAATACTAGAGGCCGGTGCGCTTAGTTAGCTCTCGGTGCACATTATTAAAACGCCAAACGGGGTAAATTTGCGGAGCCTTTCACTGCCATCTTTCATAATCATATCGCGGCTTTGATACCTCGACCTCCAACATTTATCAAATTTTTCCTCGATTTCGACAAATCTTGCATCTCTATGCCTTATCTTATTTGCGATAATAAGAACCAGCGACTAACACGCCACTTCACATCGGCCCAAGCGTCTCCATTACGTGCACCGAAGTAGTGGAATGTACAAATGTACCCGAATGCATGTGTACACAGGAATACTACACAACGACGCCGATTGCAATACTATCGTACATTTAAGCCTGTGCATGCTTCCTGTGCGCACTCCAGAGCTTCATGTAGCACGAGAACACAGGGCGAAACAACCGCGAAAGTAGTTCATTTTGTTCACCCGCATATACGAACACAGCACGCCTTACAATCGGCAGAGGCTTGCGGCGTGCTTGGGGGACGTACTACATAGAATGGCTTTTAGCAGGCACCCGCGAACTGATGCTGCTGCACCGAGAGCCGTGTTTTCATGACGCGGCCGAAGACGGCTGCCAGCAGGGACCACATTAGACCGCGGCGTTTATGTGTATATATACACTACATAATATATACCTATGTTTCTTTGCCCCAACACTTCCGCGAGTTGCGTCTTACCTCCCCCTCACACACGTTTTCCACTCCGCCAAAATAGAAAGCAAGAAATAATGATAAGCAAACGAATGACTAAAGACGCGAGCGTCACACCGGGTGCCGCAAGCAGTATGCACGCCGACGGCATTGCTTCGCATGAAACCGGATTCCAGCAAGAGTCAAGTCGTAGTGGCACGGCGTTTGTGCCGCTGGGAGGACGCGTCATACCACCACACATACCACGAACGTCCATCCTGCTTTATGAGTGGCCCCGCTGCCGCCCATGCTCCTAATTAAGCACCACGTGCGGAAGCGGCCACGCCGAATGAGCTAGCTAGCTTGATGCCGCGCTGTGTCGTAGTTAACCCTTTCGTCCCCGCGAGTAATATTCCTCGGAGCGGTCAATTGGACCCGCTGCTTGCTAGCGCGAAGCCGTTGTGTTGCTGTAACGCACCCGCGTTCTTGAGACAGTTGGGGATGTTGAACTTCTGGCCGTCGTCGTTATTGGTTGATAAAGCGCTCTGTCAGTGTGTTTCTGTATACTGCGGTTGCTGAATTTTTTGCAAGCTCTTGCTGTAGGTAATGGCAGGGTACGGCACGTCCAGAGAATTTTTGGAAAAGATGTGGCCTGACAAAGCCGCGGCACGCTTGAGAGGAGATAGGGACATAAAAAGAAGGAGAAAAAAAAACAAATAAAAGTAGTACAGTACATATAGCGTTACGTTGGCGTTAAAATGGTTACCATTAAGGAGAATGAAAAACAAAGCTGTAATCTTACTTTGTTACAACGAGTTCTTGTAGCGATGGCGACCTTCGGTCGAACGGATGGCGCAATGCACTTCTTTTTAATGGCTGTCCGCAGCAGAGGTCATGTTGGCGAGAGGAGAGGTCTGAATGGCCGTTATGTTTGAGATCATAAATTAGCCCTGTATAGGTACTGGATGGGAGGGGTCAACTGCAATGACTTCAAATGCATTTCCGAACAACTTACCTGACCTGTGACTGCTCATATGAGGTGGGCGCCAGAAAACTAAAATATCTCAAAACATTTTCCAGACAAAAATTCTTATGCCACACATACTGAACCGACAAAGTGACTCGTACTCATTACTGGATCGATGGTTGCAAAAATCGTAACGCATAAAACAGACGATAGTTACAGCGCGAGCACAGAACAACGACAAAGAGACAAGAAGGACACGAGCCCTCATGTCCTTGTTGTCTTTTCGTCGTCGTTCTGTTCTCGCGTTATAACTATCCCAAGCTGCCACACTTCTAAGTTGCATAAAACGGGTTTTGCGGATCATCCATCAGAATCGCCAGTACGCGGGCACCATGTAGAGGACACTACAGCAAGCAGATTTCGGGGAAGGGAGCCTAATGGTTGATTAGTCAACCTCCTCTCCCTTGGCGTCTTCTTAATTTAACGACTACCAGGCACGGTCTATTTGACATATCAAGTTATGGTAACAGCGTCTGCCTCTTGGAAGCCAGGGGCAAAACTTATGGATACGCCTACTCAATTACGTGTACTATAGCTCATCTCCTTTCAAAAGAGGTGCGGTTCGCATGCAGGTGATTGAGTGTGGGTATGTGTGTATGTGCCCGCAGCAGAATGCGCGGACGAGGATGATTGGGGCACGTATATATCATTAAGATAACGATCGGCTGCGGAGTACAACTCGTGCGCGATGCTGATGGCGGAGTACACACACTGCACGCAGTGCCGGCAACTTCCTATAGTTTAATGAGACGATCCGGCTCGTTATATTGAGAGACCATCGCGATCTGTTATGAAGAACTAAATGACGTCAATATGTAAACTTCTGCACAAAAATATGGCGACAGAATGGTCAAACGAAAACTGTAGCTACAGGTTACAGCAGTTGAGAATCCCTGCACCAGCTGTATGGCAGTAGAGTGACTGATTGATATAAGGGGGTTCAACGTCCCAAAACAACCATATGAATGAAAGACGCCGTAGTGGAAGGCTCCGGAAATTTCGACCGGCTGGGGTTCTTTAACGTGCGCCCAAATATGAGTACACGGGCCTACAACATTTCCGCCTCCAGCGGAAACGCAGCCGCCGCAGCCGGGATTCGATGCCGCAACCCGCGGGTCAGCAGCCGAGTACATTATTGTGCCGTTCTGCAATCCTGAAAGCCTCGAGCTCCCGGTGAAAGAGTCGGCGATAAATCACGACCTGCCCAATCTTAAGTGATGCTGTGGCACGGGCATCATTCCCTGCTGCAGGCTGCACAGACAGCACTCGAAGCCTGTGTATGCGTCACTCCGAGTTGTCTGCATCTTATACCTCACCGTTCTAACCGAAGTTTAGCGCTACATGTAACACAACGCGATCGCAGATACGTGCAAGAAAACAACGCAGAATGCTTCCATAGAACGAAATTACGAGCCTGGCACGTGAACAGCCAATCGCTATTTACTGAAACTTCAGTGATGGCGCTTATCTCTTATAATTGAATTTATCGCGTGCCATGAAGTATCCAGGTTTATCAGGTTGTCTTGACGGCCTGCTCGTCTTTTAAAGACACATTTGCGACCCTCGAGCAGTCTTCAGTTTGAGACTGTATAGTAGTGAACCAGCTGAATTTACAGTTGTACACTTCGCTGTCAGTGATAGTTGTCGTTAGTAAACTACCGAAAGAATAACCCACGATTTTTCTTGAAAAAAAAAAAGAAAGAAAGAAAGAAACAAAAAGAAAGAAAGAAAGAAAAAAGAAAGAAAGAAAGAAAGAAAGAAAGAAAGAAAGAAGGAAAGAAAGAAAGAAAGAAAGAAAGAAAGAAAGAAAGAAAGAAAGAAAGAAAGAAAGAAAGAAAGAAAGAAAGAAAGCGCATTTTCCCGTTCATCGTGTCTTCATTTTGGAAACGAAAACAGAAGGTATAAATTTTTCATTTTGTTGAAAATCCCCGATCTTGATTACTGAGATCTCCCGGAAACAAACCTCCTCTTATATCCTTCTCCCCACATTTTGTTAATATGAGGCACACCACTTCGACAAACCATGAGAGCTGAACACTCTTCTCTAAAACCAAGATGCACGATTTAAATTGAGCCCAAAGGTAGGCAAATACTAAACGCCCTCAGAGCTCGGGTATAAAGCGCGCAAGAACGCGTGTAATACCCAATCTTGCCAAGCGGCATTTTTCTATGAGACTAGCAGGCTGGTTTTTCCATCTGCAAGCGATCATTCGGACCTGGAATCGGTGGCGCCCCGCTGAGAATGGACCGATATAGAGCATACACAAACCAGTTGGTTTCTTGTTCACGGGGAACCGATTTTGATCGAACACCGACCGCCACCACCGCAATGTTCGCAGGGGTCGCTTTGGTGCCCGCCGCGCAAAAAGCTTCACGCAAGACCAGCACGCAAGCACGCGTGCGAAGGGGAATAATATCATAATACTGCGCTCGCAAGCACAGACTGTTGGGCAGAGTTGGTTGCACCGTTGTGTGCACTGCGGGCTGCGGATAATTAAGGCTGGCGTAGACCGCGCCTATGAAACACTGTGTTAATTGAATAAACAAGGTCGGTATTTAGATGAAGGGGACGACCGTCGGCTCTTAATGATGATACGTGGGGTTTAAAGTCCCAAAACCACCATATGATTATGAGAGATGCCATAGTGGAGGGCTACGGAAACTTTGACCACCTGGGGTTCTTTAACGTGCGTCCGAATCCGAGGACACGGGCCTACACCATTTCCGCCTCCATCGTAAATGCAGCCGCCGCAGCCGGGATTCGAACCCACGACCTGCGGGTCAGCAGCCGAGTACCTTAGCCACTAGACCACCGCGGCGGGGCCGTCGGCCCTTAATGGGGATTCGATCCGTGTAAAAGTGTCTCATTCGTTGCACGGGATAGCTGGGTGAAATCTATCCTCACCTTGTGCACGTCTTTGGTTATGTGCGAAGTTACGTATTCCTTAAAATTGTGTATGATAGAAAAAACATAAGGACTTTATTCTTTTATCGTTAAAACAATGCCAAAAAGAAATGGAATTTAAAGAAGTCAACGGATAAAGAGAATACTACCCAACTTTCTTCTATTTACAGAGCCAGCAGCTCCATGGTAACTTCAGGCTTGTGATACTTCAGGTAGTGATACTTCTTATCAATATATTGCCTTGAGAACACACTATAGTAGCGTCGCATAGTGTATACAATAGAGCAGTGTCTGTATTTATTTGTGATGTTGGTGGCGAACGAAAGTCGAAAAAAAGATGTGCTGCTTCAAACTTATTAGGAAATAGCGAGATGCATCTGAGAAACTATTGGATGTTTCCTGCAGTGCCTGGCAACAGAGCACTAACGTATTTTGTCAAATGCAGCTTCTCTTCCTCGTGAACATTTACTAACCCTTAAAATGTCCCTGAAGCGGTACCACTTAACGAAGGATCACACTTAGGATCACTAGACTTAGAAACAGTCTTGCCGTATGAGATAAATTATTAAAAAAAAAACAATATATTCGACTCGATACAACTAGTGAAATACAGGGAAATACCTAAATAAATGCAAAAACGAACAATGCAGTGATCACAATGTAAGAGTTCGTGTAATTTTAAATCCCGAAACCACCATTTATAGAGACGCCGCACGGGAGAGCTCCGGAAATTATGACCACCTTGGTTCTTTAACGTTAACCTCAATCATTTTACGCGAGCAGCCATGATGTTGATACCATGGAAGCGCGGCCGCCGCAACCGGGATTTGATCCCGCGACTTCCGAGTTATCAATTGAGTACCGTGACCACTGGAGCACCTTAGTGGGTATCGCAAGGCTAAAAAAGCACAAAATAGGTGGAAGCATTTAGTCAGAAAGACTAAAGTTATTTGTCAATGAGTGCTTAAAGTTGGAAGGACTCAGTTTCATTGCTCTTTGGTGAGGATTTCGTTCTTCAATAGATATCACAGAAAAACGATATATTTGTTCTTCTAATACACACTAATACGCATATGTGTAATATGTTACTCTCGAAGACTTATTTTCGCTGCACGAAATTATTGTCGAGGAGGGCAAAGCCGTATGCAGGTAATTTGCCGGCTTAGCCTAGCTCGGCCTCGTCAACACCGGATTTCCGCAGCTCTCCTTCGGCACACAGCGAATCCGGACGGCCGCAGGCACGCAAACGCAAACAGATCGTTCATTTCCTTGCGTTCTCATCACACACGCGCATGAGAAGGAAGGGAATTTTTACAAAATTTTTGTTCGCACCTAAAATTATCTGAGGCCAAGCTATCGTCTACAGCTCTGGCAAGAGTGCTACCCTCGCAAGCTACGTCTCTGGAATACAATGCACGTCATTTTATCGAGAGCAGCGTAACGAAAAAACGAGGCGTTATGCTACATGGTGGCGGCGTGTCTTTTTAAGTTTTTGCCATTATTTCAATGTAATGTTCTAGAGGATATCATTCACGTGCTCCATGAATGCACGCCATACGCAACAGAGAGACATTCTTTGAAGGAGGTTTAAAATTTAGAAAGGGACTCGAACTTGAGTCTGCAGATATTCTAGGTCCATGGCAAAAGAGCTCCAATGCATTACACGCCACAAAAGCGCTGCTGACATTCTTGACAGCCTGTGCGCGCGTGTGCTGCTTAATGTGCTGTATTTATCTCTCTTTCCTCTCTTGTCTGTATCTTTCATCTCTGCCATCCCCCTCTCATGTTCAGGGTAGCAAACCGTGCCTAAAGACTGGTTAACCTCCCTGCCATTCTTTTCCTCTGATTTTTCTTCCTTTCTTACTTGCCGGCCACAAGCCTGATGATGATTGATGATTTGTGGCGTTTAGCGTCCCAAAACCACCATATGATTATGAGAGACGCCGTAGTGGAGGGCTCCGGAGATTTTGACCACTTGGGGTTCTTTAACGTGCACCCAAATCTGAGCACACGGGCCTACAACATTACCGCCTCCATCGGCAATGCAGCCGCCGCAGCCGGGATTTGAACCCACAACCTGCGGGTGAGCAGCCGAGTACCTTAGCCACTAGACCACCGCGGCGGGGCGACCGGCCACAAGCCTGAACAAAACATTGTATACCTATAGTGTAGTTAACGTGTGTGGCTCTATACGTTATGTGTTTATCACTCTATGTGTCATATTCATCACCCGCACACGGAGTAGCTTGTCGTAGCATTTCGTCCCTATCTAAACGCGATATACACAGTCGGGATTCAACCCACGACTTTCAGGTGAGCGGAACAATTAAACAAATAGAAAATAATCAAGCTTGTCCGCCATTGACCCCATCAAGACACCTTCTTTCTCATGCCGCACACACCGTGAGAGGCCTTGGAAGGCATACTTCACAGAGTCAAACAACGGCTGAATTTCCCCGAAATATATGTCTCTCGAAGTGGCACCACCACTTCATGCATCGAATAGTGGATGTCCGTGATGTGAGATCTGCAGTGCTCCGATGTGCGCGGTGGGAAAAGAGAACGAAGAGGACGCCAGCGTGGTGGGCTTGGAAGGCGGACACGGAAAAGAAGAGCCGCGTGCGGAGAAGAGAAGGAGGGGGAGACGGCGTTCGACGGAGACAGGTTACCGAGCCCGAGGCTCGACGCACAGGGACTCGGTTCACGCATTGTTGCGACTTGCTCAACGTGGCCCCTGTCTGGCACAGCCCTATTTACCAAGTCTCCAGGTTCCTCGGTAACCTCCACAAGCTGTGGTCTCTTCAAGCCAGCCTGCACCCCTCGTCTCTGCGCCATGTCGTCGCATTGCCCAAGGTGCTTGATCTCCAACGGATGAACCTGTGTCCGTCTAGAGACTCGGTGTATGCTAGGAGGCTACAACGTCAGAGATTATAGTTCCTTCTTTTTTGTTTGCTTTGTTTGCTGTATGCGTGTGCGTGCTCATTTTTTTTTAGACGATAGTCTTTCTTGGGGTGCTTCGACGCAAAAATTTTGGTCTGTCTGTATGTCCGTTCATTTGTCTGTTTGTCCGCCATAACGATACCCCAAACTGCGCCAAACGATACCCCTAACGGTCAACCCCATCCGCAGCGCGCACCAATATTGCTCAAGTTTCAGCGTTCACACTTGTGCGATTGTCAATTAAACAAGCAATTATTGCGCATATCTTAAGCACCATAACAGCACGTCAATATTTTGTATGTGTGTCTTTATGCTAGAGAAGGCGTACGTAAGTAATTCTAAGGACCGTAGTGTTTATCACGCTGCGCTGACAATGCAACGCGATGCTCAAAAAGGCAAATGTTTCCAACGCTTTGCTAAGACGACACGGTGGTGGCACCTGCCCGTCGCTTTGCGTTCTACACCTTATCGCCTCCGAGACAGGCGCGCATGCCTTCCTTCGTTTTCGAAGATAACTGTCAGATAGCGCTCGTGTCTAACGTGCCTCGATGCGCTTGTTCGCCTTCGCTGCACGGATCGCGACTCTCTAACGCTGCGCCCCCAGAATACAATTCACCGATTTTCTCGCGCAGAACATCAAATGAATGTTTTGTTCACTCTCTTCAGACTTAGGACTATTGTATTTCGACGACATTTGCAGTGAAACATACAGATACGGGGCCATTTTTTGTTTCTCAGTGTTTTTCGTAAAGTTCAGTTCTAAACCTGCAAGCAGCCTCGCCATTTTTTCACGCACGGTGTCGTCACTGACGCAACGTACTCCGTAGAATCAAAACGTTCCAAGAACCCCACCACAATGTCTCAGAGAAAACGAAAACAAGTCCCCTTGCCGAAACGTCGTCTAAAATCTTCGATATTCTTCGTTCGGCTGAATTTTATATCGTCACGGGGCTATACAGCTGCTTCGGCGCTGAAAGGGGCAAAACATTAAACATGCACAACTTTTCGCCTTTCTCCGATGGTTTGGCCTGGCAACGAAGACTTCGATCTCCAATCTGTGCCCATGCTACTTGTGTAGTACACAATCACGTGAGAGGCGGGTGTTGCTTGGTGTGGTACAATTGTATAAGCGCTGCGGTATAGATGGAGGCAAGGCGGCGCGGCAGCAGACGTTTGGTTTGTTTTGACTAGACACGGGCGACGGAGGAGCTGAGTGCGTTGCCCCTGGGAATTCATGGACAACACGCAGCGAGGATCGAGCTGCCGGCGGGGAATCTCTCTTTAACGAAGCGGACGAATGGCGTAACCTCCCGCCGGCCATCTCACTGCCTTGACACGTGCCTGGAAAGAAGGCAGCAGCTTAGCAGCCGGGATGACGGGGGTCAATTTCGCTGCATATATACTTATACTACTACAGACGCATCGCACCCAAGGTTATCGCATGACATACGGCGCCTATTTCCTTCGCACGGGTTAAATGCCCCTGCATGCCGACGACGACAAAAGCGATGGATGGATGATGAGAGCGTTGTGCTCGGCTGCAATTTTCGCATACGTGGTGGGCGAAAGGCTGATACACATACTCCAGTGAGTTTATCTAACTAAACTATACCATACCTCTATATGTTGCAGTATAGAGAGCCTTCTTGCACTGTCTGGTTCCAACCGCAAATACTATGACTATTTTTTAAATAAAGTTTACCTATATATTTCTCTACGCACACACATATATATAAGTTTTGTGTGTCAAGCTGCCTGTACATGTAATAAGATGGCGATTTCTATCACCGTAGCATGTGATACAAGACGGCGACAAAATAATCATCCTGGACAGAGCAAATCCATACCTAATGAGTTGAATTGGCCATCAGATACATTCAGAAAATCTATTTTGTAGCAGGGATAGTTATATCGGACGGTGAATACCCTCGCTATCGACATGCGTGAATTCGCTTTGCTGCCGCGCCAGTGAGCGCTTGTTATCGTAACAATAGATCACAGTCTAGTCAAGCGGTTCCAAACCACTTAGGTAAAGGCACCAGATCGAAGTGCACGTGTATGGTGTCTGCGGTACAGTATCCGCGCGTCTTTTAACGTACCAAAACCTAACTAACATGCGCACTTGTTGGCAGGATTTTGCGCTGCAAGCTTTAAAACACAGCTATCAAAGGGAATGGTAAGCTATACGTCAATTATTGGAGAGGAAATGGCCACTTATTTTAGTGCACATATCCACTAATTACTTATAATGATGAAATAATTGTCGGGTAGACCAAGCACGTTTTTCATAGTCGACCGATTTAGCAAGGCCCATTAATTCAAAGCAATCAGCCGCTTCGACGTGAAAATAACAGCGTCATTATGTAACAGCCCCGCAAAGCTTCCCCAAACTGGCTTTCAACGGGCGACACGTAATTATGACATATTGCGCAACACTCTATGGCACAGACAAGAGATCTTTAACTGTATGCTGCAGGCTATATGCTGGAGGCTATATGCTGCAGGCACGGCAAAAGATGAAGCACCCTAACAGTGAGCAGGCATGCGCGAAGGGTGCAATACAGGCGCATGGGTTCGTGTGTGTGTGTGTGTGTGTGTGTGTGTGTGTGTGTGTGTGTGTGTGTGTGTGTGTGTGTGTGTGTGTGTGTGTGTGTGTGTGTGTGTGTGTGTGTGTGTGTGTGTGTGTGTGTGTGTGTGTGTGTGTGTGTGTGTGTGTGTGTGTGTGTGTGTGTGTGTGTGTGTGTGTGTGTGTGTGTGTGTGTGTGTGTGTGTGTGTGTGTGTGTGTGTGTGTGTGTGTGTGTGTGTGTGTGTGTGTGTGTGTGTGTGTGTGTGTGTATTTGTGTGTGTGCGTGTGTGTATTTGTGTGTGTGTGTGTACAAACGCGTGTGCACTTATAGGTGCAACGTGAAGGCAAATGTGCACGTATACACATCATTGCGAAGTCTGTCACGTCCAGCGCACAAAGCGCAAAAGGTGCTCGCTTCAAGGTCAAAAACGTTCCGCGTGTCATATTATTACGCTTCGTGACGCAGATGTTGGGCCTCGTTTAGAAACAATGCCATATGTGCTCACGACATTTCTATAGATGCGAGAGCGTGCGTTGTCTGGCTTGTATATACGTAAGTGAATGAGAAAGAAAGAAAGAAAGAAAGAAAGAAAAAGAGAGAGAAAGAAAGAAAAAGAGAGAGAAAGAAAGAAAGAAAGAAAGAAAAAGAGAGAGAAAGAAAGAAAGAAAGAAAGAAAGAAAGAAAGAAAGAAAGAAAGAAAGAAAGAAAGAAAGAAAGTGGTTTAAATTGCATTCTGATTAACGTGAAGTCCCAATTCTGTCTCTTGCTCTACCAACGACGCATGCAGTCTCGCTTGGAACTCTAAATTAGGGGCTATAGAAGTTTAAAAACTCCCCACCCTTCCCACCACCACTCCCACTTGCCACAACATCCGGCTGTGTATCGAGAGCACTGACGACAATACATTGACAATACAATTAGTCATATAAGATATCCAAACAATAAAGCTGTAATATAGCCCAGGATTTCTATCGTACATTACTGGAAGGTAGCCATACTTGGCAGTACAGGCTGAGTCTCAGGTGAAACGGTGGCGTTCGGTTCGTAAGTGATCATCGCATGCATGTCACCAGTATTCTCTGACGTGTTCTCAAGTGGGGTCCTTATTGCATATGTTTGCTTTGTATAAGCTTCGGTTCGAGAATGAATAAATATAGTGTCAAGCTGATTTTATCGGTTGCTCAGAGTACAAGTAATTGATTGATTGATTGATATGTGGGGTTTAACGTCCCAAAACCACTCTATGATTATGAGAGACGCCGTAGTGGAGGGCTCCGGAAATTTAGACCACCTGGGGTTCTTTAACGTGCACCCAAATCTGAGCACACGGGCCTACAACATTTCCGCCTCCATCGGTCAGAGTACAAGTAAGAATAAACGTAAACGCCCTCACTAACTCACTTGCTTCATTATATGCTAGTTTTCATCAAATTTGAGTTCAAAACACAAGAAACATCAAGGCGCAGTATGTACATACCACCCCACAACGATTCGAACGACTGCTTCAGGTGCAGCTTCTTCCCTAGGGTGACTTAGCAGTGGAATTCGTTGCCAGATTCAGCTGTGAAAACTAAATGTCTTACTGAGTCTTTAGAAGCCACAAACTCTATAGTGTATTTTGACTATATGTTAATATTGTGATGTCATGTGTAAATTAGGCGTCTTGTAATTATACTATGGTACTTATTATGTGTTTTCATAAGTTCTTCAATATGTGTTTCAGTACTGATGCCTTAATTCTTTCCCTGTTTCAACAACGAACTAGCATATACAATAGAATTAATATATGTACTTTAGTACGTGCTGTGAAATGGTATATGTTCCAGTACTGAAGATTCCTTTTTCTGTGTTTTTCTCATGCGCATTTCTGTTTAAGTATTCCTTCATTTCACTCCTGTGATAGCCCTTCAAAAATGGCTGACAGCATCAATAAATGAAATGAATGAAACATTGCCGGCCTAAAGTTTCACATTGACACCTTTGCGGGGCAATCGGGAGAGCAGTCAGAACACAAGTGCAACCACCACTATAATGTTTTTTTTTTTTGTATTTCTTGGATAAAGCATTTCAACGTCTTTGGTCCCTTTTTGTGGCGAATTTCTGTACCGTTAGCCTCAGACACTTCAACAGAGCCGTTATAGTACGTTTTACACACTCAAATCCAGCACGTAATAAACGAAAGTACGATCACCAAAGTATATGGTGCGCCGATACGTTTAAACTAATCTAAATAAGACTCAACATTTGTTATGCCCCATGAAAAACGTTGATCTGTGCTCGTGATATGCTGGAATAATTTTGCGAACATTTACAGGCTAATGGCATAATGATTAGAAAAAGGAGGAAAGAAAGGAAATGCAATAATATACGGATACACAAGAAGGACTTCAAGCTGGAAGAATGAAGCATAGGTCTACATCCATGTTCTGCGTTCCTTCGATTCCCTGGCAGACAAACTGACAAGCTTGCGCCACACACACACACACACACACACACACACACACACACACACACACACACACACACACACACACACACACACACACATGCGCGCGCGCGCGCGCGCCAGCAAGAGTTTTATATCCATCAAGTTACAATTGTACAAAACGGTGCGCTCGCTACACGGCCTCCGAGGCCAGACGTACCCAGCAGGCTCCTTCTGACCTCCCAATAAGCAAGCAAATGAATGCCCCTTAATTTTGCTGACTAAACCATGGTGGCCTCGAGTGCTGACGCCGGGGCGGCGTGTGCTAGCAGCAATTGGTGACTGACGTTCACTCTTTCGAGGGAAGCCGTGAATGAAGATGCACGCAAGCTGCCCTGCATGAGGCCGCCACGTGCAGACTTAATCACCCGGAAATGCGGGCGGTCTGTGCGCGCGTCATCGCACAGCGGAAGCCGTAAGAGAGAGAGGGAGAGAAAGAGAGAGAGAGCTTCACTGGAGGCCCCAACTTGCCTAGATGTACTGCGCCTTTCCCTCATCTCGCTCCCCTTCCATCAAACAAATGCAGTCAACCCGCGCGTGAAGAGTCAGTCAATCGCGACACACGCCCTACTTCCAATCTTCCCAGGGCTTTGCATTATGTCTCGGCAATTCTGTGCAGTGCTGTTCGAATAGTAGGTTCAAGCACCACGGTGCTTGATTGCTTCGAGTGATCCCCCGTCATATACGTTACTCATCTCTCTTTCCCTTTCTTTTTTTCCCCTTTTATCGAGTTCTGGTTTTGTTCGTTTTATATATTTCACGTACATTTGCTGTCAAAACTACGATGTGATTACGAGGCACGCCGCAGCAGAGGGATGTGGAAATTTCGACCATCTGGCGTTATTTAACGCGCACCCACGTACACGGGCATCTGGCTTTTTGTCTCCATAGAAATGCGAGCCCCGCGACCGGTATCGATCCAACGACTTTTGGATAAGCAGCCGAGCACTGAAACCACTCTACCCCCGAAGCGGACGATATCAATCCAAGTAGAAATAACCATTTGAATTATGTAAAGCGTACGTAGGTGTTGTTGATATGTTGCTTTCAAAAAAAAAAAAGTACGGGAGACATATAGACCAGCAGTGATCTAGCATGTACAGTGGGTTTGGCATTTTTGTTGCAGTCTTTTCTACTGAAGATTCATTATGCAACTGGTGTCATACACGTCATAGTGAATGTCCCGCTACGCAGCCGTTCGGTACACAGTTTTGTTTACGCGGACCTACAGAATTCTGTCCGCCGTTGAATAGAGTGTGGTACATATTGAAAGATACCCTTTCTTTAGTCACATTTTACTTATTGACCAGCTGGTGAACATGGGTTCACGTATGGCGACGCGCCTATAATTTTGCAGGTGAGCTGGTCATACGCATCAAAGTGCAAGCTCCTGCACCACTTTTTTGTTTCATACATTATTAGTCCGTACATTATTACTCTAATTACCGTACTATGTGACCAGGTATAAAAAAAGAGCTGCAGCTTATAGTTAGTGCTGTGGTATGTCTCCTTCGTATTTTGTCCTGTTTGTGCGCTGTGTGATCGGCTGCTCATGGCCACTGAGTCAACGCCTTCGCAAGTATTACCGGCTCAGCGTCAGAATCGGCTATAATCTACGCATGCTTATAATTGTAGTATTAGAAGTTTCTTTTTGCAATGGGGCCCTTGTCCAGCAAAACAAGTCGAGCAGCTGCGTCGCAGACGCCTCTATCGTGCCATGCTGCACGGAATAAGTTTCAAGCCAAGCCGCGCGTGGCGCGGTCTTCCCAACCCAAGAGCGCAGGATCAACCCGCCGCTGTGATGGACCATTAAATCAGTCTTCTGCACAGCCGGGCTCTCTCACATTCCTTATGAGTGACCACGCTGTATAGGTCTCCATTTGCGATCCACTTGCGCATGCAGCTCCTGGATGCCTTAACCCTCATGCTCGATCTGCTTGTCCATTTATAGGTGGGAGGGTATGCAGGGGGGCCCTGCGTCCCACTGACCACTCGACTGTCCTGTTCTTTAGAAATAAGCAATTTTCACCGTATTGTTTGTTTTGAATCGGGAGTAACCACTGTTGAAGCTCTGAGGAGGTTATGAACCTACAGTACTATTCAAATCATTACGTATGCTACTACTAACATACTATTGTAATATTTACATATCAATATATTCTACATTTGAGGACGCAGAATCAACCTCATGATGCGCACAAACTGCTGCAAACTTACCAGCTGGAAGAAGAATATGCCATTATACGCACAACCAGTGTACTTTTGTTGTTATAATTTTAAGAATCTATAGACGTACAAACAGAAACTGAAATGTCCATGATAATGTATGTGCGTGTGCGTACGTTCTTACGTCGATACCACTCATGTCACGTTGCCCTTTCTTTGTCATTGCGTAACAACTGAAAGTCATGCATTTCTATCACTTTCTCCTTCTTAAAAAGGCCCAGCATCACCTTTTTTTTTAGTTTTAATGTAATAGTCTCACTATAAGCGCATGATGCATCACGAATTTATTGCCGCAAGAATGTTTGGAATCCGTCAAGTACGACCGGAGTTACGAGGATTGTTCGCACGATTCGAGAGCATTCTGTCTTCTTTTGTAACAGTGAGCGCTGTGAAAGATATATATATATATACGCAGCGAGGGTGAATGACGAAGGGGCAAGTAGATGGGTCCCTTCGCCAGCGCGCGTCATGACCTTGAGCACTTTCAACGACGATACTTGAACACAGAAATTTTGGTTTGTCTTTTTTGTGTCTGTCACATGATTCAGACACGCTGCTGAACACCCAGCCATCTTGAACAGGTTCATACTTGTGAGTACTATCGATGAAGAAGCAAATATTACGCATACCCAATGCGCAAGAATAAAACGTAAATTTTAGGTGTTCTTTTTTTGCTACATAATAAATAATTCGTAATTCTAAAGACCATATGTTGTGTTTTGTATACGCTCCGCTTAAATTGCGACGCTATGCACTAAAAAGCTTCCCGCCGACGATACGGTCCTGCCTACGTCGGTAGGCGTCTACCTTGGCGCACCAGTAGTACATGTGCATAGTCATTGACCCTTCCTCGAAATAAAATACGTTCATGTTTCCCAAATGATAAGTATCGTTGCAGACTATCATGCTATAGAGTATCACATGCGACCAAAACAGCTGACATACATGTCGTGGAGGTACGAACGCATTGCATGCCAGCAATGACAATGCTGTAAAATGAAATCTGCTTAAACAAACCTTCATTGCATTTATGATGTCAGGACGGAAATGGCACCAGAACAGCATCACGGGTGGCCGCGGATGAGACCAGGACTCATGTAGTACAGCCGGTATAAGCTTATCGTCTTTCGGTGATATTTGCAGCGAAGCACGTAGACACGCGGCCATTTCTTCTTCTTTTTTCTTCGAACGCACGGCTTATACTTTCAGTTTGATCAGGAGCAAGCGCTCAGGCCCGCCGCGACATTGCGTGGCGGTCACGTTAACTATGCTGCTCACGATACTCAAGCCAGCAAACGACCACCGACTTTGGGTATATGGCGCCGTAATTTGGGTATATTGCATCATTTGCAAAGAAGGAGCAATTTAGAGGTCGCTTTGAGAATTAATTGTATATTCTAGGCTATGTGCTGCGCTATCATGCTTGGCTAACGCGTCCTCAGGAATACCGACCGGCGCATAAAGGGTTCCTGCAACAAAATTATTACAGGGCCCTTTTATGAGTGTAACTCCGTTTCCCTTTCTTCTATAGGTTATGCCCTCTCGTTTGAAATGATGATAACGATTCGTGAATGCACAGCAAATCACGTGTGCGTTTGCGCTTATGTACTTAACTCGAGAAACGCGCGCCTCCTCACATCAAGTCGATCAGGCTACCCTATAGTCTGTAAGTATCGCCTTCGCATCGTGCCCTTGCAGTAGAAGCAGTTTCCCGGCATGTCGGCATTGCAGGAGACGTACATCTCGGCTGATTACAAGTGCCAGCACAACAGCCCGATCGGTATACTCCATGTTGCGAGTTCCGAGCATCAGCAATCCCGCAGCTGAAACCACCTTCGGCAAATACAGAAGCCACCACATGCACCAGCACTATCGAAAGGGAAAGTTGTAAAAAATAGTGCTCTCCTCGGAGCTGTTCTGCTCGGGTAGGGCTTTTTGGGTAAGGTTGGGGTTCATATCAGTTCGGCATCCCCCTTTCAATAAGTTCGACAGCGCAACAAAGAAAAAAATGAACGAGCAGAATATAAGGAAAGTTACCGGAAACGGTAATGAACTAGGTAATGAACTAAATAAGCGTATGGGAAACAGAAACAATGAAAACTACATGGCAAAGGAGAACTCACTTCGCAACGAGCCAGACATTCTCAAGCATCTCCACATGCGGTATTCCGAGCAAACACGTACATATCAAGACAAGTAACTCCCTCGTTAACAGGCCGCTGCAGCGTCGACCATCCCCGCTGGTTTTCCTCCTGGCCAGCCGCTGCCACTTGTGGAAGTGTCCCCCTCCCGACAATCCACCGTTCGCCACGGTCAGGCTCCCGGGCCAAATGCACCCCGCGGAGTCATCGGCCATTCCCCTGTCCCAATTCCGTGGCATCCCGTGGGCTGCCTTTTCTGTTCTTCGGTGAACGTGACGCCAGTGGACAATGACGTCACCGAAGGACAGGAGGGGGAGTTTCGTGCCGCGGGCTTTCTAATGAGACACAGAGCGTTGGCCGCGTATGTGTGCATAACCTGCTGAGCGGTTTGCATGCAGCTATACGACCTCAAGCTGTTGCCACCGTCCGTTAAGTATAGAGCCGCGCGTGACTCAGAAGGGTCACGCGAGAACACTGGCTGAATATTAGTGACCAGCATGCCAGTCAGGCGGTCAAGTTGGCGACAACAACTACACCCATCGTGGAATATGTGGACGAAAGCATCTCATGCGTAGAGTGTGCGTGTGCTCCGGGTGCGTTAAAGCACTGAAAAACTGACAATGAGACGTTTTTATCTTTTTAACAGTTAAGCTGTCTATGGTCGAGGTTTTCATGTCCGGAGATAGTAATGGATCGTAGATCGCAGTGAGATTTACCAAGAGAAAGTGGGTAAATTCCACTACAGCTATTCGCTCCTCCAACTCAGTCTTCTCACAACTCACCACTATACTGCACCCGCCACTCCTCCCAGTTGATTCACCCACATCGTGCCACGTACTTCCCGTTTCCTTCCCCCTTCGTACCACTTCGTCCTAGCCATTACTTCACGGTTTGTTCAATCCACTTTATTCCGCTCCATTCAAACCCACTGAATGTCACCGGATTCGTTGTTTCATATAAGTGTCTGCCCTGCGGAACTGGCTAGAATGTTTTGTGAAAACTTTCGCAAAAAAATGCAAATAACGCGAAATGATACGCAGTGCAATCACTACAAACCCCTACGTAAACCAATTTTTCTTCTTGCGTATTACCGATGCACCAAATGTCCTGAGTGCTAGAAAAGAAAGGTCACATGCTCTCGTTGTAAAAAAATAAACCTACGGCTCACGACAGCCTCATATCTGAAAATATACAGGTGTAACTGGAACCCAACTTTGTTTCCGCTTTCTTTGCCATAGTTACGCGCAAAGCTTGCAGTCATGTTTGAAGCAAGGCCTCATTCATGAAAAACGATCTAAATGAAGGAAGCCGCAGCAGTTGACTGAGTTTGGTTTGCAGTCCGAATCACATTGACAACTGTATGCATAATAGGAAAGGGCTCGAAAGGGTTCTTGTCTCCTACCGCACAACCTCTCCAGCGCCTATCTATTTTTGCACGTACTAAAATGTCCGAAAAGAAATGTGTAAACAAACTCTTACAGTGCATGACATAGCAGACAGGTCTACTGCTTACACAGTTGAATATTTACCTTCGCTTCAAGCGTTCGGAACAATATGTGTACTCAGGCGCCCAGCCAAGCGCGCGACTCGAGCCCAGCGTCCAAACCATATTAGCCATCTCCCCGAAGGGTTTGTATAGACGGGGCTCTGAGCAAACAGGCTTTGCTCAGAGTCCCGTCTATGCAAACCGCACAAGCTATGCGGCTTGTTAGTAGCAAGTCGCTTATTTAAACCAAAGATAGTCAAAGCGAGCTTTCTTTAGCCACCTAATCTGCTGTCGGAGAAGGTTATTATAGTTGAAACCATAAAGAGGCGATGTTTGGCTCAGAGAACCAGTTATGCATGACTAACGCTTCGTGCATGTGTGAAGTTACGACTACCGCAATGGAGTTGGCCCAATTGCCAAAACGCATATATAATGCATCCGAATGTCCTACAAAATGCCCAGGTATTCAAACGAATACAACATCTACAACATCTACAAAATCGAGCTTTTCTCGCTATTTTTAACTGTTCTCGCGACAGTAGCGCCGCTCCCCTTCTTCAATGCAATAAAATCTTAACTGTTAGCTATCTATTCAGGTTTAATCTAATTATGTTTCTGCATAAACAAATAAGAAATCAACTTTCTGCTCATTTCATTGATCCTAAGATGTTAGTTAATACTAACACAACCAGGTTTGCGGCTAATAATAACTTTTTACTTCGGTTCGTACTAACCATGGTAAATCATTTTCTCTCTTCTGTACCATCACCATATGCAATAATTTGCCCACTTCGCTAAAATGCAAAGTTTCTTTATTTTCATTTATAAACTCATTAAAAGAGTACCTGTTAAACAGTTGATCTATCTTCTTTGTGTTGTTTTATGCTGTATTATTTGTTTTTTGATTCCATGCCTTTTTGTTTTCATTCTGCTTTATATAATTTTGCTTCTACGATTCTAACAGCTGCTTGTGCTTTTATTATTTGTAATGATCACCGAGGGTCCCGTTGCAGTCTTGTACTTTGGGACCCTCGTCTGTATATTTTACTCCCTGTAATATCCTTTTATGACATGATAATAAACTGATTGATTGATTGATTGATTGATTGATTGATTGATTGATTGATTGGTTGGTTGGTTGGTTGGTTGGTTGATTGAGGGGATGCCTCTATCATCAGTCGCATGCCAGCAACATCTGTCTCCGCTCTTGTTATTTCCCCATGGCTTGAGATAAATGTACTCGCGCTATCACGAGGCACGTCCATGGTTTTGCGCGAAAAACGAAACCAGCGAAGGGCGTTGTACATCACATGTCCACGCTATACATAGTGAGACAAAACAAAACATCACGTGACTCAAGTGCCGTAGTATATTTTTAGGAGACTAGCCTGCGCCATCCACGTGTTAATTTATTCGGCAAAGATGTCCGCAGCCCTCGAGACTCCGTGGGCGCACATGAAAGATACCCTATTATGCAGTACTGCCTTCACAAATTAGTGCTAATACGTAGCACTGATAATTTCCTCAGGAGAAGCTGTGGCATTCAATACGATGTGGCAGAGGCGTGGTTTTAATTACCCACTTATTGTTAAGGAGAGGTATTCATAGTTGGCCGCATCAGGCGCAAATATTGACCATCCCGTGCCCCGAGGCGTCGAAGTCAAAGCGAGTGGTGCATGCTTTCATCACGTGACGACGACATCTTAACGTCACATGTCGCCAAACCTTCATTTGGGACATTACTTCCCGATGGCACCACATTGTCACGTCATACGATGACGTGACCTCATGACATTGTCGTGGGGACAAACGGAGGCCGATCGCGGTGACAGCAGCAGAACCAAACGAGGCGTAGAAAGATTCGATTTAGTTCAGCGCGCGCAACGCCTAAGGAACCCAACGCACGGCGCGTAGAGTACATAACGGCCGAGGCTGTCACGCACAGCATTAGCTTACCGTACGCAACAACCAAAACGTGCAGTGCGCTTCGGCGTGAACATCCTTAGCCGATGGACGCGGCCTTTTTTCGCAGCAGCCATGCCATCGACGCTCGCAGCCGTCGAGATCTCGCGAGACGGCCGCCGCTGAGGTGCGTAACGGCCGTAGCGGGCGCAACGTAAGCGCCGAAATCTAGCATGCGCGTTTCTTGCGCGCGCAAACGCACGCATCTCTCTTAGGTTCAGCGCATGCGCAGTCTTGCTAGGTCTCGCTCGTTGCGTACGCAACGCCATAGCACGCACTGAACTAAGACTCTCTAATGACTCCAGAATCGGAGGCATTTCTGCGTTAGGTGCCGGATGATTTCGGTGGGAAGCGGGGACGGATCAATACATTTATTGAGAAGGAAAAGGAGAACGTCATAAAATCATTGACGGTGCAACGCGTTAGATACGTACACATAGAAGAAAAGGACACAGCGGACGAGTGAACTTGTTTTCGAAAAAGGAAGGACATGTATACATATCAATAAGTCATCGAAACTGTGCGCACGTACCCACGTGTTGCAACACATTATGGATCATGTCTTGTCCGCACCTAACCCGTTGCGCTGTCAATTATCCTACGATGAACATCAACCAACTTGTTCAACTCGCGATTATGCATTAGCATGGAAAATAAGTATGACTTCTGAGTCGTCTCAAGCGAATGCATGCGGGAAAATATATTTTATTATTATTATTACTATTATTATTATTACATTCTTGTAGCAGTGGGTAGCCAACTTATCCAACGGTTGTCAAGGTCTGCCACACCCAATAGTATGCTAATAAATGCGGTAGGCTTCACACCATGTGTGGTGTTCTATCTCAGCTCATTAGTGTCGTAAAGCGTTTATTTCATGCGTCGTAGTGAAGGGCTCCACATTCATTTTAACTGCCTTTACAGGAATTTGCCGCAAGGTCAGCCAGACCCAGTAGTATGATAACAAATGCGGTAGCCTTCACACCACGTATACGGTGGTGTATCTCAGCTTCCTAGCGTCGTAAAGCGTTTATTTTATGCGTCGTCAAGAAAGGTTCCACATTCCTTTCAACTGCCTTAACATAAATTTGCCGACGTGCTCCCCAGTCACACGAGAATTTTTGCATTTTCCCTCGCCGGATTGCAACCGACTCACGGCTATGAATTAAAATTGCGGCCTTGATGTCAGCGAAAGAAAGTGCTCTCGTATTTAGACGGGACATTGAGGGCAATGGAAATGAGAGCTGGCTTAGAGAAGCAATGTAAAAGTACCTTACTCTACTAGCGCAAGTTACCACCGAAAGACGCAAGCAGTTTAAAACACCAACCGCTGAGTAATAGAGGAAATTGCAAGTCACTAACAAAACAATTAAATTAATTACATTCAGCGGTCTTGCTTGTGAAACAACACAGCGATTACGAAGCACGCCGTAGAACGGGACTCCGAAATCTTTTGAACATCTTCATTCTTGTGGCATATCCTTATTGACGTTTGAGAGCACTCTGACTGTGCCTGAAAGGAGTTCAATTCAACAGCTTTAAAGCTCGACGATAAGCACGAGTAGTACGCAAGTCATCTTCCTCCTTGATAATCATAATTAATCCGGTTTACTTTAGTAACGCTTAGTTGTTATTTTACATGCTTTTCAAGAGCCTCCGGAGCGCTCGAGATCGACCAATCAAATATTTCTTAAGTACACATACAGTCGTATTCGCACTTTACTCTCCATAGAAATGCGGCCGCCGTGGCCGGAATTCGAACCGGCTCCCTCGAGCTTAACGGCAGCGCGACGCCATGGCCATCAACACTCCACGACGTGTCACAAAAACAAGCTGCACTCACTTAAGTAGAGTATTCCAAGATATCTACACAGTCCTGCAAGCGTTCAAACACGGGAGAGACAGCGGAAAAGAGGAAGTCTCTCCTCGATGATTCACTTGGAGGCGCGTGGCCCGTCTGCCGCTAGTGCTATCTTAAGCCGCGAGATAGGGTCGTCAATCCCACATGGATACGAACACTCGTGGCCACTTCCGCATCTACAAGCACGGTCAACCTTGCTTTTCGCTCTTAATTCTGCGCGGCGAAGCACCAAGGCCGCGTCGCGCTGCGTGCTGCAGATGCGAGAGACGGCGGTGAAGCCGTGCCCAATCAGCCTGGGTGGCCATCCACCGCGATGAGGGAAACCCGCCGGGCAAGACGGTGCGTTTAAAGAACGCTGAAGGTCGCGGCGGTATAGCGAGGTGTTACGTCACTCATCAGAGATGCACCTTTTCCGGGGGGAAGTGAGGCGCTTGTTGTGTGTGAAGCCAAGCGCGTAACATATTTTGACGCTGTGCAGGATGACTTGTACTGAACGATGGATCCAACAGAAAAGGACGGTTTGTTTGGAGAGTTGGTTCATCAATTATACTTGAAGGAACTCTGTGCGAGAAGGGGAAAATGAAGAGAAGAAAACGACGCGCAGAAATGCGAAGCTATACGTCCACTTACAGGCTGTTTTATCGGTGAGGATAAGGCATAGAAATGCGTCGACTGCGCCCTTTCCTGGAAGGTACGCAAAGTGCCCACTACTGAGGGCTAACACACACACTCAGACGTAACACTCCAGGAGTTCGATATGTAAATTTTGGCTAAGTGCCGATACAGCCAAAACAGCGATAATGCCGCCCCCCTCCTCCACCTTCCAGCTTACTATACGAGGAGGGAAGCATGTGAAGTCAGTGATGCTGACTTCACATGCTTCGTCGCGTACCGAAATTGTGGCTTACAACGCGTGGAGCTAAGTGCATGGACTTAACCGCCTGTTGATATCTGTTCGCGTCTACATACCACGTCACTGATGGTCAACAAGCGCATAAACGCGAAGTAACAGGTGGACGCGCTTCTCACTATTCGTCCCTTGGCACGCGTGTGCGCAGTTTCGCCATCGACTGATCTTACCTACCACTGCGCTCTTTCGCACTCTCAGTAGTTGAGCTTTTCCCGCCTTCTCTGGAGGTGGCATAAATACCGTAGAGCGGTACTAAATTAGCGCACGGTAACTAATCAACTCCCAAGTTACAAATGACACCCCGCCACAAAGGAAAGAAGTATGCGCGCGGTCTCTCCGGATTTTACGACAGGTCGCCACTTTGTCTACGCTTGAGATAAGAGTTTCCAACAAATTGAGTCGTTATTCGCAGCATCCGTTTTATCATATCCTCTATTCTGGCAAGCATTCCGGGACTGTGCAATGAGTGAAGTGCATGTAATCCTTTGTTGTTCATTCGTATACTCGTTTTATATAGCATTCGCACCTTTCAACCATCCTCAGTATGCGGTACCCAACAAAACATTTTCTATAGTTTACTTAAACGGCTCTCTGCTTATCTCTCTTATTCATCTATCTGCAGCACCTGGTCATCGAAGCGGCCCTTCGAAATGATTTCGAAAGTAAAATAACCACAATGCCAGAACTTCTACGGGAAACGTATAGCAGGACAATGTACAAGACGATGCAACCAAGAGATCCTGGAATACCCGTAGGGTATCTTATGAAGCTGCCTGAGACGACTCTCTCACTCGTCTTCTTTTTTTTTTTTTTCGCAGTCGATGTAATGATCCGTCCTCCTCCCTCATGAAACATTCATGAAAGGTGTACCACGTCTTCTTCCCGCACTGGCGCATGGCAAAAGGCGCAACTCGGAGTTCTTTCGTGTATATGCTCACAGGAGTCACAGCCGCACTCATCACGTGAACTCTTCGAACTGATACCACCGATTGGTGAGTAAGTCCACTCGGAAGAGTGTGACCACACAAGCGGAGCTATGAGAACTAGCTCACGCGGCTGTCCGAATTTTTTTTCATCAACGGCCACAGCGTCAGAAGATGACATCTGGAGCAGAGGTATACGGGATACACGACTGTTACAAGACTGCAAGCGGCATCTGACGTAGCACGTACCGCAACACCAGACTGGCGAATCGAGCACACTCAGACTGAGCGCAGATTAGTTGAAGGACAACAATGAAATTTGCAAACCTTGAGCAATGCACAGCTTGGAGCAGCTATCTACGCGTAACACAAGAAGCGTACGAAGGGAACAGTGAAGGCACGCTTCAACGAATTCAGCGTTTGCATTCTAGGCGCACAATGCAACACTGTAATATTGGGCATATTCGTGCAGCTAAGCTCATTGGGCAGGCCTATAACTACCCCCTACAGTGAGTACACGGGAGACGTGAAGATGGCGAATTGAACAATGTGAAAAAGTTTGGTCATGTCGAGAACAGCCCAATCGGCCACACCTCATACGAGAAACCGCACCAAATGCTTCAATGATCAGGAGGCGTTAAATCAAAACTTATAATTAAGCTAGCCACATGCAAATCTAGATGCCGCTCACGGCCTCCTCGTTCTGCAAAAATACTGTGTATTTCTCGAGACTGGCGCCAATGTCTCTTCAAGTTTTGTATCGCGCCTTTTTTCACCGAGCGTTGACAGTGCATAATTATGGACCTGCGTGACTTCCCCGGTATAAAGTCGTCAACTGTACCTATGTGTGTCCCATTTGCACAGCTTGCACCAACAACGAGCTAATATCCGCGTTCCCAGAAGGAATTCTCCTGTAGCGTCGCCGGTGTGATTATGGTGGATCGCGCAAGAGGCTGCGTATACTTCCTACCTCGTTCTCGAACGTCGTGTCTCTCCTCTGCGTCCTGAACGCACCGGCAGCAAGCAACCCACCGTTCAAAGGCAGGCGTTGTTTGCGCCCGACCCTCTTATTAGACTCTCGATAAGATCATGAAGACGTGGCCCTCAAGGTGCGTCTTTAAAGACTGCATTGTCAAGCACGTAAACACAGGCAGACCAGCGACTCAGGTCCCATGGATATTTTTTGTAGTAGTATTCAAAGAACCCCCTCTATTCTCCTCGTGCTTGATCGTGAGAAATACGGAGGACGAGCGCGCGTTGTTTCAAGTGGCCAAAAAAGTCCGATATATATATATATATATATATATATATATATATATATATATATATATATATATATATATATATATATATATATAGCCAGGCATGGTGGTTGAGTGGCCGTAGCGTTGCATATAAACTAGTAGATCCTCCGTGAGCGGTCACAACGTGGTTATTTCGACGTTTCGGCCTAGAGTCTGGCCTTCATCAGGAAGTCTGGCCTTCATCCTGATGAAGGCCAGACTCTAGGCCGAAACGTCGAAATAAACCACGTTGTGACCGCTCACGGAGGATCTACTAGTTTATATATATATATATATATATATATATATATATATATATGTGTGTGTGTGTGTGTGTGTGTGTGTGTGTGTGTGTGTGTGTGTGTGTGTGTGTGTGTGTGTGTGTGTGTGTGTGTCACCGTAAACCAGGAAAAAGCGCAGGATAGTTATATAGCGTGCTGTACCGGGAACTATACTCTTTCTGCCATACTGGCGTTTTCAAAGATACCGAAATTTCGAATTTGGATATATACCGGATATCGACGTGAAGACTGGACCCGCGATGCTACGCAGGATGACCCAAGCTTCTCGGGAACACGAGTTAGCTCCGAGCTTCCACTACGGCGGTCATAACAAGAAGACAGTGCGGAACGTGTGAAAACAGCGTTGAGAAAAAAAAAAGATTCACGATAAGGCGCGAGGCGCGAGAAACGCATGTGCGGCATTTGCGGCACTCTTCAAACGAGCAACGCGAGAGAACGCGTCAGCGCTGCAACTCTGTCAACACTTCAACAATGCAGCGACGGCAGCCTCACTTCTAGTACACTGCCTGACTGCAGTGGTGCTATAGTGTTGCAAACTGAATGCCGCGCCACTCACAGGCGCGTTCGTGGGCGCATGTCCTCTTTCTGACAAGTATAAATAGTTCCACTTATTGTAGAAGGCAACAAGGGCAGACACGCAGCACTCTCATGCAGAACGTTTTGCTTCGTTCTATACCACCAAAAAATAATGAATAAAAAGAAAAAAAACTTGAAATTGTTGCTGTTATTTACAATAGGCGCCTGAATATTATGCAGTAATAAATCGATAGAAATAGTGCCTCTGCAAACTATAGCAACTCTTCTCGCCGCAAATGTCACCAGGGGCGCTTGCTTCATTCAAGGTGGTCCCGCGCCACTGCGAGTGAAACATCGTGAACGCTATCAAACTGAACGCGACGTCGTTGCCACGCCCTGCCTTTAATTCGTCGTGCTTGTGCGCAAAATCTGTGCAATTAGGCTCATATATTACTTGTGCTGCTTGCTGGCATTGTGGCGTGAGCACTGCTTCTCGACAGTAGCAAAACTGGAGGGCGGACTCGATCTTCGCCGTGGAAGTCTGTCAATCAAACTGCTTCACGTGCAAAATCAGGTACGATCTCGTTGATGCTGAGAAGGCTGATATGACTGCTAAGGAGCACTATCCAGGAAGGCAACTTGCCTGCTCGTATGATGTATAACCAACGGAAGTGTGATGCTTTAGTTTAGGTAATAAATAATACGTGGAGTTCTACGTCCCATAACTAAGTTATGATTATTGGAGACACCGTAGTGGAGGGTTCGGGGAATTTCGATTATCTGGTGTTCTTTATCGTGCACTGACATCGCGCAGTACACGAGCTTGCACCATTTCACCTGCATCAAAATGCGACCGCCACGGCCGGAAACGAACCCGCGACTTTCGGTTCAGCAGCCGAGCACCCTAGTCACTGATCCACCGAGGCGGACTGTTTTGCTGTTAGCTCTAAGCCTGGCGCAAATGATTGTGAGGGCACCCACGCGTCGCGATGAACGCGCGGCGCTTTCTGAGGGTGGGTTCCTTCATCGGAGACACACTCCTGCAGCGAACAGGCAGCAGCAAAAAGAATACAGCGTAGCGGGTCGTTGGCGTCTTCTTCAATCGCTCTTCTTCTGGCACTGTGACCCTGCATTTCCCGAAAGGGTCATAATGTCGGCAAGGTGAAATGCAGGTGGTGTTATAGCCATGAGCGTGGGAGTTGAGCACGCCTCCTCATCCGACCATAAGAGCGTGCTAACGAGGCGACTGCTCTCCGTCGACGAGCCGCGAAAAGCGAGCATCTGCCACTTGCTTTGCTGTGGCTGACGCTGTTGGTGCCACCGTGGTTGATACCGTGAATGTGCACTCGCTGTCGGTGCGCCTCTTTCTCTCTCTCTCTCTCTCTCACTACCCTTTTCAATCTCTAGAATGGATGAAATGACAGAAGTTTTTTTTCATATCATATATTCGTATCACAGCCTTCTGACCACATGACCCACAATTGACTCTCCCACGGTGAACACCAAGGTCCGTGTTCACGAAGCGTCTTCCGAGGAAAATTTTCGCAGAAGAACTTTTTTTTTCCAATCACTATACTGGACATATCTCCAGCTGATTCGACTGACAAACTGAAAAACGCCCTTATACGATAGAAAAGCTTTATAAAATCGGTCCTAGTTCCATCTACATGGAGACGTTTTCTGTTCTTGTGCTCTTGAATCACGAAGAAAGTATCCACCGAATCATCAGCTATCGTGCAGTATTCAGAAAGCTCTGATTGGCGTGTTTCAAATCTGAGCTATGAGATGACTCGATGTATAGAGAGGCAAAGTGAGGAAGAAAGGAACCGTACAAGTTAGCATTACAGGATAAACGTTACGAGTCGGGCACACCTGCACGGCCGTACATTCAGCTTTCGCGAAAATACGTACACGGTCGCGCTGTAGCCGAGTCAAACAATACACAAAACAGAATCACAGTTCCGCTTTTTCTTCTTGCTTGCAGATGCCACACCTTGATTGATTTGTGGGGTTTAACGTCCCAAAACCACCATTTGATTATGAGAGACGCCGTAGTGGAGGGCTCCGGAAATTTTGACCACCTGGGGTTCTTTAACGTCAGATGCCACACCTTAACACACACAAAGCTCACAACAGGAGGCGAATGTGCGGTCCTCGCAGTCGTGTCAGAATTGGGGCTTACAAGGAGCTTATCAGATAGGCCTGACCGAGAAGGTGCCATATAACACTCGCGACACACGCTCACATACAGAATCGACAGCAGCAGCAGCAGATGGCGCCCGTACCCGGCAGCTTGCTTCTCTCACACCGACGGCACACCTCGCACGCGCGCAGAGCGCGAAGCTACACGGCCTTCGGGCGCGACTCGATCCCCTCAGTCACGAGTGACGCCATATTTCAAAACTCCGGCAGCCGCGCCAACAGCAGCAGATGTGGCGGCTGCTGCTATAGCACCGCCATCTACGCACACATAGCGATACACGCCTGTCCCCTTGCTCTTCTTGTCCGACGCATATCGCATCCAGCTCGCGAGATCTTGGCGTGAGCCGTGCTCGTGATTGTATGCCCCGGTGCAGTATATCAAGAAGAATAGTCATGTTAACGTCGAAGACCCCGCTTCGCCCACGCCATCTACAAGACCATCGCCGCGGGGTCTGCGTGCCACAGGTCCATGCGAAGGCACGCGAGAGGCCCCGAGTCGATACGACGCAGGCAGCGGTCTATCAGCACCTCCCCAATCCAATCACCGCCAACTCCCACAAGTCACAGACGGCGACTTGCGGTTTTATCTGTTCATCTTCTTCTTTCAAGTTGATTCGCGTGGATGGCTTTCCGCTTCCGTATGGGGACGATGAGAGATTGGCGTGAGAGTGTGTGTGCGTGGGTGCGTGGGTGCGGGTTACTCACTGCTGAGTCTCTCCTTCTTTCTTACTTTTTTTTCTTTCTAGGCAACCATCTCCTTTCTTCCGCTCCGTTTGTCACTTCCGCGTGATCTGAAGCCGCTTTCATCTGGCAGAGTGAGTTCATCGAACGATGTATACCTGGTGCTTTTTCGCCGTAAAGGCTGTGGAAGTTGTGTACGTGTGAACCTCTGGCGAAAGAACAATGGCTACAACTCTCGATCCCATTTCGAACGAGACTTCTAGCAACAGGAAACAGAAAAATTATACAGAAGCCACAGGGCCCACGCCTCACTGCGTCGTGTTGGACGCCTCGCTCGCTTGCACAAGGTAGCACAGACTTACACCTGATCGGTTGCGTTCCGCTGGACTGCATGCATTCGCTTAATTTTCGTCATTGCATTTACGGGCCACTTCCAAAGTAGTGCATGTTTCAGAGAGCGCAGTTGGGATAGTTATTCATTATTGAAGAATGAAGCATGGAGCGCAAGAAAGTTGAGACGTTCATCCTATAGTCTTGATCAAGTTTGAGCCACTTGTGCGACGAAAACCAATCCCAGGAATTAGACGACTACCTGTGTCGTTGCTAGCGCTGTAATTTTTTTAGGGGCGACGCTCCTATTAGACTAACCTTGTCAGGCGTCACGCGTAACCGAGAGAAGAAGAGACGCAATAATAAAAAAAAAACGGCCGCTTCAATCGGCGCGCGTGACGGTGTTCCGATCCAGGCGGCCGTAGAAAATAAGGCAGTATCTCCCGAACAGTGTAATAGACAGCGCTGTCTCATTGAAGTACATACAAATTGCAGTTGAATGAGGATATCCTAGATGGCGCTACTCTCCGATTGGCTGCTGCGCGTGTGTGCTTCGGTACGCGGAGAACGAGTGCCTTTCTCAGTCTCATGGATAGTCTCCGCACGTGGTGGATCGTTGGTGGGGCATGGACGAAGCAGGTTGTACTATAAACGGTATATTTATGTTGTTATTGTTCATGAAAACCATGGATGCTCAGTTCGCTGAAAAGCAGCGAAGTCGCTAAACAAATCTGATGCCTTCTTTCGACAGCTATTCCTTCTCGTCGAAAACGTTCTTATTGTGAACAAGGTTTTCGTATGGGGAGCCCTAACGTCAGTAAACAATTTGTTCTTTCTTGGTCTATGTATCTTCTCGCGTTTACAGTACGACAATTTATTGTGCTTACCTCCCCATAAACTCGTTATTACTCCTATTTATCATATTTCTGAGCAGCAGAGATTTACTCTTGCGTATTGCAAAACTGCAGATTTATCGATCACTGACCCACTTACACCGCTTTACGCCAACCAGCACTTAACAAAGCGGCCACGCCGCCACGTGTGAATCGAACGGCAGGGCACCACACGGCCGTTCAGTTTTTCATCGTTATCGCGGCTCCCGGGGCTCCTTCCAGGCCGAGTGCCAAAGCCCGCACAAGCGATGGCGCCGTTCTCTCCTTCGTTTTCAACAGAGAAGGAAAGCTGGCATTCTTGTCCGCCTGCGCGTGCACGACGTGCGGGCGGTGGCAGCGCCACACGTAGGAGGAGGTCCGCATGCGGCGGCGCTTCCGCGTAAACGCCCGCAGTATATCTCCAGGACTAACGAGGCCCCACCTACCTACCGACCGACCTCTCTACCTTTTGTGCGGCACAAACAACCCGCAAAGCCAAGCCAACCAAGCCACCACACCACAGGTGGCGCGCACGGTTTACATGTAGGGAATGCGTGGAGGATGCGCGGGAGAGACGATTTCTTGTTGGTTGGTTGTGGCCTGGCAGAACTGCGCGAGCGTGGGGTCGCTTCGAGCAATCGCCCGGCGCTCCCTCACGGGTGTTTGCCCCGAGTCGTGCGAAGCCGAGGAATTCGAGGTAGGGTAAGAGATGGAAGGGGAGAGATAAAGAGAGCTGATAATGCAGAGGCATTCGGTTCCTGACTGCCACAAATGAGCACACGTGTGCAGCAGTTCCAACTGTTGGACTGCGTAGGCTTGCCTAATTAATGCTGGTGCCTTTAGTAGTGCTTCTTCTGAGAAGTACGAGAAGATGCCCAGCTGCCGGACAGGTAAACAAAAAGAACGAAAAGTATTCATTTCAGGAGACTCACCTACGCGACTCCACATAGGTAGACAAGTCTACTTTCCTCAGTCTTTATTAGTAATATTTTTTTTATTATCAGCCTTCTGTCGGTTAACGTCACATTAGCGACACTTACTAGAATACACAGACACAACGAAATGACCAACCTAACAATAGATTCATGAGATCCAGTTCATATTGCAAGCGGTACAATGCCCAGTGTTCTAAAACGAAATAGCCTCTACAGCGAAGTACTTTGATCGAGCCCAACACTTCGTCTATCAAAAGGCGTTAAGGTGTACATTAAATGAAGAGGTTCCACTAAGTTGAGAGCTCCGGTTGGATTTATGAGCAACTGAAGTTTGCAAATGTGCACCTCATCCTCTTATTCGCTTGTTCGTTTTCCTAACGCCCCATCGGAAAATCCATGCAATCTTCTATGTTCCGTACAGGCGAACCCTATATTCAATCAGCCAGCGTCATCATCTCATCAGAACAATCGTCGTCAAACAGGGAGAGATGTGCGCCTTTACATTGACGGCTACGAATTTGGACTCCGTTATGGTTCCGGCCCGTTAACAAATACCTCTCCTCAGGTGCGTCGCCCCCGAGCAACAATGCTCTGGTAATTTTTTTGCAAGCGCAAAGCTGGCACATTGCCGCGGCTTCCCATTTGACTGGCACTGACAGGCCCGATGCGAATACAGCGACGACGATTAATGATGTCGCGAAAATTCTCTCCGATCGCGAAACCGGGTCAGTATAGATGGAAAAAACCACACGGTGCCTTTCCTTTTTTTTTCTTATAATTGGTTTGCGAATCTGAACACGTATATTAAACCGAATACGAGATGAAGTCACGCGACTCTACTAAAAACAAGGACATAATGATCAAGGATGCTCTGTACTACTCGTATTCAGCGATATGAAAATTCTATATTTCGAGGATTTTTCCATGCAGACGTTGACGAAATTCCCAGCATAATTCCATCCGCAACAGTACTGATTTCCACCCCCATCCACGCACACATATACTATAATTATACGTGTCTCGCGTACTAGAGACTTTTCCAATTATGACTAGTCTCTCCACAGTCCCTCCACTGCCGCCAACAAAAGCATGACTTTAATAAATCATATACTCTTAGTACACTGCAAACTGTGGGCTTCAAGACTAACACCAATAGAGAACTACAAATCGCTCCGCGTAAATATCAGAAACAAATCCCAAAGGCTATGCGTGCGTGGTGCAAGCGCCAGAACCGATTAAGCAGACGAAGGCACACTTTGACCGCTAATTATCGGTCGTCGAAGGAGAATTTAACTATTTCTGAAAATTCCCTGCAACATCACAAATATTCCCTTTTCCCCTTTGGCTCAGAATGACAGGCCGAAATTGCCGAAAAAAAGGAAAATTCTCTACACGGAACATCACTGAGAACGCTCGATGCTAACTGGCAGTTTTCTTGTTTTCTAGAATGACACTTGTATCCTTAAGATTCTACAGCGAACTGACACTACACTAATAAGACAAGGCAATCAAAAATCGAATTGAAACATACACATTCTTTCCGTAAAGGATAGAAAAGAAAATGCTGGTAGACCTTGCAAATTGAGAAAAGAGGTCAGCAACTACTATACAGATGTGCATGCAAAAAATGATTAATACAAGAAGCATTGCGTGGGCTTCTACTGGAGCATACAATGCAAAAATGTTTGCACCCTTAAGGGTGTATTTTTGTCTCATGGGGAACACGCTTTTAATGTGTTTAAAAGCACTCTAAAAACGTCAAATGTATAAGGAGGTGTTACACTCAACTTTTATGGGTGTTCGTGAACACTACTAAACTATGAGTGTTAGATCAAGCTACATCCGTGCGAATGGAGTGTAATACATAAAAACACCCTTGAAACGATGGCTGTTACATGTATAAGCATACTTGATTAAATGAAGCGCAATTAACGGGATAACAAAAGTAGAGACCAAAAGGAGTAAACGATTCGTCCTGTGTATCTCCTCTTTAGTTGTCCCTTTCATGGCACTCCATTTCATCAAACACGCATCACCAACTGGTCCAAGCCTCAACTGTTCTATAGAACAGTGGAGACACAGAGGACGAATCGTTTCCTTCTGTGTGTCTCTCCTTTAGTTTCCCCGTTAATTTCGCTTCATATTTGATCAGGTAATGCTTATACATGTAACTGTCATAGCTTCAAGGGTAGTTTTATGTGTTGCACCCCACTCCCACGGGTGTAGCTTGGTCTAACACTCATAGTTTAGGGGTGTTCATAAACACCTATAAAAGTGCGGTGTAACGTCTTCTTACACCATACGTTTTTAGGGTGTTGCCAAACACTCTAAAATGGTGTTGCACTCTAAAAACATATCGAGTAAAAAGGGTGTCCTTTTGTCCCACAACAATAATCGTCATCAGGCTTGCGTGCGCTTCCTTTCTTGAAAAATCGGCGCTGGCCACTTTCCTCTCGAGAATGCAATGTAACCCTGATAATGGGCATGTCGATCGTGACAGGAATGTACCGGGCGCGGGGCGATAGCGCAAGGATGTAACGCAATATAGATGACGATTTGTGTTGTGGGACAAAAAGACACCCTTTTTACTCGCTCTTTTTTAGAGTGTGCCCATGGGACAACAAACACACTCTTAAGGGTGTAAAAAATTTTGCAATGTATATAGTGTCCAAATAACGTTATCGACACCATTCACCTTATTCGTACTTTAAGAGGGCGCTGCACAGAACTAGGATACTACGGTAGTACTCGTATACACTTATATCAGCTGCGACACTATTCCTTCGACGCCAACCCAGCCCGAGCCAACACCAAGGGAGCGAGTGCCATATATCATTCGGGCAGAGTGTGCCCCCCCCCCCTCCTCCCTCCCCTCTAGCTTTCACGTAAAATACGGGCCCTTGCGTAGGGCGTGAGTACGCGCCAGAGATGACTTCTTCAGAGCCGCAGAAGCCGGTTAGAACGCCGCAAGGAGCGTAGTAGATACGGGCACCATGCTGAGAACGCTTTTTCTTCGCACTGCGCTGAGCGCGGGGCGGTGCCGCTGAGTGCACTGCGTTCGGCTGCCGGAATTCGCTAACGATAAGCGAGGACATCACATAGCACCCTTCCTACTTCTTACTCGACTTCAAAGCAAGCCGATAATTACCTCTGCGACGGGGTCTAGCAGGCCCCCCTCTCTCTCTTCCCATTTACACTCCGGCATGGGAGAGCTGCACAGCTGCTCCAAGAAAGCTTTGTTGTTGTTGTTGTTGTTTTCCTGTGCAAATGGCTCGTACCCAAAGAAGGGGATTGGCCGATTATAAGGTGAATTTGCCCTAAACTTTCAGCAATGCGTCATTCCTACAATTTTTATAACTTAATTTTGATTTGAACAAAGCTTTGTTGTTGTTGCTGCAGCCATCGTCGTCTGCGTTGTTGTTGTTATCTTGGGCTTATTGCTTTGGTACGTGCACAACATGCGATAGTGGGCGCCAACAGAGCTGCCTATACTACAAACTTCAACTCGTTGCTTAAAAACATAATGAAAGAAAAGATGCGGAAATGAAAAATAACTTGAGGGGCTGTGCACAAGTACGTATGCAAGCATGCAAATAATATTCTCTGAGAAAGCGCCAGCGTCGGAAACACTGCTCCGAATATATATATATATATATATATATATATATATATATATATATATATATATATATATATATATATATATATATATATATATATATATATATCAGCTCTGCCATACAGAAAGCTTCGTGCGTCGTGCGTCCACATAAATATTTATGTCTCGTTCTCAACGACGTTGTTGTAGTTTGTTGTCGTTGTTTCTTGTTGTTCTTGTTGTTGTTCTTGTTGTTGCAGCTGTCAGATTTAATCTGGTGCATTCTTATCAGGCCACCAGAAAAATAAAAATAAAGTGCTACCGGTCAGTGACCTAAACGAATAAAAACTAATTCAGAGTCGGAAACAGGCTGAACTTTCTTAAAAAAAAAAAAAAGATTTTTTCGGAGAGATGACAATCTTTCTTTCGAAGTTACCAATATACGTACTCAGGAGTGGAGCTGAGATATGCATCGCTGCTTCGAAAAAACCTCGTTACGATCCAGTCGCAAGATAGCCGGCTAGTGCGAGTGATTCTTGAGAGAACTGACAATTAAAAACAAAGGAAAAAAAGAAACTCGCACTTAATTTAGGTTCACCGCTCAGTGGGTGGATACTCCAGCTTACAAATCGGTAGCGAAACAATAGGTGATTACTTGGCTGAGGTCGTCAGCCTCTTCCCTCGCGTGGTGAGTCAAGCATTTCTTGCCTTTCTCACTGTGCATGGCCTTCCGGAAGTGAGTCAAGTCGTTCGATTGCAGCTGCTGTCAGCGTCACCGCTTCTGCCTCATTTCCTAATTACACCATTTAAGTTTCGGTCACTCACAAATATCTTCAGTGGACCGAGCTTTCAGTAAATGACGGACACGTGCGTTAAAAAAAAATGAGCAGCAGGGGTCTTGAAATCGAGACAGAGTGAGTTCTGTCACATATCACCATCATAACTTTTCACAAAAGATGAGTACGGATGAACTATACGAAATGAAACGTTTTTAGTTGAATCACCACCTAAGCACTCTGTACATGGAGTCAAACAGCGACGCTGAAACATGCGGCACCAGTGTTTGCCACTAGCTACATTTCAGCTTCTCATTAGTACTTCTCTCTATTATTGGTCACGTCTGCCCATAATTCTCAATCGGTGTTTCCCACCCGTGTGTTCCCGTTCTCATATTTAGTAGGTCGGTGGAGCAGTGGGGTTTGCTCAGTTGCTGTGGCACGATTCATTCGCGATGATTGAATATATTCAGAGGGGAAGAAGCGGCGCACTTCTTCACAGAATACGTCGTCCTCACGCACTAAAAGTCTGCAACGAGCACTGCGGCAGCTGCGGCTGGCACCGCAGCAGTCACAGTGCCCATTGTAAACTCTTTTTAGAACGGCTATACCAGAAGTACATGCGTGAGGTGTTCAGTACGCCACAGTCATCGTCATTTTGTTCTGTGTCAAGTTGCAAAGCGGGTAAGTACTCACTACGTCATAATCCATCATTTTGAAGGGTATCGAAGTACCCAGTGCGTTCCTGTAAGGTAACACGCGCCCGTACCTAGCTGTGCATTTTGTGGATGTTGTGGCCGCTGCTGATAACGATGAACTACAGCTCAACCCTTTGTTATGCGCTCGCAGCTGGCAACCATCTGCCCGTTACGAAATTAACGTTGTGTCATGTCCAATGTGATTTTGATTTTGTGCCACGCGAAGTTACATCTGTTCACGTGATTCCTCGCCCAACGTGACGCGTGTACAAGACCTTAAAGAAAAGTTTGAAGCACCGGCGTGGCTCTTTCCTCGGACACTTGTGTGCCATGCTGAGTGCATGAATTAGCTTTCGCAGAGCTCAGAACAGCTTACACTCACAAAAACGTCACTTGATGTAGAAGCGTAGTTAAATGCAGTTCTTATGGGTCCAGTGAGCACACAGAAGAAAAGAAAAAACAACAACAAAAGACGACACAGGAGAAACACAGCAATAGTAAATGACACAAATAGCGAGTGCACCTAGTAAGAGCATATGGATACATTGACTATTCGTGTGTCTGTTTTCTTCGCTGTTTGTCTTGCCAAACAAAGCTTTGGATTCCGTAAACTGAGGTATTAAAAAAAAAGCAGACGCTCTTTCTGGTAGTCCATCGTTCGTGTACCTCCCAGTAAACGATTCAGCGCCAAACGGTGTCCCCTAATGAATATTGCCTCTAAATCTGATGGCTGCGACATCGCGGTTTGGGCGTGGCCGCAAAACACGCACGCACGCACACACACGCACACACGCGAAAGAGTTCTTTTTCTCATTGCTCCTGAACGCGTCGGTGAAGGCCACCACTGCTCGGCATGGAAGCACAGTGCAGCGTGTGGGATGTTTCACGTGTCGTCGTCCGCGAGGCCACGTCTTTCTCGTATCATCAATATCTTCTTGGTATATATTTACCTATTTATTTAATATGCATAAGCTTACTTTTTTCATAATGAATCATTAAATGTGAAGCCATCACGACTATAAAACTTGGTAGACGAAATAAACAAGTCAATTTTACAATGGTAGAAAAACGTCCGATGGATGTTGCTTTAATGAAAACAACACCACCACACGCATATGCGCCAACGAATAACGTGAAGTATTATAATATAAAATCAGGACGACTATGCAAGACGACAGCACAGTTCCTGAAAATCACAATTCCCCTTCGTAACCACTCCACTCGCGTACGATCTAGTTCAAACTCACGATCGCTCGTCCGCGATGCGCTACGAGACATTAGAGAGCTTTAGTACTGCGTACGCTGCGTACGTGGCGGCGTTGCGTACGTAAGGATGCCACGTTCTGCGTAGTGCGCATGCGCAGACTGCAACTCGCACGTATCGCGTTACGTACGCAGCCGCTACGTACGCACGCATGAGATGCGTGCGTGCGTGCGTACGTATGAGCTGATCGCGCCACTCTCGAACAAGTTCGCGAAAGCGCGAGACTTCGTTTTGCAAAATGGCGGCATCGAAGGCAAGCACCGACCGGCTCTGTGGCTTAAAATATGGCCACGATCTGGCTTTAACACTTGGATTGGCTCACATTGGCTGTCAACAACACGTGCTTCTATTTTGATCTACCAGATGGCGCAACACGCTTCACGCTCGTTACGTACGCGGGTACTACGGCGTACTAAAAGCCGATTAGTGGCAAACGACGCCACGTAACGCAAGGCGCTTGCGTGATGCGTACGTAGCACCATTCCGCAGTACTAAAACTCTCTATTTCAAAGAACACACATAACGCCAGCACACCTGCTGCGCGAGGCCTCCGCGGAAGCGACGGGCCGCGTACGACGACCAACGTATGATGCGTTCTACGCAAATAAGGAATGCGCAGGCCACGCACAGCTGGTTTCTAAGGCAAACCTGCGCGCGACGACGCACGTGGCGAGCCGCGCACACTTGTACCCGGCCGTGTCCTCGCCGATTGCGTCTCCCGTGTCGCATCCCGCCTCCCACCTCGGGTCAGGAGCGCACAGCTGCGCTCTCTCGCCCGCGCCTACTCGGGACGTGCTGCATTGCGCCACTGCTGTGATCGAAAAGCCTACGCCGTATGTAACAGCGCACGTGGAAAAGAGCGCACGACCGCGAATATGCTAAATGAATGTCAGAGATGCCAGCTCCCCGATCTCGCTCGCGCTGTGATTGATTGATATGTGGGTTTTAAAGTTCCCAAAACCACCATATATGATTATGAGAGACGCCGTAGTGGAGGGCTCCGGAAATTTCCACCACCTGGGGTTCTTTAACGTGCACCCAAATCTGAGCACACGGGCCTACAACATTTCCGCCTCCATCGGACATGCAGCCGCTGCAGCCGGGATTTGAACCCGCGACCTGCGGGTCAGCAGCCGAGTACCTTATAGCCACTAGACCACCGCGGCGGGGCTCGCTCACGCTGTCTTAATGTTTCTTACACCCTCGTCAGACCTCAGAGATATGTCGCGCCCGAAACCTATATACTCCAGCGGGTTTTCGGCACGTCACCTTCTCAAGGAACTTAAAAATCAATATTATTCACAGCTGGTTCCACTAATCTTGTATTCTGACAGGGACAGTTGTCCTTTCGTCCACGGGAACTCAGTTTTCCGACAAGACGATAGTTATGGCGCGAGAGCAGAAACGACGACAAAGGAACGTCGTTCTGCTTTCGCGCCATAACACTCGTCATGCCATACCAACTAGCCCAAACTTCCACAATTCTAAGTTACATTTTCTACAAGACCTGGGAACCAGTGTGCCTGTACATCAAGGCTGACGAAGTCTTTTCTGGGTAGCTTTCAGCCATTTTCACATCCTCTGTCACGTGGCAGAACGATTTCAGACCGAATCGAACTTCTGTGTTCGCTCGCACGCTAGTATTTGCTAACTGTTGACTACTACATGGCTATAATGGTGGCTATGCACGCTGATACATAAGAAACGTTGTATGTATTCTACCGCACTTCAGTGAGTGCGTCGACGCAGTTTACAAAGAAAGAAAGAAAGAAAGAAAGAAAGAAAGAAAGAAAGAAAGAAAGAAAGAAAGAAAGAAAGAAAGAAAGAAAGAAAGAAAGAAAGAAAGAAAGAAAGAATTGATAGCTGTCCGGGTTTAACGTCTCAAAACCATCCTATGATTCTGGGAGACACTTCATAGTGGAGGGTTCCGAAAATTTCGACCACCTGGGGTTCTGTAACGTGCACCGAAATCTAAGCACACGGGCCTCAAGCATTTTCGCGCCATCGAAAATGCGGCCGCCACTGCCAGGATTCAAACCCGCGATCTGCGAGTTAGCAGCCACGTGCTGAACCAATATACTGCTAGCCTGAATAGCCATGAGGTAGACGGCTGATTGTCAAAAAAGGCCGCACAGTATGCATGCATTAAGTCCTATCTGGACTGATAAGCTAATAAATGTAGTAGTCTCCATACCACTCAACGTTTTCGACTCCTTAATCATGTTGTGTTCTTCTCTCCGCACCTAATCATTGCATGCGGTACAGGTGAGACAACCATTTTTTGTGTGTATAGATTACCCAAATCACTAACTCATCACAACAAACTCCTGGCTGTCCGGTACGCTTATGATAGTACCAGGAGGATCAAACTCCCTGCTCTGTCGCGGCATGTAGCTAGACTGTCGCATTTTCATCAAGAAGAAGTAGAAGTATACAGTTCAGACGATGTCGGCGTAGCGAAGGCAGTTCTTTATTGAACATAGCTTCCCAGTTTTTAGCTCGAAAGTAGGTATTTCTTTTAACGTCCCTATATGGTAGTTGAGAAAGAGGCAAAACGAAAAAAACAAACAAAGAAGGCCGTAATGAAACGTGTATGCAACGTCCTTACGCAAGCACGCATCTGGTTAGGCAAGCGTGACGTAAGCGCAATAGCTTCCTTGTTGAAGCAGCAAGAGCTTCCCATAGAGCTTCGAGCGTCACTCGGGTGTCGAGGTGACAAAGACACATTGCAGGCCGCTGAAAACAATGCCCTGTAGCCGCCTGTAGAAGAAACACCCTTCAAACGAAAGGGGAAAAAAAACGAGCTGTGTAAAGTTTCGTTTTCTAGCGAAGAAAAAGCTGTGATTGCCCTTTTGTCTCGAGCGTCACGCGAGGCCACTGTGAGCAAGGTTTTCATTCTGGCCTGCGGTTGATTGAGTTGACTTGATTTTATTTACCACACGCACACTTATATCGTAAGTGGTTGAGAAAGGATATGTTAAAAATGCGGGTTCAAAACAGAGGACGTCGGGCTCATCGCTTGTGATATCACGGCACACTCAAGTGTTTGACAACACAAAAGTCGTACGACCGGGAAACGACACGGTTTCGCGTATATATCGTACAATGACGATGGGACGGGCATCTTACGACAATCGATCTCTCTTCACCATGCTATGCGCATCATCGAATAAAGCGCGTGCAATTTGTAGCAACAAAAAAAAGAGAAAAATATTATTTTGATGTAGGTATAATAACTGATGCTGCAGAGAAGAGAGTGCATAGTTCTTTGCTATCGCGCTGAAACTCGACATAAGCTATGTCATTTTTTTAGCTAATATTGTTGTTTGAGATAAGTGTTTGAAGTAAAGTTGTGTTGCGCCACGCCAGACATAATATAGTTATTTACTTATTGATCGATAGATTCGTTCATTCGTTACATGCAAGACAGTTCAGAGAAGGCCGGTGAAAAAGTAAAATCAAGACAAGGAAATTGTACACCTTGATGTAAGGATATGTATATCACATGTAGAGATGTTCTAAAGCACTAACCACTTCATCCGGGCCATCTTTCTTTCGTTTCAGAAGAACACTCTCTCCTCAATCTCTTCTCCCCCTCTCCCCTTCGCTTTCTGCTGCATATTTTCTTCTATAGAGTTCTCGTCTTCACACACCCTGCTACGACATTTACTTCTCTAGCTTTCCTACATTCCACCCCCCTCTTTCTCCCTTTCTTTCTTTTCTCTCTCTCATCTGTTTGATAGAATGGACCCATATGTAATATTGTCAAACGTCTGGAAGCAAGGAAGCAATCACGCCGCCTTGGGCAACGTTAAATTCGAACAAACCCGTAGTTGGCGCAAATGGCATCATTCCGATTGGCTGGTCGTATAATTAAAGCTCAGTAGCGAGCGCCACCAGTCGGTGACCCAGGACGTAGTGAAAGAAAAGCTGCGACCTATCTGCAACTACCATAGATGTCACCGAAGGTCTCAACAAACCCCCGTCATTAGATATGCAGAATGTAATTTATTAGGTTATTATCATTATTATTATTATTATTAGTAGTAGCAGTAGTAGTAGTAGTAGTAGTAGTAGTAGTAGTATCAGTAGTAGCAGGAGTAGTAGTAGTAGTAGTAGTAGTAGTAGTAGTAGTAGTAGTAGTAGTAGTAGTAGTAGTAGTAGTAGTAGTAGTAGTAGTAGCGTGTTCCTGCCGACACAACACGAAGGACTTCCTCCATCAGCCGAACAATTATCCCAAACCGGTAACGTTCGCCACGCCTCTGAGTACACACGCGACCTGTTAGTAACAACCTAGTTTTGTAGGCAGGTCGCCTCGGTCGACCAGAAAAACTACTTCCCTTTCGGGTAGCACAAAACAGCAAAAAGACACGAGCAGCGACAAATCGTGATGTACGACCAAGGATCGCCGTGGTCTTTTTCACCCTTGTCTGCCATGGTCTTCTCTATTTAACAATTCATTTCATAAACGCAACATAGTTTATAAGTTTCAACGAGAGTATTCTTGAAACAATGGTTTCTGTACTCGTATTTCATAGAAATACAAATAAACAAAAAAGATCTCCATGTTTTGTTGAGAGTTTTATTACTACAACTAATACTAATACTACTACTAATACACTCAATTAAAAAAAACGTATGTGTTACTCCTAAGCAGGTCTAAACCCTTTCGGTTACTGCTTCCGGCGTTTCCCTGGCATCCCAGCATATGATTTTCTTTAAAGAGCCACATTAACTCTTTTTTAGGTGTCCCGACTTTCGGACGAGTATAATAAAGGGAGTTCTTGGGTCTCTTCAAATGGAGTCATATACGAGGCAAGCCAGGAATCGCAAAAGGAGTCAAGTGACCTTCTTTTTTTCTTGCATTGTATTATGTACTAAGACTGCAGCCCAGCTTGTCTTTTCTTTTTTTTCTTTTTTTTTTTTGAATTCTCGTCGGCGTTTCACGACTGTCAGTCGGCCGGCCACCACCTTATGTACTCCGCTCGATAAGCTATTAAAGTCCAGTTGCTAAGATCTTCTTATCGAAGCTCTCTGTCGAGACCACCTTTTTGCAATGCTTGTTACCTACAGTATTCGACAAAAGAACGTAAACAAAATTACAGAAAGAAATGCAAAAGCGAGGAGATTAAAAATGTACAGATGTTACTTCCGGTACAGTAAGAAGTGTTGTGCCCGCAGCATGTGTAGGACGGACGGACGGACGGATGGATGGACGAACGAACGAACGAACGAAAGAAAGAAAGAAAGAAAGAAAGAAGGAAAGAAAGAAAGAAAGAAAGAAAGAAAGAAAGAAAGAAAGAAAGAAAGAAAGAAAGAAAGAAAGAAAGAAAGAAAGAAAATGCGATACCCAATGTCAAAAGCTCCCTCCATGTGTTTACGTCCAACCCTTCGAGATAACCGTTAGTTGCGAAGCGACCTTCACGAAAGCACGTTTAGACGAAAAAACAAGACAAAAAAACTCGAAGGAAAGGGCTCTGCTTTTATTCCAACGCAGTTTCCGCGTACGATGGACTCGTGACTGCATCGATTAAGGACTCATTTGGCGAGGCCCGCGTTCGATGCATCATACTTCTGGCCAACGATTCCACGTTTCTAGGCTTAGACACTTAATACTGGCGTTTTTTCCTAATAGTTGATCGCTATTGAGATTAGTCAGTCTTATCTGTCTAACAATGTCTACAAAGTTGCTCAGCCCACTGCTAAACTTTTTTTTTTTTTGCATGCAAAATGCAGAGAGAGCTAACTTCATCGCAGGGAGGTTTAAAAAAACTTCAATTCCGACGATTTATCACCTTTACTAGTGCGGCCCACGAAGGGTCCTGGGGATTTAATGATGCGAAAAATAACGACAGTTAAAAACACTCGCGGCCAGTGACAAATTTTTGATGCTGCTATGAGGGAGAAACGGGTTGAACGCACGTGGGTTGAACGGTATTCTAATAGGCTGTTATTTCCGCCAGTTTCCTCAGTCTCAAAAGAAAGATTGGAGGAAAGGAAGCAAAACGGTAGAGAGGAAAGGCGAAGTGTGTTCCAGAACTTTGTATGGCCCGACGAAGCGCGGTTGAAGTTTGTCACATAGACCAGGGATACAAATTGCATCCAAAAGCAGCACCTCGTCACCAGGTCGAAAAGATACAACGTGATGAGAGGCGTCATGACATTCCGCTCTTGCTGTCTCGCTCAAGTGTTGATGTGAGCCGGATGGCCAGCCTGGACAAGTCGGGAAATGTATTCTTCAGTAGAAGGCTGACATGAATTAACATTGGCGTCAAAGAAGGAGACGTCGAGAAACGTAGTAGAAGGACGTCCGTAAACCAGGTAGAACAAGCGAGTCGCCAGCTGTGGTCTGAACATGTTGTAGGCGACGGTCAGGAATGGCGGAAGGGTGTCCCTGTGTTTTGTGGTCGGGTTGGACGTAAACAGCTATCATGTCAGCAAGAGTATATGTATACGATGAAATATTTCGGTGTGAACGTTGATTTCGGTGTGAACGATAGCTTGAAACTGTCTTGTGAGTATAGTTCCGGAAGAGCGGAGCACATCATTTAACTTTTGTAACAGTATGTTAACCAGTTTTTCACAACCGGTATGCTACCCTGCACAGGAGGATGGGGTGGGGAAGACTGAAAGAGTAAAGAAGGAGAGAAAGAAAGTGGAATATGCACACATGTAACGTCACCACGCAGAGCGGCAGTCTTGCGCACTACACGGCGTCATTAAGAGATGGATGCCACGTATAGATCTGGGTGCGCTGATTTTGATTAAGACGAATTTTATAAACGAAAGGGTTTCTACAACATACCTATTGAGATTTAGCGGGTGTAAGTAAAGAATGCGAGACTTCGCTTGAATTCAGGGAACGGGAGGGAATTGGTCGCGCCCAATGCTCTGAGCAGTCGTTACTCTGTTCGAACGGCGTCGTCAATAGCGTCATCTCACACCTGGGAGTTGCGTAAAGCTGCCACGTAAAAAAAAAAACACCTATCCGACAGCTGAATGCACAGTCGTCGACCGCTCTTTATAGGTAACAATAGCGCGAGGAAAGGTCACGCTGAAATAAGGCTCGCCCGTGAATGTAAACACGCAGTTTTCCCGGGAGCAGCCTATGCGTCACAAGAGCGTTGCCCGTGAGCACCACCACATACTTCGGGATCGACTTTTCGGCGTCCGTCACGAATCACTGACCACTTTTACAGCAGTGATCGTATGTATGCTTGTTCGAAACATGTGCATACAGGGATCGCTTTGTGAGGAGTACTGTTGGCTGGCCACTCACCTTTAAAAACAAAACATGCTCATTAAAAAAGAACAAGAAAAACAAAACAAGTGAAGCAGCTGCGATCAGCGATGAGAAACACGTCGCATGCGATATTAAGCGTGATATTTTCGGGCTTTCCGTCTCGTTATGTGCATCGCTTGCTACAGTGCATATTTGAGGTGAGCAAGCTGTGTTCTTACACACGAAAGAAGTCACCAGACCGGCGATGAATGCGATTCCGTCAAACACTGAGCAACAGTTGTCGCTCACTTGAACGCAATCATTATGTCAGCAATGTCCTTTGATTTCTTTTTTGTCTGCTTTATTTAGGCCAACCTGTCTCTTGCCATAGATTCCACCCGAACGGTTGGGCTAGTGGTGAATGAAGAAGACACCTGACACGTATGCTTAACGCAAGGTGATTGGTTCGAATCTCGTTGCTAAAAACACAGCGTGCGACACGCACTTTGTTTTACGCCCTGCAGACCAGCACAGAAGTGGTGGACATTAATTTGTGTTCTTGTTTTCGACATGAGCCTGAATCATAATCCAACGACGGGAAAACAAGCCCTCGATACAGATCGAGTCAATACGACGCTGCCGACGTTTGCCCACCGTTTGAAACGTGGTGGTACTAATGTGATCGCTTTAGAAGCGCAAACATTGCGAGACACGCAGGAGGCAACATGAAGTTGCTTATGTAACGCGCGTGTATTTTATGTACTACACACTGAAATCGCGCATGTTGCAATGCGGCAGTCGCGAGCTGTTTAACACTTTGCATTTGAGCAAGCTCTGGTGCCTCAATCCAACATTCTGGTGTGTACGTGTCAATACACCGCATGATTACGAGGTACTCAGTAGTCCAGCACCCTGTTATTAACTAGTTCGGGTTCCTTAACACACTCCATCTTTATTCTTTCTATTCCCCCGATTCTGTTCGCATGTGTAGGCTAGCAAAACGTACTACACTAAATTGGTTAACCTCCCTGTCTTTCCTTTTCATCTAGCTCTCTTCTCTGTGCACAACCTACAATCGTTTTTTTTTTTTACATTCCGACAATATTCGACTGTAATCGTCGCGGCCGCAACAGAACCCGCGACTCAGAGGCCGGCGGGGCAATGTCATAACCCCCAAGATCAAATATCTAAAACAGACACTATAAAAAAAAATAGGCTAACGAGGGAAACAACGCTTACCGTTTTGACGAATACTTTACGGAGCAATGCCGCTGCTGTATCCGACCCACGTAGCACAATCCTTTAGCGGATAAGTAGGGGTAAGAAGGTCGTGATGGTCGTACACATTAGTGAGTAGAAACGGGCACCAGCTGTTTACGTGACACCGCAACTCGTGTAGCGTCGATAGAGTGTACTAGAGAGGCTTCTAGTGCACTCTAGAGTCGATCTGCGCGGGAACTATAGCGAAGGAAGAAGAAAATGAATGCGCCGTGAGCCAAATCCGTCGGTTTGCAAGGCGCGAGAACGTTTCACTTTCTCAGCACGACGTTGCACAGACACACGGCGAAACCGAACCCGTCGAGCAGTGAGTGCGGATCGCGCGCGGGAAAACACGCCGGCGCCGAGCGGCACACGCCTCCTTTCTACGTCTTGCACGACGCAGAGATTCACGGTCCGCGTGCGCGCTTTCCTCACGCGTCGCACACGGCGCTGCTACTACTGCGGCGGCTCGCTTCGGCAGCCGGCCGCGTGGATGTCCCACGCGTCGGCCGCAGAAGCCAGGCGGCAGGCGCGGCGCCGCGTCACTCTCTCCACACTTCCGCCTCTCCCGTTCGTAAACAAACCCTCCGAGCATGGAGGATTCCTCCGCGCCACGGAGACTCTGAACAAAATCTGCGCTCAGCGCTCTCAGCGAGAGGGTTCAAACGAAGCGGCTATGTACGCAAAAACTTCGAAAGGTGGCGATAACATTTAGAGCGTAATAGAGTAATACACAGTTAATCAATAGCACAACAGTGTTACAGAATACGGTACCGGCACATGTACACAAACTCGTAACAAATTTTACAGTTATTCTTGTGGAGTAACTGTATACGATCCTTACCTAAAGGCAGCGTGTACAGTAACTATCAAACATATTCGAGTGACTGAAGGACACGAAACGGACACGCATGGGGCTGGAGCTGTGTGAATCGTGACTTTCTGTATTTCAATATTTCTATTTTTTTATTTGGCTAGGACATTGATAGCGAGTTCACCAATAACAATGGGTACATTGGCCACTAAGATATATATATATATATATATATATATACATATATATATATATATATATATATATATATATATATAATCTATCTATCTATCTGTCCATCTATCTATCTATCCATCTATCCACCTGTCTGTCTGTCTGTCTGTCTGTCTGTTACAATATTAATGGGGCATGCGCAGAAATTCGGGAATGGGGAACACACGAAGGAAATATGAACCATATACAATAACACTAAAGCATACCACAAGTACTCAGTGTTGGCTACCAAACATGAGCTATTTTCTGGCATAACTGTCGAGGTCTCGCAGGCTTCTACGCACGATTGCTATGGTACCACCTGTCTTGACCGTTATAAAAATGGTGTCACAGAACGAGCGCTAAAAATGGGCGCGCCGCCAAATTCTTGCGATAACGCGCGGAAGAGACACCGGGAGGTCAAAAGAAAAAAAAGGAAAACAAACATCCAAGGCTCCCCGGGCGCGCGCTCTCCTCTCGGAAGCGTGGCTTCGCCTACGAACCTCCTCACCCCACATCGGCGGCCGAGCAAGCCCGCGAAATTTCTAGAACGAAAGAGGCGTGGTCACGCCGGGTTGAGTCATCCATCGCGGAGGGCAATCCAACCGTCTCGCCCTCTCCCCAGCCTTCGCTGCGTATCGCGCCGACGAAATGACGAGAACCTTCTGGAATCTCGCGCGGAAGGTATTTAATCGCGCAGCCGAGACGAACGCAGGAGAAGACGGAAGTTAGCGCCAGAGCGCGTAGGGTATACCGCCGTGTAGTCGGCGAAGGTTTTGTCCGTAGCGCCAAAGCAGGAGAAGAAGCGAGGTTTCCTGGAAGAGAAACTTCGAAGGAGAAGACGGAAGCTAGCGCCAGAGCGCGAAGGGATCCCGCCGTGTAATCAGCGAAGGTTTTGTCCGTAGCGACAAAGCAGGAGATGAAGAGGATTTCCACCTGAGGGGTGAAGGCTCGAGCTACAGGCAAGAGCGTGTGTTTACCGCTTTCGAGCGAAGACGCGTGGCAACAGCTGCGTGTGTGAAGCCGACGTGTTCGGGCGAAGAAGTTTGAAGCTTGGAGAGTGGCCAATTGAAGACGCGAGGTTTCCTGGAAGAGAAACTTCGAGGGCGCGGAACGACAACAACTCTGGACTTTGAGTGAGTGATTCTCGGAAGAGTATCATCCAGACTTTTGTTCCAAGAACTTTGGACTGGATAGGTTTTCTATCTCTTTAGTCTTTAAGTGTCTTGGTGGTTCAATGCATGCGACTGCATTGTAGTGCGTATCGTTGTCTGTGTCCGTTGTTTTGAGTGCGGCTCATTGTACTGTGTAGTACGTTGTTTGATTGGTGACGTATTGTATGTAACTATTGTGGAGTGTGCATTCTTGTGTATTTTTTTCGATCTGCCATTTTTCAGAATATAATATTTGTTTTGTTTATCAGCTCCCGGCTCTGACTTGTTCTTTGGGCCACGGCCGGCGTCCGCTGGCGCGCCAAAAAGGACCACTTCTAAATTGTCCACGCTTTCGTGGTGCGGTTCGGGGGGCCAATACTTCGGCCCTTGGAATTAGCCCGGCGATCGCCTCCCTAATTAACGGGACCGGTGTGACAATTAATCTGGCGTCCGCGACAGGACCTTTTGGTGCGCAGTGTGTCCAAAGTAGTGAGAAAGAGCCTCGAGTTGTTGATAGTGCTATCGGAACGATTTTGTGTGTTGTTCAGTGTTCTCGTTAACGAGTGCAGGGGAGTGTTCCGATAGACTGATTTAGGCAGATACTTTTTACACGCGGCAAGGTTTTATTTGCGAGACAAAATGGATCTCGAAAAGTTAGTAGCTCTTGGTGAGAAGATGGCTCTTTCTGGCGCCGAACTACGTAAGTGGGTAAGCCAGAAGGAGAAAGAGGCGGTGGAGAGAGAGAGGTTGGCAGTTGAGAGAGCCAACGAAGAAAAAGCAGCTGAGTTGGAGCGAGAGAGGTTGGCAGCTGAGATGGCCAAAGAAGAAAAAGCAGCTGAGTTGGAGCGAGAGAGGTTGGCAGCTGAGAGGGCCAAGGAAGAAAAAGCAGCTGAGTTGGAGAGAGAAAGGCTGGCCGCTGAAAGGGCGAAAGAAGAAAGAGAGCTGCAATTGAAGTTGGAACTGGAGAAAGAAATACTGCAGCTGAAAGGGCGAAAGAAGAAAGAGAGGAAAGGGAACGGCAGCGACAGCACGAGATAGAACTCGAGCGACTCCGTTTACAACAGCGAAGTGAAACTCCCGTCCAACCTAGAGTTGAAAGCTGCGAACGGGAAGATCATGGCTTCCGCTTGAACCCAAGCAAGTTGCTCGTGGCGTTTGATGAAAGGAAGGACGACCTTGACGCGTACCTTCACCGATTTGAGACGATTGCGAAGAGCCACAATTGGCCGGAACATCAATGGGCAACTGCTTTGAGTACTTGCTTGAGTGGTGAAGCGCTCAGTGTGTGCGGTAGGCTGACGCCGACCGATGCAGCCAACTATGCAAAGGTGAAAGCTGCTTTGCTGAAGCGATTTAGATTTACTGTAGAAGGATTCCGGGACACATTTCGGACAGGAGAGCCAGCTGATGGTGAGATGGCTACGCAGTATGCCGCCCAACTTTGTCATTATTTCGACAGATGGATTGAACTTTCAAGGACAGCGCAGGAGTACGATGAGCTTAGAGAGCTCCTAATTAGAGAACAGTTTCTTACTAGTTGCCACCAAGCCTGTCGCTGTACTTGAAAGAGAGGAAGGCTGAGTCACTTGAAGGCATGCTCGAATTGGCTGATCAATTCTTGGAAGCGCAAGGTGGAACTAATTTGGCCAGTGTCAAGAAGGAGTGTCCTCAAGATTCAAAGAAATCGGCTCCCGAAGAAAAGAAGCGTGCCCCGGAGAACACACCGCGTTGTTTTCTGTGCAACCGAGTGGGTCATCGCGCGAAAAACTGTCGAACGATCTTTACGAGCCCTACGGTAGTAAAATGTTTTAAGTGTGGTCAGACTGGGCACAAAGCAGACGCATGTTGAAACGGAGCGAGTCAAACTTACCAGGTATCCTGTGTGCTAGCAGCACCGAAATCCGATGATAATGCCGCCACCGACGGATTCGTAGAGTTGAAAAATGGGGAGAAAATTCCTATTGTGGGTGCTGTAATGTCAAAACAGCCAACCGGTGTTGCGAAAGGAATGCCAACGCTGCCTGGAAAAGTTGCGGGCAAAAAGATTACGGTGTTAAGAGATACCGGCAGCTCCACTGTTATCGTGCGGAGAAATTTGGTACGGGAAAGTGAGTTAACCGGCAAAACGAAACCGGTTTGCTTAATTGACCGTACGGTCCGGATGCTTCCCGAAGCAGAGATTGAGGTGGAAACCCCGTACTTCAGCGGGAAGGTTACCACTCTATGTATGACGACCCCCCTTTACGACCTTGTCATCGGAAACATCGACGGGGCGCGAGGACCGAATGATCCGGAATGTTTGGGAGAAGACCCTCAGATAGAGCCCTCGCCAACCCAGCGACCGCGAGATACAGTGAAGGAGCAGCCAGTGACGGATCTCACTAGAGCCCAAGGTGAAGCCGCGGCGCAAGAGACAGCGAATGAGAAGATGATCGTGTTGAATGAGTTCACGGGCCAGGCAGCTGGACTTACGTCGGCACGACCTCAACCGACCGGCAGTGTAAAGGTGACGGAGTCGGCCTGCCGGGCCAAATGTAGAGACATGAACAAGCTGGTAAATAAACTGACAGGACCCGTCGAACGTCATGACCCGTTAGCAGGGTCGGAAGTGACAGCGATGGCTGAGACGCTGCCTCAGATACCGTCGTTGGAAAAGGCTCGCCGAAAAAGAACAAGGAAAAACAAGAAGAGATCGAGCGAGCACCTCAAAAAAAGGGCGCAAGCGCAGCTCGAAGTACTCAGGATAGGTGCTGAGGTCAAATCGGAATGTGTTTGGCAGGGCTGAGTGACATACGTTGTGTTAATGTTCTTGTTATCCTGTGTCTCAAGTGTATGTCGAGCGAGTCAAACTGTTGTGTGCGATGATGTGATGTATAGAGAGAGAGATAAAGATACAAGGAAAGGCGGGGAGGTTAACCAGATGCACATCCGGTTTGCTACCCTGCACTGGGGAAGGGATAAAGGGGAGAAAAGAGGTTGCAGAAAGATGAGAAGGTACACACAACCACGAGCACATTCGGTGAGCACACACAGTTCACAGGCGGTTGCTCAGGTTTGTTGACTTAAGGTAAAGAAGCAGTGCTTTAGTTGCTTTCTGCGCAACTGAGGCAGATGCCCAAGGTCCTAGTATCTTCTGCACACAAAATGGTCCGGGGTCAAGTCGATTCAAAACCATCCGTAGCTGGCATCGCTGTGTGTCGTAGCAAGCGCAGCTGCAGAGGACGTGTTCGATGGTTTCTTCATCTCCGCAGTAGTCGCATGTAGGAGTGTGTCTGCCATACCAATGCGAAAGGAGTACACCTTTGTGAATGCAACACCCAACCAAAGGCGGCATAACAGTGTCGCATCGGAGCGGGAAAGTTGTGATGGTAGCTTTAGCTTTAGCGAAGGATCCAGTTCATAAAATTGACACCTTTGGGAGCTGGTAGACGACCAGAACGTGCGTGTGAGATCTCGAGCCAGGAGGTAAAGTTGTCTTGCTGCATCATTCCTTGATAGAGGAATCGGGACTACAGGGGTTTCTTCATGGGCTGAGCGGGCTGCATCATCGGCTAGTTCATTTCCGGTAATACCGATATGTCCAGGCAGCCATTGATATATATTATCATGCCCTCGTGCTAGAGCTTCATGATGGCAATGTCTTATTTCTTGTACCAGTTGGTCATGGCTCCTCCTACGCATGGCAGACTGCAAACTCTGAAGCGCTGCCTTCGAATCACAGAATATGACCCATTTTCCTGGACGTTCTTGAACGAGATATTGTAAAGCAGCCCTTATAGCAGCAAGCTCTGATGCCGTAGATGTAGTTATATGCGACAACTTAAACTTCATTGTCATTTCTGCAGCCGGAATTACAGCGGCACTTGATGAGCTGCTGGATGAGACGGACCCATCAGTGTATATCTGCGTTCGGTCTAAGTACAACTCATGTAATAATAGCAGTGTTGCTTGCTTCAATGCTACTCTGGAGTGACTGCTTTTCTTTTTGATTCCCGGAATTTCTAGACGTACTTGCGGCTGGTCGAGGCACCACAAAGGGCATGCCGTTCTCGCAGCTGGCGTATATCCTGATGGAATGCTGTTTAGGTGCTTGGCTATGACGTCTGAAAATGTAGCACGTGGTCTTCCGGAAGGTAGAAGGGCCAAGTAGTGGTCGGGGACACGGCTAGCATGTCGAATGTGCGCTCTGAGGCAATCCACAGCTATATATGTCCTGACCGGATGGTCTTTGGCAAGCATGATTGTGGCATAAGTAGAAGCGCATCGGGGCAGTCCTAGGCAGATACGCAGTGCCTGACCCTGCAAACTCTCCAATGAATGAGTATTCGATTTGCAAGTGTTAGTCAGTACCGGCAAGCTGTAGCGCAATAGACCCAGAAATAGGGCCCTGTACAGCTGTAGCATGGAGGCCACAGAAGTTCCCCATGCTTTACCGCACGAGAATTTCATGATATGCACAATAGATAGCAGTCTCTTCTTCAAGTACGCACATGTGGGCTCCACGGAAGACTTCTGTCGATTATTATGCCCAGGAAACGATGCGTCCGTGCATATTTGACACTCTGCCCATTGATGTAAACAGGGTATGGCGTCATTGGTTTGCGTGTAAACGCCATCAACGCGCACTTCACAGTTGATATATTTAGGCCTTGTTTCTGAAGGTAGGCTGTTGTGAGGGTTGCTGCCCGCTGTATTCGTGCACGCACCTGAGGGCGAGTAACTGCAGCACTCCAGAGGCAAATATTATCGGCGTATATGGATAGGCACACCGACTTTGGCAGAACCTTCACCAGACCAATGAGGGCCACATTGAACAACGTGGGGCTTAAAACACCTCCCTGAGGTACTCCGCAGTAGGTATAATGTTGGGCAGTTGTACCCTTATATGTTTGTACAAAGAAACCTCTGCCAGTTATATAATCTTTTATCCATTTAAACATTCGTCCACCAATGCCCATTGCTGCGAGAGAAGTGCGGATGGCATCGTGAGCTACATTATCATATGCACCCTTCACGTCAAGAAAGAGCGCCACTGATATGCGCTTGCGACTTTTTTCTTGTTGAACAAATGTCGACAAATCCAGGACACAGTCAATGGAGGAGCGGCCCCGACGAAAGCCTGCCATGCAAGAAGGGTATTTGGTGTATCGTTCCAAGTACCACTCGAGACGAAATAGAACCATCCTTTCCATCACTTTTCCGAGGCAGCTTGCGAGGGCAATAGGGCGATACGCTGTCAAGTCCAATGGTGATTTTCCCGATTTCAAAAGTGGTATTAATCGACTAATTTTCCATTCTCGGGGAACACTGCCGCTGAGCCAGGAGTTGTTGAAGCATGTTAAAAGTTCTTTTCTAGCTTTTTGTCCAAGGTGTCCCAACGCACTATAAGTAATACCATCAGGACCTGGCGATGACATGCGCTTAGAAGCGACTAACGCACCTTCCAGTTCTTGCATGGTGAACGGAATGTCCATTTCTGGTAATCGCGTCTCAGGAACGATCACGGCGTCGATGCTCTCGTTCACAATATTCCCGGCAACTCTCGTGCAAAATTCTTCAGCCACCTCGAGTTCTGTTTTTCCCTGATGGAGTGCCAAAGCTTTAAAAGGGTGCCGTTGTTGTGGAGAGGAGCGAAGACCACGAACTGTTCTCCAGATATATGACAGCGGTTTATGAGGGTCTAGAGATTCGCAGAATGCTTTCCAGAGGCATGAAGTCCCGTATCTCGGACTTGCGCCAATTTGTTCGGGCCAATCAATTCCCTATACTTGTCATATGTGAACCAAACGTGTCAACGCCTTATAGATTGTCCGGTTATGAAGCTTTTTGTTCAGCCGCTTGCAAAGAACGAAGCAAAGTAATTGTTTACATTCGCACAGACTTGACTTATCTTTCGCACCCAATAAGTTCAAATGACGACAATCAGTATGTGTGTCTTCGTGTGAAGAAGAATGCAGTTTCGTTCACGCTTATTGGTGGATATATATCTCCGACATCGCGATTTGACTGTGACAGATTAAAAGACATCCTAATGAGAACCGATGGGCCTTGGATCATAACCGGTGACTTCAACGCCCATCACATGCTTTGGGGGAGCACTAAAATGGATGCCAGGGGCCGGAACATTGTTACATTCGCTTCCGATTACGACCTTTCCATCATGAACGATGGTACCCCCACATATCTGCGGGGTCTCACGTATGGCAGTTGCCTTGACCTGACATTGGTGTCACGGTGCTTCTCTCACAAAGTTAAGTGGTTTTGCGATATTGAGACTCATGGGAGTGATCACATACCCACCTACGTGACGATCGATGGTATCGTAAAAAATTTCTCTTCCGGTGTTGCAATTGGCACTGACTGGTCGATGTTTGCATCGCGTGTTGAGAACGCTTGCCAAGAAGGCCTCGCCTGCAGCCTGGAAAATACCACAGTGAAAGCTATGCAAGCGTCCAAATGTAAATTACCATTTTCGTCTAACGTTACACAGTTTGACATCGAACTGGAAACGTTACGAGCTATACGAAGGCGTGCAGAACGACGATACAGACGCACAAGATCAATTTACGATCTGAGGGAAGCAAGGCGGCTCCAGAAAAAGATTCAACGACGCATTTACAAACTGGAGAGCGAACGATGTGATGTATAGTGTTGTATAATTGTTGTAAAGGCAGAACTTCGTACGTTTGTATTGTTTGGAATGTGTGATGAAGCGTTGTACTCATGTACCTGCGGTTATATTTCATGTGTGTGAGATTGAATTGTAATGTCCAATTGTATTGAGTGATCTATTGTGAATGTGAAGTGTCATGAGCGACGGTTTGTGTTACAGTCTTTCAGAGTGTGTGGTGACTGTTCGCGCTCGTTTGTGTGGTTTTGAATATTATGAGATAATATTCTGAAAGTGGGGGGCAGTGTCACAGAACGAGCGCTAAAAATGGGCGCGCCGCCAAATTCTTGCGATAACGAGCGGGAGAGACGCCGGCAGGTCAAAAGAAAAAAAAGGAAAACAAACATCCAAGGCTCCCCGGGCGCGCGCTCTCCCCTCGGAAGCGTGGCTTCGCCGACGAACCTCCTCACCCCACATTGGCGGCCGAGCAAGCCCGCGAAATTTCTAGAACGAAAGAGGCGTGGTCACGCCGGGTTGAGTCATCCATCGCGGAGGGCATTCCAACCGTCTCGCCCTCTCCCCAGCCTTCGCTGCGTATCGCGCCGACGAAATGACGAGAACCTACTGGAATCTCGCGCGGAAGGTATTTAATCGAGCAGCCGAGACGAGAAAGCAGGAGAAGACGGAAGTTAGCGCCAGAGCGCGTAGGGTATACCGCCATGTAGTCGGCGAAGGTTTTGTCCGTAGGGACAAAGCAGGAGAAGAAGCGAGGTTTCCTGGAAGAGAAACTTCGAAGGAGAAGACAGAAGCTAGCGCCAGAGCGCGAAGGGATCCCGCCGTGTAATCAGCGAAGGTTTTGTCCGTAGCGACAAAGCAGGAGATGAAGAGGATTTCCACCTGATGGGTGAAGGCTCGAGCTACAGGCAAGAGCGTGTGTTTACCGCTTTCGAGCGAAGACGCGTGGCAACAGCTGCGTGTGTGAAGCCGACGTGTTCGGGCGAAGAAGTTTAAAGCTTGGAGAGTGGCCAATTGAAGACGCGAGGTTTCCTGGAAGAGAAACTTCGAGGGCGCGGAACGACAACAACTCTGGACTTTGAGTGAGTGATTCTCGGAAGAGTATCATCCAGACTTTTGTTCCAAGAACTTTGGACTGGATAGGTTTTCTATCTCTTTAGTCTTCAAGTGTCTTGGTGGTTCAATGCATGCGACTGCATTGTAGTGCGTATCGTTGTCTGTGTCCGTTGTTTTGAGTGCGGCTCATTGTACTGTGTAGTACGTTGTTTGATTGGTGACGTATTGTATGTAACTATTGTGGAGTGTGCATTCTTGTGTATTTTTTTCGATCTGCCATTTTTGAGAATATAATATTTGTTTTGTTTATCAACTCTCGGCTCCGACTTGTTCTTTGGGCCACGGCCGGCGTCCGCTGGCGCGCCAAAAAGGGCCACTTCTAAATTGTCCACGCTTTCGTGGTGCGGTTCGGGGAGCCAATACTTCGGCCCTTGGAATTAGCCCGGCGATCGCCTCCCTAATTAACGGGACCGGTGTGACGATTGGTCGGTGTCAATAACTCAATGACGCTGAGGTTTCTAAATGATACAAGAAGCTTGTTTTACATATTTACAACTCAGATGGGGAACTAGGATATTGTGCTATGTCGTTCGATGTTTAAAAATTTCTGCTTAGTTGCCCGTCTCCCTCACTTTCTGTATTTATTGTAAGCGGCTTCGTCCGGCCCAGTAAAAGGCAATACTAGCCTGGTCATAATCCCGTTCAATGACCATCGCACAGCCCCCCCCCCCTTCCCGTGAGAAAGCAGGTGTTCGTTCGAACCACCACGATAACCCGAGCGAAAGGACCTCACAAATTTTGAGGGAAGGATAACTTGTGGGATGGATGCGTGGTGAGACACACGTAGCATCTACAAAATATCAAGGGACAGTATAGCATAGAACATATTTAAAATCAATTTTAAAGTACGTGTCGTGCAACTTCACTCCAGATGTTCCGGATCACAAGGACACTTAAAGTGCCCCTAAACCACCCAGCGGTCGAAATTTCGTTGAGTTGGGGAAGTTGTGCTCGAGTTTACAACGAACACGTAGCCGTGAGAATTTTTCGAAACGGTGCCGTAATAGCACAGTTACACGCGTTTCATGATCGAAACGCGACGATCGCTTCTTTCCCTCTTTCCTACACTACCCTATTCTGAAACCGCTTGGCCACTGCTCGCTGAGTCAGCTGAGTGCCCCTCCTCATCTTGCATGGCATACGTCACCGCTGACGTGCTGTTCGAGACAGCATCTACTTCCGGTTGCCGCGATCCGCCACTCCGACGCCCCAGCGCGCCGTCACCTGTGTTGTGTGTTTCATGTAGGCGCACTTATCGTTGACTAACCACTGTTGCTGTCGTGCCGTCCCGTGCCCCTACGCTAGTTACTTGGCGGTTACGTTGCGGGCCGCAGATTTTGATTCGCAAGCGGCAACACGACAAAGAACCGCAAGTTGCGCGCGAACTGCTGTTTGCAGAGTGACCGGAAGTCATCGATTGTCATTCGGCGAATCGCAAGCATCGAAATCGGTGACGTCATTGAGTTTCACTGGTGATGTCACACATGTCAGTGGCGGGAATCGCGGTGGCAGGAAAGGAGAAGCTATTGTTGCTGTTGTTGTTGTTTTTTTCGAAATTGTGGCGCGCCCGTTATCTGTAGCGCTGTGGCGTGTGGCATCGTTGATCGCGACTGCATTCTGCACGCGATGTGCTTGTTTATTTGAAATGTTTGGGAAAATATCGGAGGGGGTTTAGTGTGCCTTCAACGTTAAAGGGGCCCTGAAACGCTTTGTCAAGTAACCATGGAATGTATTCACTGAAAGAGCTTATTCGCGAAATCAACTCCATCCTGTACGGAGTTGCAAAGATTTGTCGCACACTGCAACCACATTGTCTCTTCTCTCGTCCCGACCAAAACGCTGGAAGCTAAGCAGGAAGTGATGGCATGGGCAAAGAAAATATGCTACGCGTGCCTCCTGACCTTGAACATTTCTTTTTTTTTCTTCGAATACGCGGCTTTCTCAGTGTGATAGCGCACTCACGCATGGACAAGTCGCGGCCTCCCGCAGCGATCCCCATATTGACTGAGCACGCCATGATCAGATCAGCCAATGGCTGATGCGAGGCCTTTTACGAGTGATTATTGAGCGTCTTTCGTCCTTTGTCGAGAGAAAAGGAAGAAATTTTTAGCTGACTTTGATGATTCATCGGGAATTCCAGGCTACGTGCTGCTCTATATTTTGCCCGCGTGTTCTGTGAAGACTCTGCTACCGATTTTCCGCGTTTTCTGACCATGCTCAAAAAGCGTGGCAGGAACCCTGTAACAACAACCAACCATCTGCATCACGAGCTTGTCTTGGCTGCCGTGACGCCTGCGAGCGCCCTCTCGTAGGAGTTCCACGACTTTACGTTCCAATGAATATATGGCCATGCTGGTATTACTGGAAAGCAAAAACCGGATGAAGTTGCCCATAACAGACTCCGACATCGGCATTTTAAATGAACGCTTTTTACCGAAGCCGACGCTTGGAACATCACAAAAAATACGCCTATCGAGAAAGAACCACATTTGAAATCTGTCGCTACACTAAAATAACGTTTTGCAATGCATTGATCCAGATGTGACAGCGAAAATTTCCTGATCACTCCCTTGGCACCTGGAGATGATATATCATCGTATTCGACTGAAGATGGCATACACACACAGCTATAGCTTTGTAGCGCACAGGTCACACCAAACGTCCCTTCTGTAAAAATTCTGGCATCCTAGAGACAGTGGAGCCCATACTACTTGAATGTCCCGCGTACCGCGACGAGAGACAATTAATTGAACGACAAATAAACGTGATTCCCCCTGCCACGACCAATTAACGTTGAACAACAATTTAAACTCAGTGTCCGCTCATTCGTTTGCGCTGGTAAGCACTCTTTATCATGTTATACCAACACGCCCAATCCTACTGTCTCTTGAATAAGTACACCCGCTAAAACGCAGTGCAAAGTGCAGAACACCGGTCATTAGCTACTTATGAATGCTGATTCTATTTTTTTTAAATACGGTCATGTAGCCAGAACAACACCACCAAGTCTAGCGCACAGTAAATATGAAAAAAAAAAGCAGAGCGAAACGTAGTGCACGGATCCATCAATCCAGTTTGACCGTCAACGATCGCAAAGTATGCCATTGTGGCTAAAACACCCCTCTGGAAACATAGGTCGCGGACAAACTGCCAGGCTGCTCGATATGTTCACACTTATAGAGGTATTCATAGAGAAATGGCGGGTCATTGATGGCTGCATATGTCCAGCATGTTGTTGGTGGATGCCTATTGCCATACACTAGGTATGCGCCAAGAAGATGTTGGACATATGGTAGAGCCGGATAACTTGTGACTGCACAGCGAGCCTGTAATGAACTGTTGATCTGGGAAACACCTTACCAACTGAAAGAAATCACTGCAATCGCGAGTGCTTAGCATCCCACAAAGCGGAACCCTTGGTTGTACATCCGCGTTACTACATCATCATGGTTTCGAAACTAATAAACTCAGCTGCAGTAAACATAACTTCGCGTTCCAGTGTATTCTACGACAACCCATCCCATGCCGACGCTCTTCGCTATCGTTAACTCCCGAATACATTTAATGGCTGCCTCATAATCGCCCTTCCACTTGATCTAATATACGTTGTATTTTTTTTATATTGGGGTCCTGCTACACGCATTACGTGATGCCCGCGTATTTGTTCACTATCACACCCATTAGTTTTCCTACGCGTTTGTCGAAGAACTGAAGCAAGGGCGAAGTCTGGTCCGACAACCTTGCGCCATGATTCTAAGAAAACTCCGTGCCCCCGTATCTCTTCGGCTCTTCCATGCACTCCTCTTCTGCGAATGGCACCTCAATAAGCTGCTGCTTCTAAAACACGCTTAGACGCTATAATTTTTGTTGCTTACATTTCTTTAGCGTATACGTTACGTTCCATAACTAGGCCCCTATTTTACTCTTCCTCACGAAATTGCAGACGGTGTCTGCAACAGCTTCTGCTGTTGCCGCTTCGCTCTCAGCGAGGCGCTCCACAGTCGCTCATCCAACCCGTGTGTATCGTCAGTATATACACACGAACAATTCGAAGAACGGAGCGCAAGGATACCTTATAGAGTAAATACGAAGAAGTGACGCCGGCGCCCTGAAGGATGTCGGCATGGTGGCCAGGCCGTGGCAAAGGAGTGGGTCATCCGGCCCCAAGGGCTCGGAGCAGACGGACGAAGTGGCGCCAGAACCCCCCCCCCCCCCCCCATCGGGTGTTAATTGAGGCGCGGCGCGGCCGCACGGCGTTTGGCACACTTGCAAATGGAATACATGTGTCTGCCGCTCTATACGCAGACTCGCCCTCAGTTCTCTCTGTAATTTCCCGAAGTAAGGCGGTACGCGCACAGGTAACTGGCATGTAAGTTGGAAAAGTGCGTGCTGCGAGTATAGTTGACCAATTCGCCCTCGTGCTCCCGATTGCTGGTACCTTCCTTAGTTAAAGTGGCAAAACGAGTGCCCTGGTAATGTGTCGGTCACAGGTTCGATACCTGAACCAGATAGAATTTTTCCTTCGACTAGGGAGATTTCCCGTCTGTGAAATTCAAATGGACTTCTCTGTGGCTTCGTTTTACGAAAGGGTGGTCGTCCATCGTACCAATCATGTACTGAACATGCACGTCTCTGTTTATGTTCTTTAAAGCTGTGTGCATGTCCACAGAAATGTTATGCTCCCTGAGCCTGTAGAGGTCTCGTTTCGCCGCACATCACTATCCTAGTGGTTCCCATGTCAGTGAATGGCGCTCAAAGCTCTTCTAGGGACGAAGCTTCTTAGAGTGTGGGTCGTGTCTTTCGTAGTAGTATGTTGTAGTAGTAGTAGTAGTAGTAGTAGTAGTAGTAGTAGTAGTAGTAGTAGTAGTAGTAGTAGTAGCGACTTCTACTTAGCTTTAATAATTCCTAACTAGATGGCGTTGTGTGTATATGTCCTTGGAAATAATATCACTAGATGGCTTTAGCGGTTTTCGTATAGAACGGACAGACAGACAGGCGGACGCACGGACGGATGGACGAACGTTTCGTCCTACTCATCATGATCCACTGCGTGGATATGCTCTATTTTTTTTTTTTGCAAGCTGTCATCACTCGAGCTTCGATTGCGTTGCACGTAATTACGACTAGTACAACATGTATCCACGTATACAAGACGTATACGCACGCTGTATCAGACGCAATATTTGACAGTGTTAGTTGGACGTTCGTATAACAGCTCAGCGGACACAGGCTACCAGCCTGTCGTAATGGCAGGGCTGCTGCAGACGCTCAAATGTCTCATAACATGCACGCGCTATAGGGGCAAGAATGATGATCACTCGCGGAGTGGCGATCCCGCAAGGGCTTCACGCTCGGTTAGGCATATGACCTCGCGTCGACTATTCGCGCACACACGCCTGGCGTTCTCGATCACGCATGTACTCCTCATGGGTGGTCTTCAGCCCGTGAGCGACGGTGACGGCGGCGAGCTTTGTACCCCATTCCCGCCGTGTCTCCTCGATTGGGCAATGCGAGCGCGTGTTGTGAAGGGGAGACGACTAGCTCACGCAGTGTGCAGGCAGCACTGCTGCAGCACCCATAGACGACGTCGGTCTTTCTTCGGCGACTTCGTGCTGAGCGAGCAGCAGGGGCTAGGAAGTGTATAAAAGTTCAAAACCGCGTTCGGTAGTCGGTGAGTTTCATTCTTAGCGGACGGTATGTGCAGTACTTGCCGCTGCCATTAAAGCCGAGAGGGCGTGCGAGTCACTCCTGAAAGGGGTCTTTAACCTGGCTTCACTGTGGGTACCAAGGGCACGCGCGTTCCCGAATGCACACGAAAGTAAAGACATCCACGTGTAACTATGCATGCTTAGGCCACCAGACGTTTGAACTGATCCATGTTGATTTAGTCACGTATTACTTTGCCTGCGAGAAAGCCTTCGACTAAGTAGTCCAGCTGCACGTGAGCTCGTAATTGACCGGAATGTTTCCCACGTAGCCATTTGATTAGCGGCCGTATACAGTGTAACCTGCGCCCAAAGAGTTTCCTTGAGTACGACAATGTAGAAGACTTATGATCAACATTATCTCGAGATAAAGGAGGCTTGAGACCAAGAGATTCTCGACGCCTGCCAGAACAAGCAAGCATGACGTCTTACATAGCCCGGAGCAGATACACAAACAATCGCCATGTCAAGGATCGAACCGGTGTAGTCGAGCAGAGTGGCTGTCACAGCGCCTCCACCACTTTATTCTCGACACGGCGAGAAGGGCTCGGAGATTGAAGTTATTCTTGCCTCGTAATCGGTAAGAAAAGGACAGCGCGGGCGCGACCACGGGGTTCAAGTGCTCGTTTATGCTATTTCGAGCAAACCAAGAGGAAGCACCGCGAGCGGAATTTCACTATATGGAGCCCTGGAGAGGCCCTCTTGCGGGGTCTAGCACCATCTCGTCCACCCTGCCAGCGTCTGAAGTCGACGACCTGGCTTCGAACGACAGCTTGACTCCTGTAAAGAAAAGGCCGACGTCTCTGGATACCAACATAGCAGGACAGAAAGTCTCAGATCGCCAGGAACTCGGTGCATATCTGGCCGAATAAGTACCGCTCTTTTTTCGATACGCGCTTAGAAGTTAAGTCACGGCCCTTTCGTTGTTTACATACATGCACCTGAACGCCTTGCAGTTTTGTCCCGATAACGTAACCCGCTACAATTAGTGGGTCATCATCATCATCATCAGCCTGATTACGTCCACTGCAGGACAAAGGCCTCTCCCATGTTCCGCCAGTTAACCCGGTCCTGTGCTTGCTGCTGCCAATTTATACCCGCAAACTTCTTAATCTCATCTGCCCACCTAACCTTCTGTCTCCCCCTAATCCGCTTCCCATCTCTGGGAATCCAGTTAGTGGGGTGCGGCGATGGCGTACTGGTTAGAGCATCCGCCTCGCATGCAAGAGGTCCGTGGTTCAAATCCCGGTGCCACGCAGTTCCCAACCGGATTTAAAAAAATCCGCGTGTTGATGGAACTGCATTAAGAGGCCTGGGGTGCGGCCTCACCGGTAACCACCGCCGGGAACGCACTCCCTCACCAGAGAAGGATTGGCCACCCTGGTGCAGTATCTGGCCACTACCTCCCACATGCATACGTCAAATTAGTGGGTACTGATAGGCAATTGCGGCGAAAATAAGAAGCCCGCCGAAACAGAAGCCTAAAGTCGGAACCACACCTACGACATTGAGAGATATGGCGATTGTCAATACGAAGCTGCGCGCCCTCTCCGTCCACACGGAAAAAGCGCATATAGGGAAAGAACTCACCACGCGCTGTAATGCTTACATGTGGTTAGGGCTTAAGGATACATAGAAAACACCATTTCCTGCAAACAACTGAAATGATAGAAGTAAGCTCTTCAGCAAACAGAAATGCTGCCAGCGATAGCAACAGTACGGAGAAACCGCGCAGAGTTGGGGGCCAGGAAGAAGACCGAACAGGGCAAAACGCTTTGTCGTGTTCGTCATTCTACCGGTCCCTTCGCGTTCGCGCTGTTTCACCATAATTTCTTTATTTTACATATAAGAGCTGAGTTTTACCCTTAAGGCAATCTACGCGTCTTTCTTCATTATCTTCCAGCGTTCAAACGGGTCTTCCGAACTCAACAAGAACGTACGAGATTTTTGTTCTTCCTTTTATACACTGCATTTATAAGGCACACCACCGGAAGCTTCTTCGAGCCGCACCCTCGCTGCTGTTATCGCGATCGAGAAACCATTTTTAGAGCTCTGAAGTAAGCCGTAATCCAAGCGCTCGCGTTTCGTGGCTTGCGTTCGTGCAGCAATCCTGTAGTGGCCGGCCTACATACTTCGAGTAAAATCATTCTTAACGTGACTCAACTTGACTTCCATGTCCAAGTGATTGTTATTGAAGCTCGCTGTAGCATTTTCTTTTATTGCGATAGCAATTATATATGAACACTCTCGGCTGGATTTCACCGCCGACGTCGGCGTCGATGTCATGCACCGTATATGTGTATGAAAACGCAAGAAAGAAAAAAAAATCGGAAAAACGACTCTGGTGCGCGGAATCAAACGTGGGACCTCCGCGCCGCGAATGTGAGGCGTTAACCACTGAACAGCCGAGAGATATCTCCTCCAATGTTCAAACAGCAAGCTATTCATATCTACCACTTACCGCTGTTGGCGGGCATCTCGGGGGAGGGGTACTATCGTGTTTTCAGCATTATCTACAAGATGGCGCAGTGAGCGCGTGGCGGCTGTCATCTACCACGCGTACGTTGGCCCGCGTAGAAAATAATGTGGTGTACGCTCGATCACGCGCATTTAATATTGCAACGGGGAGAATCGTAAGTCTTGGCTAACCTTTGAGTTTTGTCGGAACGAGTCTGTTGTAGTTACCGGGCGCACAAAGGTCACTGCATTCGTTGCACAGCCTCCATTTGCGAAAAGGGCGCTTTTTTTCAGACAATGCATCGGCGCGAAATGCAGCATGTCGCATTTCGCGCCGGTTGCCGTCGGGCCACGATGACGGACGCTGCTGGCGCCTGGCGTCATACTGTAGAGTGGTCGCGTTTTGCTAAAGTAGCGTCGCTGTGCCCAGCGTGCGCGCGCACCAACGCTATATTGGAGTATATTGTATATTGGGCCCTTCATGATGCGCTCGAGGCTGCTTTGCTAGCTTCACATATACCAAATTTGGTGTTACGTGACGTCAATAGATGTCGAAATATATGACTGGTGCAAACATGATAATCCTGACACGCGTGTCATGTAAGAGCATGACAACATACCACGGTCACAGCGGGCTCGCAGCCGTTTCGCTAGCTCCTCATATAATATACTTGGTATCACGTCACGTGAATAGATGACGAAGGTAAACGACACATCCAAGCATGATAATCATGACACGGAAGTCATGTACGGCATCATTTACCTCCACCTCGTAACGTTGTGCTGATTTTAAAATGACATATATCAACATTTTTAATTCATGCTTCGCATATCATCGATTCCCACTGTATACGTGGGATCTGCCAACTCTTTTTTTTTCTTTCCTTTTCCATATATATATATATATATATATATATATATATATATATATATATATATATATATATATATATATATATATTCATTCATTCATTCATTCATTCTGCGGCTCTCACTGACACCTTAAGGCACGTCCAAGTTGAAAGCATTCATTCGCGTAAAACTCCTCGGCCAACTTGCTGGACTGATGCAGCGTTTCACCCCTGAGAAACTTGCGCGTTTTCTGGATGTTTTATTCATTCATTCCAGAGCTAAATCTTTACTCGTATACAGCACACGCTAAACATCTTCTCTATTTCACTCTTCGCTCTTGTTTTGTGCTACGAGCTCGGGCAAAGCTCACTTATCAGAGTGGATAGCGAGGATAGCCCTGGCGACGTGTGGAATGACGGATACATGCGACGTCCAGCTTAGAGGTGGAACAGCGATGTCTACACTCGTCGTCGCACCGACACAGGATGTCGCGGATCACTTTCTCGCAGACGCTATCGTTTTCCTGGATGCAGGCGGCCGCAAATAATATCCTCGGTAACTCTTGAGCCCCGCAGACAGCAGCGCCGCGTAAACACTATACGGCGCGCCTGTGTAGCCTTGAATTTCCCAACGCTTGGTTGCCCGAACGCGTCTCCTCTATGCACACGGCTGGCACCGCTCGCACCTTGAGTTACGTCCGTCTCCTTGGAATCACGCCTCAGTCGGCTTTGAGAAAGACTGGCGCAATGCGGCAAGCTCATATAGAGGCTCGTCGTCTATGCATGGCGAAAGACTTTGTATCCTGACACAACTTTTTTTTTTGGCGGTGCTTAGTTGGTAGGAGAGCAGCTGACGTCGAGGCGAGCTAACTGAACAATCGGTTCGTCGTAACTGTGCGCTCAATGTACAGACGGACATCCTACTGCACCATTTTAAGACTCTGTCCTCACTTCCTGCGCGCCGGTTGGAAGTGGCGGAAGGCACGAACGTCTGACACAGTGTCACCGTCACTTCGGCGAACAAGCAAGTTTAGCTTTCTCGGAACTCGTTGTCTCCGCGTCAAAACCGAACCACTTCATCAAGCTCTCTCCCTATTTCTATATATCGTTCTCTGCGTGTTTTCTAACCGCAGATTCGTAAAACGTTAAAAACGTCAAGACAGGATTTTGGCGGAGACGAAACAAAGCGTCTCGGAAGACCTTTAAGCATCGCCTTTAAGGGCGGGACCTCGCAGCGTTATCCGGCCCTATTCTCAATGTTTCCTGATTCAATTCCTGCAGCTTCTCGGTGGACACCTCAACCATGCATTGACGGTGGGAACATTCCTGCGCGTTATATTGGCCGTTGCAAACTCTCGTGGGGTGCATACTGCAGCGCTTGTCCAGTTAGCTTCTTTTGTGTTTCATCAACATGTGCGCTACCCGACGATAAAAAAAATTTCCAACCCGCCCAGTTTTCAATTGTACTGCAAGTATAGAGTCGCAAAGCACCCACTTTGCGAAGTAGCGAAGCGTCCACAACGCGTTTCTAAGGCAATGCACACTCCCGCGCAGCTGCACGCTTTACTGGTACTGTGGCTGACGATGAGGAACAATTATGTCTAAGCCCTTTCCAATGGGTGGGGAGCTTTAAAACACCCACTTTTTGCGCAGTTCATGGCTGCGATGCCTATAAGGCGAAGTCAGAAATATTTTTTGGGAGGGGAGGGGGCAGCGGAGCTTGAGGAAACTTTATGTAGGTGTGTGTGTGTGTGTGTGTGTTTGTAGATTAACGTGTACACACATACAATACCGAAAATTTTCAAACAGAGGCGAAGGAGCTTGAAAATATCATGAGAAAGTAACTGGCTAGGAGGCAGAAACTCGGTTTATAAACTAATAAACACCAGAACAAAGCAGGAGTGTTGGGAAAGTCGAAATTAAATTCAAGTAAAAACAGGGCATATGAAAGAAAAACGTGCGTCTATATATATGTGTGTACAGTCGTATTGTCGAGCAGCAAATAATTCCTAAACGACCTCCCCGCCCTTGGACTCGATATGGAAGGCTGTATAGCTCAATATACAAACGCTATAAAAGGGCCTCTCCTCTCGTCTTCCTTTCTGATCATTCATTGCTGAGAGGCTGAGTAAAGAAACGCGACCGAATAGAGCTCGAGCCCTCATCCGCGCTCGGCTCAACTGCTTTTCTAACGTGGTGCCTTTCTTTTCTCCTCAAAAGACTGCAGTAGTAGGAAAAATGGAATGAATAAACAAGCAGGAAACAACGTTATTGGCACCACTCCAAGCAGGGCCGAGACAGCGTCGCCAAGTCGGCGATGAATCGCCGTCGCCGTCTTCGCAATCGATGGGACCGGACGCCCCATCACATCTGCCCATACCTCTGCTTTAAGCCTATACTTAACTTTTTTGAATTACCATTGCGGACTGTTTGCAGAGTTACTGCAATGCAGTGCCTACGGGATTCCACGCACAGCTGACGGCAGTTTAAAGGTTAAACGGTGCAAGGTGGATGCAGGAAACGGGATACGATGAGCATGTACGGAGAAGTATCCGGTTTTTTGTAAACGTGACGCAGCGCGGGTCCCGACGTTGCTCGCGGTCGCTGCTCCGGCACGCAACCGTGGAAAACGGATACTAAGCCGTATATCGCGCGCCACGCGAACGTCCTGAATCGGATTTCACCGTTGACGTCACAAGGCACAGCGAGGTCTCCCTATCTTCGACGCGAACGCATGCCTTCGTGCGGTTTAGGAAACCAACTGTGCTCAGTCGTAATGAACGTATACACATTTACCGACAGTGCTTAACGCACATGTTAAAAAATCAGGAGCCCCCAGATTTTTAAAACCCCAGTTTCTTCGCCCCTGAGGGGCCAAGAAACTTGGGTTCCTTCACCCCTTCCTAGATTGGAAAGGGGCGGAGCGTGCAGATTTCGAGACATACTTCTTTGATGAGGCACCAGTGTTGCCAAACTTGAAACCGGGCGCGCGGTGTTTCCACTTCAATCATCAAAAAACCGCGTCGGAATGCAACTTACGTTATGGTGCCCATGTTGCTTTTTCCCAACATATCCTGTTTCAGTTCCCTATAGGGCATGTAGGGAAGGGTGTTTCTGTCAAGCAACGTGGTATGCCATTTGTTGGGCTACACCTCTTACTGGTACCTTCTTCATTTCTAGATGACGGATGGATAGTAGTGGAAGCCACTTATTGTGGCGCATACTCGTTTTTATGGTGTACGGTGACTACATGACAGACAGCGACGCAGGAGACGCTGATAAGCATAGCCACTCCATAGGTTCTTCGCATCTAAAACCATAATGCTTACAGCTATTCATCGCATGCCAATAGATATTTACAATGCGAAGCATTTCTTAGCAAACTTCGGCGACTTTTAGAGTATCTATCTAGCAGCCTACGACTTTTAGCTCTCCTGGTCATTTCGATACTGGTATCGATACCGAACTTGGTATGGCATAATATGACTGTATGAAGAACATATTTGATTAGTCACAACATGAAAATCATGACATTTATATCACGAATGTCGTGATTTATATCCATAGTCCTGCAGCTCCTGCGGTGGTTTCGTTCACATGGCATGTTGTAAAACTGGTATGGTGTGACATGATTGCATGGCAAACACAAGCGACAGACCCTAACATGAGAATCATGACATGCGTGTCATGTAACAACATGACTACATGCCATGCTCATGATGCGCTCGCGGCCGTTTCGCTAGCGTCACATACACCAAATTCGGCATTACGGGACGTGAATATGTGACAAAGGTATGATACTGGAGCAAACATGGTAAACATGAGATGCGTGTCATGTAGCAACATGACTACATGCTACGCTCATGATGCGCTCGCAGCCGTTTCACTAGCTTCACATATACCAAATTTGGTATTACGGTACGTGAATTGATGACGAAGGTATGTGACTGGTGCAAACATGATAATCATGAGATACGTGTCATGTAACAACATGACTACATGCCACGCTCATGATGCGCTGACGGCCGTTTCGCTAGCTTCACTTATACCAAATTTTGTATTACGGGACGTGAATGGATGACGAAGGAAGGATACTGGTGCAAAAAACATGATAAGCATGAGATGCGTGTCATGTAACAACATGACTACATGCTACAACGTGATGCGCTCGCGGCCGTTTTACAATATTCACATGTACCAAACTCGGTATTACGTGACGCGAACAAACGACATGTAAACGACACATCTAAACATGATAATCACGACATGCGTGTCATGTAACAACATGACTATATGCCACACTCATGATGCGCTCTCGGCTGTTCCGCTAGCTTCACATATGCCAAATTTGGTATTACGTCACGTCAATTGATGATGAAGGTATGGGACTGGTGCAAACGTGATAATCATGAGATGCGTGTCATGTGAGAACATGACTAGTTGCCGAAGTCAAGACGCCAATACATTTCGACGTGACGCGGTGCACGTGCTCGCCGGCGTTCATTCCGTCGCGTCATGCCGTCGTTGCCACGCCAGGCGCCAGTCCTGCCATATACTCGCAGGCGCGCGCCACGCTGCGTTGTTTTGACGCATGCGTGTTTCAGCGCGTCCAGCGTCCCTCCGTCGCGAAAAGAGGGAGGCGCAGTGTTGTCTGCGTAACGCATCGGCGTGAAGTGCAGCATGTCGCATTTCACGCCGGTTGCCATCGGGCCGCGTCGACGGACGCTGGTCACGCTGGCCGCGCCTGGCGTCCGACTTTAGAATGCTCGCGTTTTGCTAACGTATGGTCGCTGTGCCAGCGTGCGCACGCGTCAACGCTACATTGGAGTATATTGGGCCCTTCATGATCATCCCGCGGCCGTTTTGCTAGCTCCACACATACCAAATTTGGTATTACGAATTACGAAAGGATGATGAATTATATGACTGGTGCAAACATGATAATTCTGACACGCTTGCAATGTAACAACATAACAACATACCACGCTCGTAGCGTACTCACGGCCATTTCGCTAGCTCCACATATACTAAATTTGGTATCACGTGACGTGAATAGATGGCGAATGTAAACGACACATCCAGAGATGATAATCATGACACTTAAGTCATGTACGGCATCATTTACTTCCACTTTGTAACGTTGTGCTGATTGTAAAGTGACATATAAACATCTTTCATCCGTGCTTCGCATATCATCAAATCCCACTGTACGTGGGATCTGCCTTTTTTTCTTAACAGAATGCCTTTCTACATCTGTGTAAGCCAGCGCAGCATTACTACTAAGGTTGCACGGCGGGCTTCTTGGTTATTCATGTTGTTCGAGGTATAGCGCATCCAGGACGGGACAGAGAAGAAAACACAGAACACATGCACGGCGTTAACTTTCAACAATGCGGTTTAATCCGAGAAACAGCAATACTTATACCCAAACATGGCGCGCCACAACCACGTGCTAGAACCAGAAAACTGATCTACTGCAACTCATGCGACATTCAAATAATGCGTTTCTTTCAATGATAATGATATCGATGGCTTGCTTATACACGCGTCCCCAAACTTAGCAATGAATTTTGCTTCTATGATGAGCCTTGTCATTTGGTTAGTGCTTCTTCCAATTATGCTGGCGCGATTAAAGAGGGGTTTGCACCCGCATTCTTTGCAGCGAATTGCAAGAAAACCCTCAGGCTGTGCCTTGGACACGTTGTTCTTGTGTTCATTCAGCCTATCATTGATGCATCTACCAGTTTGGCCTATATAGCATGCATCACACCTTAATGGGATCCGGTAGATGACTCCTGTGATGCACGCGACAAACCTAATACGGTGGTTCTTTTCGCACAGACCTTTCTCCAGGCGCTCCGGTTTCGTCTTTCGGCAAAGACTGTTTAGCTTGATGGGTGCCGAGAACACTACTCGCACGTTGCAATGTTCTGCTAATTTTTTCATGTTATGTGAAACACCATGAATATATGGGATTACAGCTAATCCTTTTCTTGCAGGCGTCGCACGCGTTTCCGCGGCTCCGTCGGAGCGGATTTGCCTCAGAAGGCTTTCCGCGACAGATGTCAGGACGTGTTGTGGGTACCCCGAGACAGCTAAACGTTTTGTTTGTTCTCTCATGCTTAAAGGCAAACAATGCTGGCAGGACTTCTTCAAGGTGTTAGTAAGGCACATCTTGACAATCCCTCGCTTGACGAGCTTGGAGTGCGCCGAGTTATATGGCAGTATAGGTTTGTTAGCACGAGGGTGATAATACCAGCATGTCTGGTCATCATTAAAAACAAATAGGACATCTAAAAACCGAATCACATTGTCACATGGCATTTCAAAGGACACTTCAAGGGGTTCAAGGCTCCTTTGAACAGCGACTTGAATGCTGGAGCACACTTCCTCAAACTGTTCGGTTGAGCTGTCAACAAATAAAATAAAATCGTCTACAAAACAAAAATTTTTTAGAACATTTGACCCTTGTAGTACATCGTTGAAGTCTCTGTCTAACTTAGCTAAGTACAAATTGCTTAAAACCGGAGCGAGACAGGAACCAATACACACACCATTATTCTGAAGATATGCTGATTCTTTCCAAGTAATGAAAGTAGACGACAGGTAAAAACTAAGAAGCTCAATGAAGCTCGCTGCTGAAACATCTACTTCATTCCGAAATTTGACAGTTCCGAATTCTTCAATGGATTCGTGAATGCACGTCATTACTTGGTAGTGGGGTATGAATAAAAGTGCATGGCATCGTTTTTAATGGATAAGCTTAACATTCTTCCCATCAACGACCCTTTTCTTGTTGTAAATTCTGAACAGATATTAGAATTTGTTTGTCAGCATGCTGATAAAGGAATGCAAGCTTTCTCGGCAGATATAAAGGACCTTTATTATTCACTGCCCCACTCCCAAGTAATGACGTGCATTCACGAATCCATTGAAGAATTTGGAGCTGTCAAATTTCAGAATGAAGTAGGTGTTTCAGCAGCGAGCTTCATTGAGCTTCTTAGTTTTTACCTGTCGTCTACTTTCATTACTTGGAAAGGATCAGGATATCTTCAGGATAATGGTGTGTGTATTGGTTCCTGTCTCGCTCCGGTTTTAAGCAATTTGTACTTAGCTAAGTTAGACAGAGACCTCGACGATGTACTACAAGGGTCAAACGTTCTAAAAATTGTTCGTTTTGTAGACGATTTTATTTGATTTGTTGACAGCTCAACCGAACAGTTTGAGGAAGTGTGCTCCAGCATTCAAGTCGCTGTTCAAAGGAGCCTTGAACCCCTTGAAATGTCCTTTGAAATGCCATGTGACAATGTGATTCGGTTTTTAGATGTCCTATTTGTTTTTAATGATGACCAGACATGCTGGTATTATCACCCTCGTGCTAACAAACCTATACTGCCATATAACTCGGCGCACTCCAAGCTCGTCAAGCGAGGGATTGTCAAGATGTGCCTTACTAACACCTTGAA